>JABWTJ010000067.1:2346746-2732976 GCA_016801875.1 Solanum sitiens | reverse complement strand
CTTGAGTGTATCCTAGAGACCTTTGGGTAGCGAAATTCAGACCTTCGAGTCTAAATTCATGCAACTGGGCATCTCAAAGAAAGGTGGGGTGTTAGCTAGCATTGAGTGAGGGCCACATTAATTAAAGAGATCTAGGCCAAGCAATTTAATGATTAAATTTGAATGAACTTAGAAAGAAGACTGTGCTTTGTATGGCACAAGAGACCACTCTTGATGTGGAAGGCATACTTAGTTTCAAAGGAAGAATTTGTGTTCCTTGAGTTGATGACTTGATTAACAAATTGTTGATAGAATCCCATAATTTACAATATTCTATTCATCCATGTGTGATGAAGATGTATCGAGATTCGAAGTGAATTTATTGGTGGCCAGGCATGAAGAAGTATATATCGAAGTTTGTGGCTAAGTGTCAAAATTGTCAACACGTGAAGTATGAATATCAAAGGCCTGAAGGTTTGCTTCAAAGAATACCGATTCCGGAATAGAAATGGGAAAAGAAAGCCATGGATTTTGTGGTTGGTCCTCCAAAGACTTTGGCAAAGTTTAATTCTATTTGGGTAGTGGTTGATAGATTGACAAAGTCATCCCATTTTATTCTAGTAACAATAGATTATAATGCTGAAAAATTAGCTAAAGCTTATCTGAAAGAGATAGTGAGATTGCATGGGGTTCCCATCTTTATCATCTCAGAAAGTGGTACCCAAATAACATCCAAGCTATGGAGAAAATTGCATGACGAATTGGGTATACAACTAACTTTTAGTACAATTTTCCATCCACATATAGGCAGGCAGTACGAGAAGACTATGCAAGTGTTAGAAGATATGTTGAGGGCATGTGTGATTTATTTTGGATGTCAATAGGATATGTTCCTACCGTTGTGTGAGTTCTCCTATAATAATAGTTATTTTTCCAGCATAGATATGGGACAATTTAAGGAACTCTATTCGAGGGGATATACGTCATGCATACGATAGTTCGAGGCTGGACCTGTGCAACCTTTGGGGGTACATTAAGTGAAGAATGCACAAAATAAGGTGAGGAGTATTCAATTAAGCCATGAGTAGACAAAAAAAGTATGTGGATCACAATGTAAGAGACATGGTGTTTCAAACTGGTGATAATGTTCTTTTTATGGTATCACTCATGAGAGGGGTAATGAGGTATGTCAAGAGAGGTAAGTTATGTCTGTGATACTTGGTCCCTTTGAGGTTCTTGAGTGTGTAGGCTCGGTGGCTTTTAGACTGGCTCTACCACCAAACCTATCGGGTGTTCATCCGATATTTCATGTATCCATGTTAAAAATGTATTATGGTTACAATGATTATATCATTAAGTGTCAGTCAATTGTGTTAGACAAAGACCTTCTATATGAGGTAGAACCAATTACAATTCTTTATCATGATCTGCGCAAGCTGAGAACCAAGGAGATTGAGTCCTTGAAAGTTCTTTTAAGCATCGTCCAATTGAGGAAGCTACTTGGGAAACCGAGAGGGACATACGAGACAAGGATCCCCAATTGTTCATCGATTCAGGTACTACTCAATTACCTTCTTAGCTTATTTTTACTATGTTTGCACTTAGTATGAGTGATGGGTAAATTGGTATCTATCATAAATACCAGGTTCCCTCGTGATAGAAAAGTCAACATGGAAATCTTTTGGTTCGGAAAACTTTTTCGTAGTATTTGTATTTTCCTAACCTATTCTAGATTTGGACGAAATCGGAGTTATTAATATCTATGAAAACTGGTATATATTGGGTGATATATTTATAATTTTGATTACATTAGGGGATAGATAACTAGTAAGGAATTTGTATGACTTTACAGAATTAAATTTGGGTGAGTAGAACTCTCATAATTGATCTTAGTCTGAATGGCATATTCTGAGAGTCGTTGGTTAGGGGTGTGTTGTGAAATATGGGTCTTGGAACTATTAAAATAGATCATTGGTTCCGTGCAAGCCGCTTTGGTAGGATTTCTGTCGCCAGGGCGAGGCTGCTTTAGAAGGGTGAGGGTCGTTGTGGCGGGCTAGACACGACTTAAATTCGTAAATAAACCCCTAAACGACTTTATTTTTCACTTTTCATTTTTTAGAGCTAAGGAACGAAATCCAAATGTCTCTTGACAGTTTTACACCATTCTTGAGGCTAAAAGTAAGGTTTTGACTCATGGAATATGTTTTTCGATCCTTATAACATATTTTCCTGGGGCATTATCATTGGAGAAGGGTTTTGATTTAAGAACTATAGTTGAAACAACCCTAATTTGATTACTTGGGATCATGGGTAAGATCTTGGATTGTTAGAATTGTTAGTAATCCAGGTAATTAGTTATTGTTTATTGATTCATATATTATATTGGTTTTTTGTAGACCAAGAAGTAGCGAAACGAATCCGGAAAGGGAAGGATTAAGATTCTTAAGGTTTAATGGTTTTTTCATGGTAGGTGATGGTTGTGATTCTATGATTATGTGATGTTTGTTTGTAATTGCTTCATTATGATACATGTATGGATATGAATGTTTCACTATTGATCACATTTGTTATAAATGCGATAGACAAATGAATATATGCCATGAATAACTTCTTGATTGTATAATTTTGAGAATATACATGTGATTGTTATTCTGGTGTGTTGAAAGTATCAGATAGGTTACCATGTTCCAACATAAGTAACTGGGATCAGTTTCCACGTTCTAGCATATATAGGGGATCGGTTGCCACGTTCTAGCATAGCTATTGGATCGGGCACCACGTTCCGCTATGCTAACAGTTTGAGTTTGGGTTCCACGGGAGGAACAACTACTTGACATAATTTTTTATCTTGAGGATTGTGAAAATTTATGTTTTTCATAAATGTTGATAATATTGTATATGTTCATTATATGCATGTGATTATATTATTGTGATAACTTATATATGTTGCACTTAGTGGGATAGTCGTGTGATCCTACCAGTATATTGTGGTTGTATACTGATACTTCACTTGCTTATATTTTTGTTGAGTATAGGGCCTCTTCCAGTGTCTATTGATAGACCTTGCTTAGAAGATTAGTGATCGTTTCGGATTCGAGGGTGAGTTAGTTCTTTCGGGCTGCTTTGGATTCTCTTTAAGACCTTGTCCATATTATGGAATTAGACTATTTCTTTAGATGTTTCTTATATTGGTTGGGTTGTACCCAATTTCCTGTTAACTTTTGCTCATTGTTTAGATGTTTTGGTACATTGGTTTGAAGGTTCTAGTTTATTTTTCTTATTCATATTAGTTGTTAGATCTTTTGGAAGTTTATGGGAACTTTATTCTTAGTTATTTAACTTGTTTTCGTAATTTAAATGTTTTAGTTTTTATTTAGTTGCTTGGTTTGAGTTGTAGTAGTGGTTCTCCCACAGGAGGATTTATGTGGGTGTCAATCACGTTTGTTTGTGTTGTGACAAAATGAGAGTTCCATTTATATTTGTGTAACACTAATCCTAATAATTTTCTTAAGTAAGAGCAATCTATATTGGTGGTATTTTTCTGCATTGTTAAAACTCAAATTGTTGATGTGATGACAATTTTTCTCTTGGACATTTTAATTGCAATATTGTAAGAATGGAGTAATTAAGTTTCATTTTGTTTAGTTTTTAGTAATATTAATCAACATGATTATTCAACATTCTACTTGAAGTATATTGTTCAAGAGTATCATGATAGCATCTTTTGAAATTGTTTTATATTATTGCAACATATATTTTCACTTACAAATTGGAAACACTTACATGTATGTTGTATTATTATTCATGTTGTTTTAGAATGTTTGAAATACTTGATAGGAATAAACGTACAAAACACATGTCCATAACAAGTGCATGTAATAATTAGGGTTGTACATAGGTCGGTTTGGTTCGGTTTAAACGTGCAAAACACGTGTCCATAACTTTATAGGATAAACGTGCAAAACAAATGTCTACATAAAGTCGGGTTTTTTGGTTTCGGCTTTACTCGATTCTTTTGGTTTTTTTTTGGTTTTCCAGTTTTTTCGATCTCTTACAACTATACATACGGTATTTGAAAAAGATATCAAATATATTTTCACTTACATGTGTGATAAGCTAAACTAAAAATGTTGAATGGATAGAAATTATCTAAAATACAAAAAAATTCACACGAGCACAAATATATTATTTTTTCCAAATCTCAACGTTCAGAATGTTAAATTCATAAGATATAAGGCTACAATCAAACTGAATACAAAATGAAATATTAAGAAAGTAAATTGTTAACTTCGAATTTGAAAAACTCTAAAATATTATTGTAACTTTTGATTAGAGGACAAAATCAAATACTTGCAAAATTTTAAAAGCCCAAATTTGAATTAATATATAAACATTGAAAAATATGAAATAACAAAAATATATTACCAAAGTTCATCATAAATAATATTTTTTATCTATAAATAAAATAAAATTATATATTTATATTATGTTGGTTTGGTTTGGGTTCTATTTGAATTTTTTCTTTGAATACAAAACAAAACCAAGAGTTGTTGGTTTTTTCTTGTCCAACACCAAACCAACAAAACCCAAACACAATTTTATTTTATTTTTGTCGGTTTTATTGGTTTGTTCAGTTCGGTTTGACTTTACGATTTCAATTATGTAGGGAAAAATCTCCTTAATATGAAGAGAGAAATATTTAGTAAGCCACAAAGGAATCAAGCTTATTACAACTACCATTGAAGCTTAGAACACGTATTTTAAAGTCGGGGTCGGAGCTATATTTAGGTATTGTGTTGTGTCGAAGCTAGACTCTCCAACTACGACTATCACACTTATTCTTTATTGTCAGTGTGACGATTCATGACAAGGGGGATTGTAAATACTTGGAGAAAAATTGCTAAAAGTTTAAAAAGACATTGATTCATTGGCACAAATTGAGTTTAACAAGCATTGAAGCAAATCTGCAGAAGAAGCAACAACTCCCTCACCATAAAAAGGTACACCATTTGATAAACATACCATTCTTTTCATGAAGGATGTCCTTAACACCATACTTGAACAACAGACGATTTAATTGTTGTACAAATTTTTGGTATGGACGGTTTAGGTAAGATAACTCTTGCAGAAAGAGTTTATAATGATTAATCATATATTCGTTCTCGAATAATATACATACATGGGTCACTATCATCTCCAAAGAATACAATGAGAGATAAATGTTCCTTGAAGTTGTCTCTTTAATTAAAGGAAACAATGAAGAAATGAGCGGTGATCAACTAATGGATATTGTATATAGAGGTCTGTATGGTAGGATAGTTCTAATTGTCCAAGATTATACATTGAGTAGTGAGGCAAGGGACCAAATGCAGAGAATATTTCCAAATGATGACGATATAAACCAGATTTTATTAACCAATTGGCTCAAGTATGCTGCTGAATATGTGAGTTGTCCTTATTTTCCACCTCATTGTAAGTCTTTTATAAGTCTTGATGTCATCATTTTCCAGCTTTATATCAATGCAAGAAGATATTCCAAAACAGATGTTTTATTGTTCAAATTCCTTAAGATAGTGTGATGTATTTTCAATTGATTAATATGACTTCTCTTGTGTAATACCTCATCTTATAAATTTGAGATATGTTTCGAAGAGAAGTCTGTGTCAAATTGATAGGGTTGATATCCAAATAATGTCAGATATAAGACATTTTGATATTAGATCACCACTATGTATATCTTATCCTCGTGCTGCGGAAATCATAAAAAGAACATGCAATCTAATCTCAAGGAATTCCGATAAAAAGGTACTTGTATACCATGGTAAGTCACGACTTTGCTAGCTAACTTAACAAAACTCCAAGGGTTCCCTCGAAAAGATTGTACACTAAATGAAGATGTCGTGTTTCACAAATTAAAATATGAAGAATTGTAGAAGAAAATCTTCAAGGAGGAGAGTCCCCCAAACGTTTGTAATATCTTTGATAAACAAGAGATTAACATGTAATGCAATTCAAAGGATAAAATCAACATGACAATGCACTAATAATATAACATATATAATTAAAAATACTAAAATCATAACGGATAAACATTATATGATGAACAAAACACTTAATTCTGAGTTCAAATAAATAAAAACGGATGAACACAACACTTGGGATAACTCAAATGACAAATGAACCTAGACACTTAATATAATATTTTATTTTCAACAATTCCATAACACACGCACTAGGAATGACGGTTGAAATAGTAATTGGTAACTATGGAATAAGTAGATCCACTAACCCTATTATCAAAGGGTCCACCAACATTGACTCCATATGAGAACTTTAGCTAGAATAATTCTGAGGATTCCACATACTTCCCAATGTCTAAAATGGGAATGCATTATTATTGAGCATTTGTGCCTCTTTTTCAACCTTTAGCTTTAGAATTTCCAATGCCTTCTTCAAGTGTTGATGTTGGAATAAGTTTTGTTCTTCGATATGAGATTCCCAGCAAACACCATCATCTCTCTTCTTAATTTCTCGATGGGATTCTCCACGATTTTTCTCCATCTAGAAAACCCTACCGTGGTTCATTAGCTATCTATTGCGCTCACGAATAACAACTTTTCTATGAGCCATAATTTTTTGATTGTGGACATCGTTATTTGGTGGAGGGAGGTTCCTACAAAGGAACCTCTCCCCCAACGTGTCCACTCTAGGGTGACAAAAGGGGAAAACTTTACCGTTCAGGTAAAATATAACAATGGCAATTTTAGCACCACAAAGCATACAAAGTTCACAAGCCTTTTTGAAAAGACCAACACGTCGCTTATAAAACGTAACTCCTAAGTTTCTCGCATTCTTTATTTTTACAAAGTCAACCATTTTGAAGACCCTTGCTAATTCTTATTTTCATGTCTAAACTATCACTAAGAGATTGTGATTTTTGGTCTTAACACAAAGTTCTTTTTTTAAGAAATTCTGTTTTAAAATAACTTAATGATATCGACATTATTGATTATGCTTAGACATCATTTTTCTTAATTAGATTTGTATTATTGGGTTGCATTTGACCACAATTCTATTTGAGGGAAATTTTGGAAAAAAAGATATATTAAATGGTAAATAAAAACCTTTTACCTTGATAATAATAATACCAAATTATTCATATACCATTGAAGTTTCCTAGTCGATCATCATTTAGAGATTTTTCGTAAATAGAATTATATTGTTGGATTGCATTTGACCGCTATTATATTTGAGAACAATATATTTTTAAAAAAATTAAATTATTAATAAAAACCTTTTATTTTAATAATAACACAAATTTGGCATTTACCATAGAATTTTCCTAGTCGATCACCATTTAGATATTTTTCCTAATTAAAATTATATTATTGGATTTCATTTGACCGCCATTTTATTTGGGGACAAATTTTTTAAGAATATATTAAATGATTAATGTAAACCTTTTATTTTACTAATAACACAAATTTTGCATTTACCATTAAATTTTCCTAGTCGATCATCATTTAGAGATTTTTACTAATTTGAATTATGTTTTTGGATTGCATTGGACCGCTATTTTAGTTGAGAACAATGTTTTACAAATATATTAAATAATTAATAAAAACCTTTTATTTATTAAGAACTTGAATTTTGTATTTAACATTCAATTTTTCTAGTAAATCATCATTTAGAGATTTTTCCTAATTAGAAATATTATTGGATTGCGTTTGACTGCAATATTATTTGAGAACATTTTTCTTAAAGAAAATATATTAAATGATTAATAAAACCCTTTTCTTTTTATAATAACACGAGTTTTGGATTTACTATTGAATTTTTTTAATCGATAATCATTTAGAGACATACAATGTCTCACATAAAGTATAGGCAGTCGTTTGGATTTATAAATGTTATTATTATTATTTATACTTTGTTACTCACAACTTAAGTAGGCTTACAAATCAGATAAAGATATGATCAAGTGCATTATGGATGGTCTATGACCTTCTTATTGTCATTTATCTCCAAATATATATATATATATATATACCTTTTCAATTTGTCAATGCTAAAAACTTACATTCAAAGTTTATACTGATTTGTATTGAATTTATTAACAACAAACAGCTCTCTCTAAATAATAAAATTTATAAGCTTATTTATTAAAATAAATTTACTACTACAAACTTAAAATATAAAATGTAGAAAATCAAAAAAAAAAAAAAAGGAGTTGAGGAGTATTTTTGTCTTTATATAGATTAATACCATGTTATTAAATTCTATGTATTCCTAATATCACCAAATGTAAGGTATTAGTTATACATCACATACCATGTATAATATATAATTAATCCATGAATTGGTTATACAGAGGCCCTAATTTTCTATGAATTATAGCACTAAATAATATCATACAAATACATGGACTATTTCTCCTAATATTCTACCAAACGACTCAATAATGTTTCAGTTATTTGATGTTTCCAGAACTTATTAATGAACTTTGTCCTAATTAAGCTTTCTTCTGCTTTTCTCTCCCCAACCTATGTGTTCCCATAAATTGGTATTCCATAAGTGCTGAGATACTACAGGGATTCGTATTAAAACCCTAAATTTTCATCAGATTAAGTTCAATGTAGGCGTCATGAACAATTCCAATGATGCCTGACCTACCCTCCATACCGATGAACTACCAAAACCACCATTGAACAATACAACGACTTTGAATGAAGTAGAAGACAAAATCACAACGCCTATCCCTATCAAAGATATCACTCACATCCATATAGTGACAACTGTATTCTGGGAGGAAGAAGAGGTTGAGATCATAATAATTAAAGAAGATTTAATGTTTGCCATCGTTGAAAAATTTTCTTATTGCTGGTAAAAACTATAAGAAAATTGAAAAATTGGTCCATTGCGGTGTGATATTCAAGGTTTAATGTAAGGAAGGAATCTAGAGTGACAGACACATCCTAATTCATCTTACTACTATCGAATATTATATACTATCAGATACGACCTCTAAACTAGGAATGCTAGTTCAACCTAGAGGTGGAAACTACTACTGCCTTAGCATGAACCTCTTTTCCATCCCTTTCACCAAATTTTTTCGTTAAAGAATCCTTGTTGACTATGTCCAAAGAAGTGGGAAAACTGTTAAATGATCACATGGCTACAATAACAAATTTAGACCTAGTTGTGTAAAGGTAAGGCTTGAAGTCAACTTATTGAATGAATTTCCAAAACGGATCGATGTTGGAGTTAAGTATACATATACTAGGGAAATCATCTCAACATGGATAAAAATCTTATATGATTACACGCCGAAGTATTGCAAATATTTCAAACTTTAAGGTAGGGCATGATTTTCATCGACGGGGTTTAAAAAAGGTAAGAAAGCATGTTTGTTGGGGCAGGTCAAATATAAAAGGTATAAATTCGATATAACGAACTAAATAAAATTTAACTCTACCTTAACACAACCTTAACACAACCAATAAAATCGTGGAAGTATGTGTTTTCCATAATGTTAAAATGATTATGAGAGAATGCAATTTTAAGGTTTTAATTGTGGTCTTGTCTCTATCATTGTGTTATATATTATTTTTCCAAAATCTCAATGTTCAGAATGTTAAATTCATAAGATATAAGGCTACAATCAAACTGAATACAAAAACGAAATATTGAGAAAGTAAATTGTTAACTTCGAATTTGAAAAATTCTAAAATATTATTGTAACTTCTGATCAGAGGACAAAATCAAATACTTGCAAAATTTTACAAGCCCAAATTTGAAATAATATATAAACATTGAAAAATATAAAATAACAAAAATATATTACCAAAGTTCATCATAAATAATATTTTTTATCTATAAATAAAATAAAATTATATATTTATATTATGTTGGTTTGGTTTGGGTTCTATTTGAATTTTTTCTTTGAATACAAAACAAAACCAAGAGTTGTTGGTTTTTTCTTGTCCTACACCAAACCAACAAAACCCAAACACAATTTTATTTTATTTTTGTCGGTTTTATTGATTTGTTCGGTTCGGTTTGACTTTACGATTTGACTTGTACACCTCTAGTAATAAAATAAAGAGACATATGCCTATTCAATTATGTAGGGAAAAATCTCCTTAATATGAAGAGAGAAATATTTAGTAAGCCACAAAGGAATCAAGCTTATTACAACTTCCATTGAAGCTTAGAACACGTATTTTAAAGTCGGGGTCGGAGCTATATTTAGGTATTGTGTTGTGTCGAAGCTAGACTCTCCAACTATGACTATCGCACTTATTCTTTATTGTCAATGTGACGATTCATGACAAAGGGGATTATAAATACTTGGAGAAAAATTGCTAAAAGTATAAGAAGACATTGATTCAGTGGCACAAATTGAGTTTAACAAGCATTGAAGCAAATCTGCAGAAGAAGTAACAACTCCCTCACCATAAAAAGGTACACCATTTGATAAAAATACCATTGTTTTCATGGAGGATGTCCTTAACACCATACTTGAACAACATACGATTTAACTGTTGTACAAATTTTTGGTATGGACGGTTTAGGTAATATAACTCTTGCAGAAAGAGTTTATAATGATTAATCATATATTCGTTCTCGAATAATATACATACATGGGTCACTATCATCTCCAAAGAATACAATGAGAGATAAATGTTCCTTGAAGTTGTCTCTTCAATTAAAGGAAACAATGAAGAAATGAGCGGTGATCAACTAGTGGATATTGTATATAGATGTTTGTATGGTAGGTTCTAATTGTCAAATATTATATATGGAGTTGTGAGGCAAGGGAAAAAATTCAAAGAATATTTCCAAATGATGACGATATAAACCGGATTTTATTAACCACTTGGCTCAAGTATGCTGCTGAATATGTGAGTTATCCTTATTTTCAACCTCATAGTAAGTCTTCTATCATTCTTGATGTCATGATTTTCCAGCTTTATATCAATGCAAGAAGATATTCCAAAACAGATGTTTTGCTGTTCAAATTCCTTAAGATAATTTGATGTACTTTTCAATTGATTAATATGATTTCTCTTGTGTAATACCTCATCTTACAAATTTGAGATATGTTTCGAAGAGAAGTCTTTGTCAAATTGATAGGGTTGATATCCGAATAATGTTAGAGATAAGACATTTGCATATTAGATCGCCACTATGTATATCTTATTCTCGCGCTGCGGAAATCATAAGAAGAACTCGCAATCTAATCTCAATGAATTCTGATAAAAAGGTACTTGTATACCATGGAAAGTCACGACTTTGCTGGCTAATTTACCAAAATTCCAAGGGTTCCCTCGAACAGATTGTACACTAAATGAAGATATCGTGTTTCACAAATTAAAATATGAAGAATTGTAGAAGCGAATCTACAAGGAGGAGAGTCCCCAAACGTTTTAATATCTTTGATAAACAAGAGATTAATATGTAATGCAATTCAAAGGATAAAATCAACATGACAATGCACTAACAATATAACATATATAATTAAAATTACTAAATCATAACGGACAAAAATTATATGATGAACACAAGACTTAATTCTGAGTTCAAATAAATAAAAACGGATGAAAACAACACTTGGGATAACTCAAATGACAAATGAACCTAGACACTTAATATAATATTTTATTTTCAACAATTCCATAACGTACGCACTAGGAATGACGGATGAAATAGTAATTGGGAACTATGGAATAAGTAGATCCACTAAACCTATTAGCAAAGGGTCCACGAACATTGACTCCATATGAGGAACTTTAGCTAGAATAATTATGAGGATTCCAGACAAATCCCAATGTCTGAAATGGGAATGCATTATTATTGAGCATTTATGCCTCTTTTTCAACCTTTAGCTTTAGAATTTCCAATGCCTTCTTCAAGTGTTGATGTTGGAATAAGTTTTGTTCTTCGATAGGAGATTCCACCAAACACCTTCAGCTCCCTTCCTAATTTCTCGATGGGATTCTCCACGATTTTTCTCCAACTAGAAAACCCCATTGTGGTTCATTAACTTGCTATTGCGCTCACGAATAACAACTTTTCTATGAGCCACGATTTTTTGATTGTGGACATTGTTATTTGGTGTAGGGAGGTTCCTCCAAAGGAACCTCTCCCCCAACGTGTCCACGCTAGGGTGAAAAAAGGGGAAAACTTTACCGTTCAGGGAAAATATAAAAATGGCAATTTTAGCACCACATAGCATACAAAGTTCACAAGCCTTTTTGAAAAGACCAGCACGTCGCTTATAAAACGTAACCCCTAAATTTCTCGCATTCTTTATTTTTACAAAGTCAACCGTTTGACGACCCTTGCTAATTCTTATTTTCATGTCTAAACTATCACTAAGAAATTGTGATTTTTGGTCTTAACAAAAAGTTCTTTGTTTAAGAAATTCTATTTTAAAATAACTTAATCATATCAACATTATTGATTATAATTAGACAATTCCTTTTTTCTTAATTAGATTTGTATTATTGAATTGCATTTGACCACAATTCTATTTAAGGACAATTTTGGAAAAAAATATATTAAACGATAAATAAAAACCTTTTACTTTGATAATAATAATACCAATTTTTCATATACCATTGAAGTTTCCTAGTCGATCATCATTTAGAGATTTTTTGTTATTAGAATTATATTGTTGGATTGCATTTGACCGCTATTATATTTGAGAACAATATATTTTTTAAAAAAATTAAATGATTAATAAAAACCTTTTATTTTAATAATAACACAAATTTGGCATTTACCATAGAATTTTCCTAGTCGATCACCATTTAGATATCTTTCCTAATTAGAATTATGTTATTGGATTTCATTTGACCGACATTTTATTTGGGGACAAATTTTTTAAGAATATATTAAATGATTAATGAAAACCTTTTATTTTACTAATAACAGGAATTTTGCATTTACCATTGAATTTTCCTAGTGGATCATCATTTAGAGATTTTTACTAATTTGAGTTATGATATTGGATTGCATTTGACCGCAATTTTAGTTGAGAACATTGTTTTACAAATATATTAAATAATTAACAAAAACCTTTTATTTATTTAGAACATGAATTTTCTATTTACCATTCAATTTTCTAGTAAATCATCATTTAGAGATTTTTCCTAATTAGAATATATTATTGGATTGCATTTGACTGCAATATTATTTGAGAACATTTTTCATAAAAAATATATTAAATGATTAATAACCCTTTTCTTTTTGTAATAACACGTGTTTGGGATTTACTGTTGAATTTTTATAATCGATAATCATTTAGAGACATACAATGTCTCACATAAAGTATAGGCAGTCGTTTGGATTTATAAATATTATTATTATTATTTATACTGTGTTACTCACAACTTTAGTAGGCTTACAAATCAGATAAAGATATGATCTAGTGCATTATGGGTCGTCTATGACCTTGTTATTGTCATTTATCTCCAAATGTGTGTGTATATATATATATATATATATATATATATATATATATATATATATATATATATATACTTTTTCAATTTGTAAATGCTAAAAACTTACATTCAAAGATATTATTAATTTTTATTGAATTTATTAACAACAAACAACTCTCTCTAAATAATATAATTTATAAGCTTATTTATTTAAATAAATTTACTACTAGAAATATAAAATATAAAATGTAGAAAATAAAAAAACCTTTTAAAAGGAGTTCAGGGGTATTTTTGTCTTTATATAGATTAAGTTATTAAACTCTATGTATTCCTAATATCACCAAATGTAAGGTATTAGTTATACATCCCATACCATGTATGGTGTATAAATAATCCATGAATTGGTTATATAGAGGCCCTAAATTTCTATGAAATATAGCACTAAATAATATCATACAAATACATGGACTATTTCTCCTAATATTCTACCAAATGACTCAATAATGTTTCAGTTATTTGATGTTTCCAGAACTTATAATATGAACTTTGTCCTAATTAAGCTTTCTTCTGCTTTTCTCTCCCCAAACTATGTGTTACCATAAATTGGTATTCCATAAGTGATGAGATACTACAGAAATTCATATTAAAACCCTAAATTTTCATCAGATTAACTTCGATGTATGCATCATGGACAATTCCAACGATGCCTGGCCTACGCTCCATACCGATGAACAACTACCAAAACCACCATTGAACAATGCAATGACTTTGAATGAAGTAGAAGACAAAATCACAACGCCTATCCCTATCCAAGATATCACTTACATCCATGTAGTGACAATTGTATTCTGGGAGGAAGAAGAGGTTGAGAGCATAATAATTAAAGAAGATTTAATGTTTGCCTTAATTAGAAAATTTTCTTATTGCTGGTAAAAACTAAAAGAAAATTAAAAAATTGGTCCATTGCGGTGTGATATTCAAGGCTGAATGTAAGGAAGGAATCTAGAGTGACAGACACATCCTAATTCACCTTACTACTATCGAATATTATATACTATCAGATACGACCTCTAAACTAGGAACGCTAGTTCAACCTAGAGGTGCAAACTACTATTGCCTTAGCATGGACCTCTTTTCCATCCCTTGCACCTAATTTTTTCGTTAAAGACTCCTTGTTGACTATGTCCAAAGAAGTGGGAAAACTGTTGAATGATCACATGGCTACAATAACAAATTTAGACCTAGTTGTGTAAAGGTAAGGGTTGAAGTCAACTTGTTGAAAGAATTTCCAAAGCGGATCAATGTTGGAGTTAAAAATACATATTCTAGTGAAATCATCTCAACATGGATAAAAATCTTATATGTTTACACGCCGAAGTATTACAAATATTGCAAACTTTAAGGTAGGGCATGATTTTCATCGAGGGGGTTCAAAAAGGTAAGTAAGCATGTTTGTTGGGGCAGGTCAAATATAAAAGGTTCAGATTCGATATAACGAACTAAATAAAATTTAACTCTACCTCAACACAACCAAGAAAATCGTGGAAGTATGTGTTTGCCATAATGTTAAAATGATTACGAGAGAATGCAGTTTTAAGGTTTTAATTGTGGTCTTGTCTCTATCATTGTTTTATATATACGTTACTAATATATGTATCCACACTATGCGCATATAATATTAACATAGTTTTTGTATTTATTTTTTATTGTGATATCTTGTTTGAGTATACTAAATCATCTTACCTAACAAAAGTCCAACTTTCGTATTGTTCCTCATTAATGATATGTATTTCCTCCTCGTCTGTCACTCCTCGAGCCTACACCATAGAGTGGCTGACACTCTAGAACCATCACTGATCACAACTATTGATAAACTCAAAAGCGTCTGGAAATATTCGAATAGCCACATGAAGAAAACTAAATTCTCAAAAATGTAACAAGGGAAAGTAAAAAAGACTCCTTAACTACTCCTCTCTATGAAGCCTCTAAATACTACACTAGATGTCGGGACATAAGCCACAATATCTTAATAAATGTAAAGAGTGTAAATGTGGAATCCTTTTGAAAGCAAAATGGTTTACCAAAGCTAGCTAGAAAGAATGGAATCAATGATGTGCTTGTTCATTACCCTGACCACCTGTATCAGCTTCATAAATAATATAAAGATTGAAGGATATCAGTGCATTTAATGTATGAGCATGTAAGGGGAAAGATGTAACATAAGGAATTGAATTGATCCTCTGGGAAGACAAAGTAATTCCAAAATCCGTCCTGAGGTAGGATTCCAAACAAAACGATAATAAAAATGCAGGAATGCGAAAAAATCTAATATCGGTGTGAGAGTACCTGATTTTAACAGATGATAGAGTGATGGTTTTTTTAATTTAAAACCATTTGGCCTTTTTAAAACCTTTCAGTTCGTGAGACACTTGGCGAAGTGAGTCGCGTCTGCTAGCCCTCTGGGTGATGTGTCCAATGGTATTTTCACTCACTGTCAATTTGGGGTTTCATACGACGGAGATAATAAGGCTCGCCTACTGAGCTTTTGTTTCACCGAGTTTTACAGAATCCCCTATCAAGCTTGGTGGTTCAAACAATGGTCTAATTGGGCACACCAACATGTTCATCGTATTGCCGATTGGAATTTAGCTCGATCATTGTTCATTTTCCAACACTTTAAACTTTAAAACTAGAAAATCAAAACCCATTATTCAAAAGTAAAATTTAAAAAAAACACCAAAAATATGAGTCGTCTCCCATGAAACGCCTTATTTAACATTGTGGCATGACGAAGATACCAATTTAAACTTCATTTTTTGAAGTTTGGCCATTGTGTATGCTACTACCAGGTTTTATTGTTATTGAAATATGAACTAGGATAAATTTTGGGTCGGAAAAGGTTTTCGTCATAACTTGAAATTTTTCAACCTAGTCCAGATTTGGATGAAATTAGAGTCATTAAAGTGTCGAAATCTAGTAACAATTAGGTGAATTTTTTATGATTTGGATTACATGAGTAGTTAGATAAGTCATTAAGGAATCTTTACGACTTTAAGGAATTGGATTCGGGTTAGTAAGACTTCCAGAATCGATCTTAGCATGAACACTATTTTCTGTTTGTCGTTGGTCAAAGGTGTGTTGTGAAAGTTCGCTCTGGAGAGGCTGCTACAATGGGGTGAGGGCTAATGTGGCAGGCAAGACGTGACATAAAGTCATAAATAAATCCCAAAATGACTTTATTCTGCACTTTTTGAATCTTAGAGCTAAGGAACAAAAGTGAGGAGACTCTGACCGTTTCACTCACCGAATCAACTTTTTGATTAGTAGAATATAGTAAAATTGGTAATTATTGAAGGTGGGTTTTTTTGATCTAGATTCTATGGTGAAAACAACCCTATTTTAGGTGCTTGGGACCATGCATATGATCTATGGTTCATAGAATTGTTAGCGATTCGGGTAATTAATGTGTTTTTATTGATTCCCGTGTTATTGTGATTGTTTGTAGTCTTAGAACAAGCGAAACGAATCGAGAAAGGGAAGGATTATGTTTCTTTGGGTTTCACGCTTGTTTTCAGGTAAGTGATGGTTGTGATTCTATGTGAATGTAGCATTATGATACATGTATGTATGTGAATGTAGCATTATTAATCAAACTTGTTGTGAATGAGATAGTGGGATGATAAATGCCATGAATAATGATTAAATTGTATCAACTTGAGAATATTTTTGTGATTGTGATTGTGGTGTGTTGAATGGATCAATAGTGATGCTCTGGCATAACTTACTTGGATCATCTTCCATGTTCTATGATATTAGTAGATCGGTTTCCACATTACGACATAAACATTTTATCGCGTACCACACTGCAGTATCCTTACACTTTGGGTTGGGGTTCCATGAGAGGACTATTGATTTAATATAGTTATGTATCTCGAGGAATGTGAAACTAGAACATGTTTGTAAATGTTGATGATGTTATATATGTTTGATATATACATGTGATTATATTGTTCTACTGACTTACTTATGTTGCACTTAGTGGGGTAGCCGCATGATCCTACTAGTACACTGTGGTTGTGTACTGATACTGCACTTGGTCTTTCTTTATTGAGTACAGGGCATCTTGAGGCGGCTATTAACAGACATCGTTTAGATGATCAGTGATCTTTCTATTCAAGGGTGAGCTAATTCTTTCGGGCTGTCATGAGTTCTCTTTCGTCTTTGTCCACCATTTCGGACTTATACTTTGTAGTTAGTTATTTGTACATTAGTTTGTGTTTTATCCCTTAATGTTTAGACTTGTTTATTTGTAGATGTTTTGGTACATTGACTTTCAGGTTCTAGGCATTTCATCATTGTAACGACCTGCTTAGTCGTTTTGAGCAGCAGATTTTATTTCTGGAAAACTGTCTGAGACGACGTATCCAACGACGGACCGTCATGGGCACGATGGACCGTCGAGGGTGTCTCGTTCCAAACACTTGGAATTCTTATATTTGAGTGCTGAAATTGACTCTCTGAACTCTGTGACGGACCTGCAGGACGGACCGTCACAGACATGACGGACCGTTGTGAGGTTCCGTTTCAAAGCACTTCAACTCTTGAGAATTGGGTACTGAGAGCAATTCTCTGAACTCTGTGACGGACCTGCAGGACGGACCGTCACAGACATGACGGACCGTTGTGAGGTTCCGTTTCAAAACACTTCGACTCTTGAGAATTGGGTACTGAGAGCAATTCTCTGTCCGTCGTGACGGAAGTGCAGGACGGACCGTCGTAGGCACGACGGACCGTCACAGGTTGCGTAATCCCAGTCTGGGTCAAATTTCTGGGTAAGTTTTAAAGAGGAGTTTTGGACTATTCTTGTTATAATTATAAATTTCGTGGGTCAATGTTAAAAACTCAATTCCTTGGGGGTGTGAAGGAGATAACCTTGAGTTAAGTAGTGGGTTAATTTCTCATCTTTTATACCTAATTATATGCTAATTAGGGAAAAGAGAGAGAGTTTGAAGAAGAAAAAATAGAGAGAACAAGGAGAAGAGAGGAACGATCTATAGAGAGAGACAACCAAGAGGAAACAAAAAGCTTGAGAGATTGCTTGCTTGATCAAGAATCCTTGGTGAAGGTAGGTTATGGTTTGATACTATTAGTAGTAAACTCTTAATAGGAATGATATTATTGTAGTATGGTAAACCCCTTCTATATGCTTAATTGTATGCCTTGCATGAATGTGATTATGTTGATGGTGATAAAGAAGCATAATGAAGCTTTTGAATCCAAATCTTGAAGAAAGCCCTAATTCACCTTGTTATTGGTGATGCCTTGGTATAAAAGAAGGCTTGATGAATTGTTAGAATTAGGGGATCGGAGTGTCACGTTCCGACACATAGTATTAGTGGGTCGGGTGTCACGAACCGACACATAGAATTAGGGGATCGGAGTGTCACGTTCCGACACATAGAATTAGGGGATCGGAGTGTCCCGTTCCGACACATAGTATTAGTGGATCGGGTGTCACGAACCGACACGTAGAATTAGGGGATCGGAGTGTCACGTTCCGACACATAGAATTAGGGGATCGGAGTGTCACGTTCCGACACATAGGATAAAGGGATCGGGTGTCACGAACCGACACGTAGAATTAAGGGATCGGAGTGTCACGTTCCGACACATAGTAGTAGGGGATCGGAGTGTCACGTACCGACACAAGAGGAAGAAAGATAATAAATCTTGAGAGATGTTTATATACTCAATGTAATGAACCTAATTCCCAAATGAGTGTGGTATTGAGGCTTGAGTCCTCATGGATGAACTTGGTAGTACTTATTGATGATTATAGTACTTGTTACTACATGTTGAGTATTGTAGTTGATTTATGATATGAACTGATATATACTGTTTTCTATTTTGAGTTGGCCGATGATACCTACTCAGTACTTGTGTTTGTACTGACCCCCTATTTGTTGTTTCTTTCTTTGTTATTTGGGGAATGCAGCAAACGTACCGTCGTCTTCAACTCAGCAGCACTTCTAGCCAGTCGTCACTACACCGGATTTCAGGGTGAGCTAATGCTTCTAGCTTGGACTGGATCTTCTCTTCAATGTCTTGATGCCTTGAACTTCCGGCATGGACTAGCCTTTTATTTATTTTAGCTTCTTAGATACTTCTAGATTTGTAACTTGAGGATAGATGTTCTTGTGATGATGACTTCCAGATTTGGGGATAATGAGTTTTAAGTCTTCCGCTTTGTATTTTTGTTCAATATGTTGGAGTTTTAGATTGGTTGGTTCGCTCACATAGTAGGATAAGTGTGGGTGCCACTCGCGGCTAGATTTTGGGTCGTGACAATTTTAGTGGCATGGAATGCACAATTGTCAAAATATTTATTCTTTCCTAGCTATAGTAAGTTTCGACCAAAAATAGCACTTGTAAAGCAGAAAAATTAAATATCAACCAATATTTTCCAAAGTGACAAAAATAAAAAGATGTGGATCCTACACTATAAGAATAATAATTATTCCCTTTTGTTTCCTCTTTTCTTTAGCATTATTACAATTTCATTGAAGTGGTGCATTGAGACACAAACTCAACGTTTTATCCATATAAGGCGTGTTAGGTCATAATTCTATGGGACTTGAATCCAATATATTATCATCACGGTGCATTAAAACTCAATTGATGTCTTACCCTCTTGGTGCGATAAAACTTGAATCTATCGTCTTCTCCTCAAACATTTTTCATTATATGCATGTAACTTAACCTGATGTCTTACCCTTTTTGGTGCGATGAGACTTGAATCCATCGTCTTACCCTTCGGTCAATGTCATATAAGTCAAAACCAATAGAACTCAACCATGAGCCTTTGAAAAAAAATCAAGAATTATAGAAACAAATTTAGTCACAATAAGACTACGAGAGTTTTTTTCACCTCTAGTAACTATAAATATTAATAAGTTCTTCATAATCAATACTTAGAAAATCAACATGAAGATTTACTTCTTTAGTCTTCAATTATTTTCTGAAAAGTAGAATTGTTAGTATAAGCATAAACCAATGTATAAAATTTTTAAAGTAAAACAAATTAATACGTTCTACCTTTTCATATAACACATATATACTAAACTAAATTATTAGTATAAGAGAAACTTTCGAAAATATAAATGTGTTACAAGAAAAAATAAATAGAACCTATTCTTGCTCACAAAAGTTTCAACTATAACTCCTTTGCGAAGTACTATAATTTTTTAGAGCATATTCATGTTGATAATCTGTTATAAAATCAAGCTCATAATGATATAATCATAAAGAGAATAAGACAAGAAAAGTAGATAGAAGAGAGAACTTTTCTTTCTTATTCAAGTGTGTCTTTCAAATGGTAAGTGACATCTCTATTTATAGAGTTGAGATATCACTTTCAAAGGTCACAAGCTAGTACATACATAGTTGTCCAAATGGTTCTTACCACCTTGAAAACATATATACATGAATACAATTAAGTCTTGAATATATCTCATGGACAATACATACAATTCAATGGATTTATAACATTTTTGAAATTAATTGCTAACCTAAAATAATAACACAGGTTTACATATTTATTTATTTATCTATTTTTTTTTAGAAAAGCAAAAAATTGGTAAATGAAAATAAACAGAAACTAGTGTTTGTGTCCTGCTCTCAAACAATATCTAACCATTGATTTCTACTCAAACACTCAAAAAACTTTGACTTAAATTTATTTTCAAAAGTTAGGGTTCTAACTTTTATTGTTAATCTGATTGCTACCATCCGACCTCTACCCTCCGGTATGTACTATGTACTCTTGCCTCTTCTTTTTCAATTTTTTTTCTTATTTGTTTTCTTTTACACTGCTTAATTATCTAGTCAAAATTAATTTTTAATATTTATTTCTAGGGTTATCCCACATATTGATAATTGATTATGTAAATAGTTATTGTTTGCTTTTTGAAATTTTAACTTTTGAAGGCAATAATGGTTCAAGGTCGTAGTGAAACTAGTAAATATATAGTTTAGGTGCCAAAGTATTAATGGTGAATCTAATTATTTTAATCTCACTTAGAACAATATTAAAGATTATAGTAATAATGTTCAAATACTTAAAAAATTATTTATTTATTTAGATAATATTTTAGAACTTTAAAATAAATTACTCAAATCTTTATATTATTAGATCAAGTTTTTACAATAACAATATTAAGATAATATTTTCATACAATTAACATCTCATTAACAAAATTTGCGTTCTGTTTAAGATCGTTTTCCTTTATAAAATTTAAAACTAGGCTTGAAATCCTGGCTCCGCCTCTGCTAAAATTAGATAGTTACTCTAATTTCTAAATTTATTGAAAGCATTAGTTTTTTTGTCCCACAAAGTATACATGATAATTGTATAAGATTGAGTTTAAAATATAATATTTAGGATTTTTTTATATCCAAAAATCCTAAGTGCCCCATCTGATATACAATTTTAAATTCATAAATTTAAAAGTGAAATCATAATAGTCAATTCATAATTTAAAAAAATTCAAACACATCCAAAAAAAATTGAATTTAGATTTGGATTTTCGTTTGTCCAAACTATGCTCACCCACTATATAGGATTAGACAAAACTTTCCGAGATTCATTTATCACTTTTAGCATGGCTAGCTAGAGCTACGTAAGAAATCTACTATTAAAAATCACATGTTTTAAACTTAGTTTTTATGGTAAATTACTTACCTAGATAAAATATTGAAGATAGATCAAGACTTAGTATGCATTTTGTGCGGACATAATTCTAATGTAATACTTTCGCGTTTCAATTTATTTGTCCTATTTCGATTAGGTTTAGAGTTTAAAAGTAAAACAGACTTTTAAAACTTGTAGTGTTAAATTAAAAATATATTAAATATATCAAAATATCCTTTAATCTTTTGATCTTAAATAGATCATACAAAAAGTTGAGACTAAAAAGTCATTTAAAATGAAAAATATATTCTCTTCGAAAACTAACTAAAGGGAAAGTAAAATGACAAAATTGAGACGAAGGGAATAAAAATGTCTAAGGACTAAACAGTTTGGACTCATGAATATTCATTTAAAATATCTGAAATCAATATTATGACTGGTCATTAATATTTAAGGGGGGAAAGTGAGACAGTTGGCCAAAAAAAAGATAATTCTAGTATTTCATATTGTTAACTAAGTTATGTATAGAGGCGGAGTTAAGTTGGGGTTCATAGGCTCGGATGAATCCACTATCATTTATTGACTTTATAATTGTATTAAAAAATTAATTAAATATATGTATATTAACATATGAACCCAAATAAAATTGATTTAGAACTCCCAAACTCCTAACTTTAGCTCCACCTATGTTAAATAATTTAAACACGTTTATTTTGTATAACTGTCAAGATATTTTTCGAGTGGATGTAATTTTAAAATATTAGAAATATCTTAAACCGTTTGAATCTCAGTTTCATAATAATCAAGCAAAGATTTAACTTAAAAAATCGAAGTAGTAAATGAACATGGAGGAAGATGAGATATGTATTTCAATATTTCAACTATTTTTTTTTACCTGCATGAATACTATACAAAATAGACCACATTCTTTAAAATTAAAAATATATTAAATATTTCAACTAGCTATACAATTCACACACACTATATAAAGTCTGCATGTATCTCACTAAATGTAAACCTTCTCTTTCAACAAAATCTCATTCACTTCTAAGAAATGGGTTTGAAAGGTAAGTTGATCTCTCAAATAGAGATTAAGTGTGCTGGAGATTTGCTTCATGAACACTTCAAATCAAATCCACACCAAATATCGACCATGTCTCCTCACAAAGTAACTAACTTCACATTGCATGATGATCAATTGGGAAAAACTAACTCAGTTATTAGTTGAAAAATTATCCTAGGTAAGCTTCTTATAATATTCCATTTTTCAATTGGATATGGTAGAAGCGACCAATTAATTAACTTTCTTTCCCTTATATATATATATATATATATATATATATATATATATATATATATATATATATATATATATATATATATATATATACTGTTCTTCTGTAATGTATTCCACATATTTCCATGCAAATAAGGAAGTAGAAAAAGGATATTATGAAAAGTTGGTTTTACAAGTATTCTAAAAGTTGACTTTGTTATACATCAATTTACATAAAGGATAGGAGATCAAAAGCTAGAACAGTTAATTTTCAATAGATGAAACAGTATATATTATATCTCAATGGTTGTTTTATTATATTTAGTGAATGTATATATATATATATATATATATCATAGTCATGTTTGAACTTAAATTGTTCCCTTAATACGTTCAGGGGGCAAAGAGCGGCATTACAAATCTCAAAGAGGTCGTACACATGAATGATGCAGAAAAATCAATCACCTTCAATTTAATTGAAGGATATATGAATGAATTATATGAATCAATGACACTTACATTAACCGCAACGGAAAACTGGATTACTTAGAGTTTGATGTATGAAAAATTGAATAAAAATATTCATGAGCCCCTTACTTTATGGAGTTCCTTATTGGACTCATCCAGGACCTTGCGACTCACCATGTCGGAAAATAGATCTCAGTTCCCATTCCCAATAACAAAATTAAGTATTATTACTATCCTAAATTGTTACGAATAAATAAGACTATTTGTGTGATATATGTTTTACAAGTACGATGATGTATTATGTGTATCATAAATCTCTTTATGAATATATAAAACTATTGGTGTGATATATATATCATGAATTGAGTACGTAAGTGTGCTCATTGTTAGTGATATTTAATTTTTGTTACAGAAAGTGTGATCCTCATTATCATTATAAGTGAAATTATAAAATTATGTGAACCATATTTACTGATTGTCACTATACTTTAAATTAGTTATATAATATCAGAGTCGGTTCACCTCTAGTAGAAGTAGCATCTAGTATGTCTCATAATGATATAAAAGTCAATAATTATTTGATCAAAATAACCTCTCAAATCATGGTTAATATAACCGAACCTTTCTGGCTTACCATCAGTTTCTCAAGATAGAAATAGAAACCGAGAATTAGGGGTGTACATGTCCGGGTTAGTTCAGGTTTTTCAAATATCAAACAAAGCTATTTGTGTAAAAATTTTAAATTTATAGACCAAAGCAAAATAATAAAACTCATGTTTTTTCAGGTTTATCAACCTCGGGTTGGTTCGGGTTTTTCGAATACCACATTAAATCATTGGGTCGAATTTTTAAATATTTAAATCAAACAAAACTAATAAATCTTAGATTTTGTCAAGTTTTGGGGGTTTTCCGATAACCTGTACATGCAAACATATAATTAACTTGTACTCCAGATATTTCTTTATTCCAATTAAAATATAACTATCTAAGATGTTTCTCAAGAAAACAACACAAAATATGAGACGAGTGATGACACTAAAATATTCAATAAAAACAATAATGAAATCATCATAGAAAATGAATATTGCGAAGTCATAATGAAAATGATCATAATTTAAAAGTACGAAATCATGCTAAAGTAAGTCTAATAAGTATAAGTTATATGATTAAATATTTTTAAAAAATTAAAATTAGATTATGTATTTTAAATGTCTAAAGCAATGTATAAAACTAAAGAACAAATATTCAACATTATGTCATTCTTAGTGTGGAATTAATTTATTTTGTTAGCATAGTATTGATTTGATTTCGAATTGAACTTTATTAGAGTTACTAATATCTATGGACTATAACCTTTATTGGACCATTCAAAATTTCAAGGTTAAAAAAACTTGAAAAAATAATGTTAAAAGATATAAATTATGAAAACATATAATTAATATTTAGAAGTTACATCAAAGTAAATATTTTTACGTATAAAATAAATTTTAGAAATTATATATATAATATCGGGTTGGTTTGATCTCGGGTTGACTTTTTATAGTTCAAACCAAATCAACCCAAGTATAGTTGAGTTTTTTTTTCCAATACCAAACCAAGTAAAACCAAACCATTAGTCGGGTTTTTTTGTTGGTTTGACTCGACTTGCGATTTGATTCGATTTTAGGTTCGATTTTGTATTTTCAACTAATTCCTCATACCTGGAAGAACTTGTTGAGTGAGCGAGAATTTTATTTTGTTGGGAAAATGATTTTCTTACCATGGATGATATTTGTTCAAGACATAAATGGGAGGGGGGATGCATCTTTATTTTTCCAAATATTCCCAAATGTTCCAAATATTTTTACAAATGTTGAAGACATATCTTTTGTTGGGAAAATGTTTCTACCAAGTATTTGATCCATCCAACTATCATTTTGACTCCCGAGCCGGCGAACAGAGTAGAGAGCACATGTCCATGATCAAAGTAGAGAGCACAGGTCCATGGAAAGTGTTTTGTGCCTTAATCTTATTGGGAAAATGATTCTAGTATTTTAAAAAGAAGTGTTCATTTTATTTTCTGTATTCATCTTTTTAAATGGATGTAAATATTTAGTTGATTGTCATTTAAATCATTATTAATTATGGTCTAAATATGGCAGTTGACTATCGTATCTTTCCTCCTAATTGGTCTTCAATATATTGTCTTTAATCTTCTTAAACAACCTTTATAACTCTTATTATTTTGACTGTTGGTGGATGACTATATATATATATTTTTTTTTTTTTTTTTTTTTTTTTTCTGTTGTGTTCTTATAGAGTATAGAAAAAAAGAGAAAACACAATATAGATTTGAGAGTAAATCTTTCTTTCTATATTTCATTGGTGTTCTAGATTTTGTTCTTTGAATCTTTGTTAGTTTCTGGCTCCTAATTTTATACAAGAAGAGATTGTTGAATCCTGGAGGATACACCCATAAAGGGTGAAATATCCTTAAGGACAGTGTCTTTCGACACGCCTCAAACTATGAGAAATTTCCTACAAGAGTTCATGGTGAAGTACAAGCTTTGGTGAATTTGGTACGTGTTCGTGATGAAGGTATTTTCCGTAAGATTTTACAACAAGTCTTAGCCACATCAACCAACTGACTTACCTAATATGGCATCCTCATTGGTTATAAATTGTGGCATTCATCGTCGACACCTTCCCTCTAGATAAACTGATTCATGAAACCCCCATTGCAATACCTCCAACTTTTATTACTTCTAAACTTTAGCATATTATGTCAGAGAATCGAAGCCACACTAATCGACAATCCTTTCATAAGCCTATAAACCAACACTACTCTATATGTTGTTACCTTAGAAGTATGCTTGCACGACAAATTAAATAGTACTACAAAATATTTTTAACCATACATGTGCCTCTTGATTCAAGTGGTCGTAGTGTAAGGTGACATGCCTTTGGTGTCCTTTCTTCTCTCCCATCTAACTGTCGAATTCACACTGCCAAGTGTGTAAAAAAATTCTCTATAAGGTGGTGCTTCATTCATCTATAGATATTATGTAGCATCAACATGGGTCTGTGCCCAAGACATCATTCTACACCCGAGTTGTGAAATGGATAACTTTCTCCGAAGACCACTTCTCTAGATCCTGAAAAATATATTGAATTCCCAATTGGTAGACCATCTCATGAATTTGGGGGAACTCTTCATGCAACCAGCTCACATCCAAATGTTCATCTCCCAAATATTTTGTATCATTTTGTGAATTAAACCAATCTTACATGTAATGCTCCATCGCTTGCTTGCCGAATTTCCAGGGCACCCTAGAACTTGTTTGGCCCGACAAACTGGAGGCATCACTCTTTTGGGATGTTGAGTTTGCTTTTAGTTATTGAAGTCATTTTTAAATAATAATATACCTAGTTTTAAGATGATTTGAATTTTAAATATTTGTTAGATTGTTGTAATTGTTGAGATTATTTAGTCTTTTTAAATTTTTGTTATGTAGATTTTCTGCAGATTATGTTATCAAGTTTGATATTTAATGCCCTATTATGCTTAATTAAATATTGAGAGACATTTTTAATATTTTTGTGTTGTCCCATTTTTAAAATAACACCAACAGTGGTATCAAGAGCTTCATTAATCTTAAGGGATCTGTGAAATCTTCCAAAGAACTACCACATTTATTTAACCAGTAAGGGCTATCCATTTTAACCCGCCAGGGCTATCCATTTTAACCCGTCAGGTCTACCTTCTCAACCCTTGCTTGTTTCAATGCACATACTTTTCTAAACTAATTTTTAACCAAAATAACGATGAGCAACAGTTTCGCTTTGAATTCCCCAAAAAATTTCACCGGTGAAAACTATCAAATTTGATCAGTGAAAATGAAATCATATCTTGAAGCCTATAATTTGTGGGATGTTGTAATGCAAAATATACCTTTACAACCTCTTCCTGCAAATCCTACCCTTGCTCAAATTAAATCTCATTCGGATGAAAAACGAAGAAATTTAAAGTCAAATATGTAATTTAAAATTCAGTTGTGGATTCGATTTTCTCTAAAATCATTTCTTATGAGACGACAAAAGAATCTAATGAATTTTAAAAAAATATCAAGGAAGTGACCGAGTCAGGCAAATGTAAATTTTATATTTGAAAAGAGATTGTGAATTCTCAGGATGCAACAGGCTGAAACTATCGTTAAGTATCTTGACAAGATTTCATTTATTGTTAGTAAAATCAGGTTGCTTGGCAAAATTTCAAAGATGAAAAAATAGTAGAAAAATTTCTTGTGACAATTCCAAAGAGATTCGATTATGAAATTTCATCTCCGGAAAAGTCTAAAGATTTCTCTACTATTGTAACACCCCGTAGCCAAAACAGACCAAAAATCAGTTTTTCAGAAAACTCTACAGGTGCAACCAATGGTGGCATCGACGGACCGTAGCCTGACCCACGGTCCGTCCTGCACAACCGTCGATGGGATCAGAAACTCCCAAAAATTTCAGCCCAGAAAAATTGGTTAACTCTTTGACGACGGACGGACTTACGGTCCGTAGGTCAGACGACGGTCCATAGTCCGTGATCGTCGATCAAGACTCCCTTCACCCACTCTCTTACAAGAGCTACGGATGACCATCACGGTCCATCGGTGGAAAATTTTCAGACAGTTAAGGGGAAATGCAGTTGGGTCAAATTCAAATGGTCATACCTCTTCGCACATAATGAATTAGGTGTCCCATGACCTACCAACAGATAGATAATTGAATAATCTTTCCATAGTCACCGATCTTTCTAAAATCAGACCTCCGAGTAAAAAGTTATACCCATTTTAGTAAAGGCCTGTTGAACAGGCCCAGTCGACAGACCCAACGACGAGGCGTCGGTCAGACGACGGACCGTCAGTCCTGGCCGTCGTTTGGTCCGACAGGAACTTTCCCAGGGGTCTTTTTGACCATTCCCACTCCGTTTAAACCCTAAGTTACATCGTTTTGACCTTAAATCATCAGATTTTAGTTAGTTTAAGCCTAGAAACATAATTAAAACATATCTAAGTCAAATTATTAAATCAAAACTTAGAAAATTAGAAGCAAGAGAGGAGAAAAAGCTCAAGAATCCTAGTTCAAGAACGCCACAAGCTCCAGCAGTTCCAGCCCCGAAACTTAAGTATTTTTCCGTGGATTTCATCACCAGGTATGTGGGATTTCACTAGTGGGTTCCTTTCACCCGTTGGGTCCCTAGTTTTCAGTCAATTTTGATTCTCTTGTCATGATTAAACCTAGGGTTTCTAGAACTTTGATAGAACTTCATGAATTTATTAAATATATGTTCCAAATCAGATTATCATGTTATTACTCAGATTATCGCATGAATTTCAGAACCCTAGCTTTGTATTTCTTTAGTTCTTGAATTACACATGCTAGGTCAGATATTTCAGACACTTCAGATATACATGCCTTAGTTATAAATGCATAATTACCAGATTAATTATTGCATTCTCAGTTTGCATGTTCAGTTTCGAGCTATCCAATATTTACAGAAACTCAGACATAATCAGTAAATATACAGAATTCATTGGGAGTAGCATAATACCGAGTTGGACTAGGGTTTAGCGTATCCAATAGTCCAAGAACTACTAGCCAAGTAGGTTGTAAGTCCCCTCTGTGGGCAATCAGTTTAGTGATCACGCCAGCATGCCTTTATACCTTTGGCAGGGTATATTGGGTCCTCTCGATGGGGCGTATACATCGGACTCCACATTTAGCTCATGTGGTATTATTATCGGTTATTAGTAGCTTCCACAGTTCAGTCAGACTCTCTGCATTGACCATTTATCAGTATATTCAGTATTCAGTTTTAGCATGTTATAAATTGGTCATTGCATTCAGTTAGCTCAGAAATTCAGCATATCATGTTCAGTTTATTATACTTGCTTTTGTGATTGTTCAGTTATGTTTTATTTCAGCTTTACTCTATCCTACATGCTCAGTACCTTCAAGTACTGACGCATACGTGCGCTACATCTTCTCGTGATGTAGGTTCAGGTTCTCAGCATTCAGATCACGCATAGATCAATTTCCGATCTCCAGTTCAGCAGATTCAGTGGTGAGTCCTTATTCTTCGAGGACAATAGTCATGAGTTTCTTTTCAGTATTTAGTCTTTCGGTTTCAGTTTTTGCTAGATTTAGCTGGGGCTTGTCCCAGTATTTCTAGTCCAGTTTAGAGGCTTATTTCAGACATAGTTAGATTCAGCTTAGTATTGAGTTAATATTTCTTTTGTATTAAACTCATTGTTTTCAAATATCTCAGTTATAGAATATGGGTATTCCCCATCTTTTCATTTTAAGTATGATTTAGCTTCCGCAACAGTTTATTATCTTTAGTATGCTCATGATCATGCCAGCAGGGTTAGCTTGGGATCACTTGTGGTCCTAGGTTCCGTGTCCGCGTCTAAGGGGTAGCTCGGGGCGTGACAAAACTTGGTATCAGAGCACTAGGTTCAAGAGTCCTAGGATGTCTGAAAAGCCGCACTAAGTAGAGTCCTTTTCATGGGTGTGAAGTGCACCACATCTAATGAGAGGGGGGCTATGAAGTGTTTTAGGAAAACTTCACTTTCTTGATATTCTTATCGTGCGTTGGTATGATCTTCTTTCTAATCCATCGTTATGCGCTTAAGATCATGCCTTCTCGTAGAGCTTAGGCATGGAATGCTAATGCACGCTATGCTAACGCAGTTCCTCTAGTACCAGATAAGGAAGTTCAAATGCCTCAAAGCGCCAATTCAGCTTTTGGCTCAGAGTATGAACAACAAGAACAATCAGCAGGTTCGATTTCCTACTATAGAAATGATCGATTAGTGGCAGCCAGAGTTTGTAATTTTGTTAGGATGGATCCGCCTAAGTTTTAGGGTCACAAGTTGGTAAGGACCCATGAAGTTCATTGATGAGGTCAAGAAAATATTTGGTGTGATGCAAGTAACTGGTAGTGATAGGTGAAATTGGCATCCTACTAGCTTAAGGTGTAACTCACATATGGTTCACTCAGTGTAAAGACAACAGAGACTACTTTGTCTTTTGTAACTTAGTATAGCACTAAAAATCAATATTAGTCCAGAAACTCTCTCAAAACTTTTCTCAGTCTCTACTCCAGTCGGTGACCCAGTTATATGTAGATGGGTATACAGAAATTGCCCTGTCACAGTTTCTCAGAAAGTCACCTCAGCAGATCTAGTAGAGTTAGAAATGGTAGACTTCGATGTCATTCTAGGCATGTAGTGGTTACACTCATGTTATGCCTCAGTCGATTGTAGAACTAGGATTGTTCATTTTCAGTTTCCAGACGAACCAATCTTAGAATAGAATGGTAGTAGCTTAGCGCTTATGGGTCGATTTATTTCTTACCTCAAGGCCAGAAAGATGATCTCTAAGGGTTATCTCTATCATCTAGTTCGGGTTAAGGATTCTAGCTCCGAAACCCCAACTCTTGAGTCAGTTCCAGTAGTCAGTGAATTTCCAGTAGTGTTTCCAGAAGATCTTTCCGGAGTTCCTCCCGAAAGGGAAATCGACTTTGGAATTGATCTCCTTCCAGATAACCAGCCTATTTCTATTCCTCCTTGCAGAATGGGTCCAGCAGAGCTTAAGGAATTGAAAGAGAAGTTGAAAGACCTTCTAGATAAGGGCTTCATCAGACCTAGTATTTCACCATGGGGTGCACCAGTGTTGTTCGTAAAGAACAAAGATGGTTCTCTCAGAATGTGCATTAACTATAGACAGTTGAACAAGGTCACAATCAAGAATAAGTATCCCATCCCCAGGATTGATGACTTGTTTGACCAACTTCAGGGTGCTAGTCATTTTTCAAAGATAGACCTCAGATCGGGTTATCATCAGCTTAGAGTCAGAGATAGTGACATTCCAAAAACAGTCTTCAGAACTCGGTATGGTCATTATGAATTTGTAGTTATGTCGTTTGGACTAACCAATGCTCCTGCAGCTTTCATGGATTTGATGAACAGAGTGTTCAAACAGTACTTAGACTTGTTCGTTATCGTCTTTATTGATGACATCCTCATTTACTCTAGGAGTGAGGAAGAACATGCAAGTCATCTGAGAGTTGTTCTGCAGACTCTCAAAGATCGCCAGTTATTCGCTAAGTTTAGTAAATGTGAGTTTTGTTTGCAATCCGTTGCTTTCCTTGGTCACATTGTATCTAGCGAAGGGATCCGCGTAGATTCACAGAAGATAGAAGCAGTGAAACAATGTCCCAGACCTACCTCTGCTACAGATATCAGAAGTTTTTTAGGTCTAGCGGGTTATTACAGAAGGTTCGTGGAAGGATTTTCATCCATAGCCTCACCATTGACTAGGTTGACTCAGAAGATGGTCAAGTTCCAATGGTCAGATGATTGTGAGAAAAGCTTCGCAGAATTGAAAACTAGATTGACTACAACTCCTGTCTTGACTCTACCAGAGGGTTCAGATGGTTATGTGATCTATTGCGATGCATCCAGAATTGGCCTTGGTTGTGTGTTGATGCAGCGAGATAAGGTTATAGCTTATGCTTATACACAACTTAAGGTGCATGAGAAGAACTATCCAACTCATGACCTCGAGCTTGCAGCAGTGGTGTTTGCACTCAAGATATGGAGACACTATTTGTATGGTGTTCATGTAGATGTGTTCACCGATCATAAGAGCCTTCAGTATGTGTTCACCCAGAAAGAGTTGAATCTTCGCTAGAGAAGATGGCTTGAGTTCCTTAAGGATTATGATATGAGTGTGCATTATCATCCTGGTAAGGTGAATGTAGTAGCAGATGCTCTTAGTAGATTATCTATGGGTAGTGTAGCCCATGTTGAGGAAGAAATAAAGGAGCTAGTGAAGGATGTTCACAGGCTTGCTCGCTTGGGAGTTCGCCTTATGAGCATATCAGACAGCGGTGTAACAGTTCAAAATGGGGTAGAATCGTCTTTGGTAGTGGAGGTTAAGGAAAAGCAATATAGTGATCCAATATTGCTTGAACTTAAGGGTGCAGTCCATAATCAGAGAGTGGAGGTTTTCTCCCAAGGGGGAGATTGTGTACTGCGCTACCAGGGTAGATTGTGTGTTCCTGATGTGGGCGAGTTGAGACAATATATTCTTGCAGAAGCCCATGATTCTCGATATTCTATTCATCCAGGTGCCACTAAAATGTACCGCAATCTGCGGGAAGTCTATTGGTGGAATGGCATGAAGAGGGATATAGCAGACTTTGTGAGTAAGTGCCCCAATTGCCAACAAGTAAAGGTAGAACATCAAAAACCAGGGGGTATGACTCAAGAGATCGACATTCCTACTTGGAAGTGGGAAGTAATCAATATGGATTTCATCACAGGGTTACCGCGTACTCGCAGACAGCATGACTCCATTTGGGTGATAGTTGATGACTAAGTCTTCTCATTTTTTGGCGGTCAAGACTACATATTTGGCAGAGGACTATGCCAAGCTTTACATTAATGAGATTGTGAGGTTACATGGAGTTCCTTTGTCTATCATCTCAGATAGAGGTCCTCAGTTTACCTCTCATTTCTGGAAGTCATTTCAAAAAGGTCTTGGTACTCAAGTTAACCTTAGTACAACATTTCATCTACAGACAGATGGGCAGGCAGAGCGTACCATTCAGACCCTAGAGAATATGTTGAGAGCTTGTGTGATCGATTTCAAAGGTAGTTGGGATGATCACCTTCCTCTCATTGAGTTTGCCTACAATAATAGCTACCATTCCAGCATTCAGATGGCCCCTTATGAGGCTTTATATGGGCGTAGATGTAGATCTCCTGTTGGTTGGTTTGAAGTAGGTGAAGCAGCTTTGATAGGGCCATATTCAGTCCTTTATGCTATGGAGAAAGTGCAACTCATTAGAGATAGACTTAAGACAGCCCAAAGTCGTCAGAAATCTTATGCAGATGTAAGGAGAAGGGAACTAGAGTTCCAAGTTGATGATTGGGTCTTTCTGAAAGTCTCACCTATGAAAGGGGTGATGAGATTTGGAAAGAAAGGGAAGTTCAGTCCTAGATATGTAGTCCTTTACAAGATCTTGAAAAGGGTTGGCAAGGTGTCATATGAGTTGGAGTTACCAGCAGACTTAGCAGCAGTGCATCCGGTCTTCCACATCTCACTCTTAAAGAAGTGTGTGGGTGACCCAGCCTCTATCGTGCCATTGGAGAGTGTGGCAGTGAAAGATAGTCTTTCTTATGAGGATGTACCAGTTGAGATTCTTGACCGTCAGGTTAGAAGGTTGAGAAACAAAGAAGTTGCTTCAGTCAAGATTTTGTGAAGGAGTCAGTGCGTAGAGGGAGCTACTTGGGAAGCAGAAACAGCCATGAAAGCCAAGTATCCTCACCTTTTTCCTTCCGATTCCACTCCAGCTTGAGGTAATAGTTCCTCTTCAGTTTTCCATTCATTCATGCATAAATTCAGTTTTTAGAATCATGTTCTCTCAGTTTGTACTTTCATTTTCAGCGTAATTGCATGTACTCAAAACTCAATTCAGTCAGAAACTTAGTTCTCAGTATTTAGTAGTGGGGTTTGCAGCTCTCTCCCTCTATTTCAGCTAGTTTAGTTTTCATTCGAGGACGAATGTTCCCAAGGGGGAGATAATGTAACACCCCGTAGCCAAAACAGACCAAAAAATCAGTTTTTCAGAAAACTCTACAGGTGCAACCAATGGTGGCATCGACGGACCGTAGCCTGACCCACGGTCCGTCCTGCACAACCGTCGATGGGATCAGAAACTCCCAAAAATTTCAGCCCAAAAAAATTGGTTAAGTCTTGGACGACGAACGGACTTACGGTCCGTAGGTCAGACGACGGCCAATAGTCTGTGACCGTCGATCAAGACTCCTTTCACCCTCTCTCTTACAAGAGCTACGGATGACCATCACGGTCCGTAGGTGGAAACTTTTCAGACAGTTAAGGGGAAATGCAGTTAGGTCAAATTCAAATGGTCATACCTCTTCGCACATAATGAATTAGGTGTCCCATGACCTTGCTAAAATCAGACCTCCGAGTAAAAAGTTATGCCCATTTTAGTAAAGGCCTATTGAACAGGCCCAGTCGACGGACCCAACGACGAGGGGTCGGTCAGACGACGGACCGTCAGTCCTGGCCGTCGTTTGGTCCGACAGCAACTTTCCCAGGGGTCTTTTTGACCTTTCCCACTCCGTTTAAACCCTAAGTTACGTCGTTTTGACCTTAAATCATCAGATTTTAGTTAGTTTAAGCCTAGAAACATAATTAAAACATATCTAAGTCAAATCATTAAATCAAAACTTAGAAAATTAGAAGCAAGAGAGGAGAAAAAGCTCAAGAACCCTAGTTCAAGAACGCCACAAGCTCCAGCAGTTCCATCCCCGAAACTTAAGTATTTTTACGTGGATTTCATCACCAGGTATGTGGGATTTCACTAGTGGGTTACTTTCACCCGTTGGGTCCCTAGTTTTCAGTCAATTCTTGATTCTATTGTCATGATTAAACCTAGGGTTTCTAGAACTTTGATAGAACTTCATGAATTTATTAAATATATGTTCCAAATCAGATTATCATGTTATTACTCAGATTATCGCATGAATTTCAGAACCCTAGCTTTGTATTTCTTTAGTTCTTGAATTACACATGCTAGGTCAGATATTTCAGACACTTCAGATATACATGCCTCAGTTATAAATGCATAATTACCAGATTAATTGTTGCATTCTCAGTTTGCATGTTCAGTTTTGAGCTATCTAATATTTACAGAAACTCAGACATAATCAGTAAATATACAGAATTCATTGGGAGTAGCATAATACCGAGTTGGACTAGGGTTTAGCGTATCTAATAGTCCAAGAACTACTAGCGAAGTAGGTTGTAAGTCCCCTCTGTGGGCAATCAGTTTAGTGATCACGCCAGCATGCCTTTATACCTTTGGCAGGGTATATTGGGTCCTCTCGATGGGGTGTATACATCGGACTCCACATTTAGCTCATGTGGTATTATTATCGGTTATTAGTAGCTTCTACAGTTCAGTCAGACTCTCTGCATTGACCATTTATCAGTATATTTAGTATTCAGTTTCAGCATGTTATAAATTGGTCATTGCATTCAGTTAGCTCAGAAATTCGGCATATCATGTTCAGTTTATTATACTTGCTTTTGTGATTGTTCAGTTATGTTTTATTTCAGCTTTACTCTATCCTACATGCTCAGTACCTTCAAGTACTGACGCATACGTGCGCTACATCTTCTCGTGATGTAGGTTCAGGTTTTCAGCATTCAGATCACGCATAGATCAATTTCCGATCTCCAGTTCAGCAGATTCAGTGGTGAGTCCTCATTCTTCGAGGACAATAGTCATGAGTTTCTTTTCAGTATTTAGTCTTTTGGTTTCAGTTTTTGCTAGATTTAGCTGGGGCTTGTCCCAGTATTTCTAGTCCAGTTTAGAGGCTTATTTCAGACATAGTTAGATTCAGCTTAGTATTGAGTTAATATTTCTTTTGTATTAAACTCATTGTTTTCAAATATCTCAGTTATAGAATATGGGTATTCCCCATCTTTTCATTTTAAGTATGATTTAGCTTCCGCAACAGTTTATTATCTTTAGTATGCTCATTTTCATGCCAGCAGGGTTAGCTTTGGATCACTTGTGGTCCTAGGTTCCGTGTCCGCGTCTAGGGGGTAGCTCGGGGCGTGACAACTATTTATGTTGAAGAACTAATAAGTGCTCTTCAAACCGTAGAGCAAAGAAGAGCCTTCATGCAAGAGGGTACCTTTTATGCACAAAATAGAAAATAAAAAAGAAAATTATCCTCTTTGCAAATAATGCAAAAGAGAAACGCACTTGAAATCTTTTGTTAGTGGAGACCCGATGTAATATGTGGAAAATGCCAACAAGCCGGTAATGTTACAAAAGTGTGCAAGCTTAATAACAATCTTCAAGCAGTAAATGTAGAAGCACAAATCGAGTAGGAACAACTTTTTAAAATTACAGTATCTAAAGCAAAGGAGGATTGTTGAGTTTGCTCTTAAATACTACAGCCATTTTTTAAAGGCAAAATGCACAAGTACCCCCCTAGACTATGACCAAAATTTCAGAGACACACCTTATAAACTAAGGTCCTATTACCCCCCCTGGACTTATTTGTTTGTAATAATATACACCTTTTATCTTACGTGGCACACTCCGTGACCCCACGCAATTGAGGCGCGTGGGAGATATTTGGATGCTACGTAAGCCAAAAAGATGCACAAAAATACAAAAAAAAATAAGTCCCGGGGGGTAATAGAACCTTAGTTTAGTTAAGGTGTGTCTTTGAGATTTCGGTCATAGTTTAGGGGGGTACTTGTGCATTTTCCCTTTTTCAAAATAACAAGTTACCTAGTTTGAACATGATTTTGAATTTTAAATATTTTTTAGATTGTTTTAATTGTTGAAATTATTTAGTCTTCTAAAATTTTTGTTATTCAGATTTCTGCAGGTTATGTAATCAAGTTGTCTATTTCAAGCCCTATTATTATTAATAAAATATTGAGAGACATTTTCAATCTTTTTGTGCCGCACCATTTTTTTAAAACACCAACATGGGACCTTTTGCTACCATCTCCACCTTCAACTTGTTTACCTTTTATTCCATTATAACTAGATCAAGAATGGAGAAGGTTTATGAGGAAGAAGAAAAATGGATAATTGGGGCTGATGTTTTGTGGAGGAAAGTGAGGGGGCAAAAGTTTATTAAGGTGTAGGGTTGGAGATTTTGGGGAAGACAACAATGGAGAAGAGAATAAACTATTTTGTAGAGAAGATAGGGGTTTTCTGCGGCTGTTTTTGAGATGGGGTGGTAGGTTTTTGAGGGAAATAGGGTTTTAAAAGGGAGGGGCCAAAAATATTTAGTTTTTAGTTGGTGGGCCCTCTAACTCATCAAGATTTCTATTAGGACCAATGGTGGTTCAGCGTGCTTTCTAGAGCGCACAAAATTTCATGGCCTGTCACGGCCCGTCTGTAGTGTGCCTATCTGGGAAACCCCTTCGCACGGCAAGCATGTAGTGCACCAGGTAAGGCGCTCAGCTCCTACCATGGCACGCTAACAGTGCTCCTGCCCGCCATCGATGTGATTTTTCACTAATTTTGCGTACCACCCATCATTCATGGAATGTAATACCCTACTATCTTCTTTCACATCAATCGAACATTATTAGAAAAATGGTTGCCTCTGTTCTAATGCCTTAGTTTTTTTGTGGCATGACTTTTTTTTGTATTTCTTATTATTTCATTTTTCATATATCACTATAACAAATTCGATTATCTAGGACAAATTATTTCTTTATTTATAAATCATATTTTGTCACTAAAATCTTGTCAGGCGAAAATTAATTCGTCACTCAGTCATCACTAAATGTGTGTCTCTAAAAGTATACAAAGACGATTTAGTTCTTCATCGCTAAAATTATTATTTTAACTATAAAAAGAAAAATCTTTCCTAAATGCTTAAACATTTGTGACAAATTTATTTGTCGTAAAAAGTATTTTTTTTATAGTTAATAGTATGTTTTGTCACTAAAAATGTTATTACTACCGATAAAATTATATCGTCGCTTATTAGTTTACTTAAATTAGTGACGAAATCAATTGTCTCTAAAGTTATATGTGTTTCATAGTTGAACAAAATCTAATTTCGTCACTAATGACTATATTTTGGGCAAATGACAGAAATCACATACTTTTAATGCAAAATTACCATTTATCCCTTATAAGTTTATAATTACAGAAATTCCTCAAACTGATACAATAATATAAGCGCTGATACATTAATTTGATGCGCGAAATACATTGATCGTTAAGTAAGATACATTACATTTTATACATGAAACACTAATATGATGTACAAGATACATCAATCTGATGTGCGGGATACATTAATTTGATGCACGAGATACATTAATTTGATGTGCTGACACATTAATATGATGCATGAAAATGAGGGATTTTGGGGATTTATAAAACTTATAGGGGATAGTAGTAATAAGAGAACTTAAAGGTGAGAATTCTGTCATTTTTCCTATTTTATATACAAAAAAATTATTTTGTTCTTAACTAGGGATAAATTTATCATTATTAAAATGGTTAATTTTCCTATGATAGATAATATATGTATCACGCATCTCTATTTTTTTAACCCTTGGCCATGAGCTCGCATATTATGTTTTCTTGGGCAATCGAACTCACAACCTTGAGGTTGGAGTGAAGAGTGCTTACCATATGACCAACTCTCTCTTGTCTCTCATTTTTATTTTATTTTTTACTTCATTCACTTTTTTTAAATTTCAATTTTATAGAAATAATATATTATATGATCATTTATACTCATACACGTACAAATGCATGAAATTTACTACCCCCAATTCATTCATATGTAGATTGTATTTTAATTAAACCGTATATTTTTAAAAATATATCTTTAAATACAAGCAGTACATTATGTCATTTTATTTATTTACTTTTATAAATTTAAAATTATTCAGTAAAATTAAAAATTTATAGAAAATTAAACTTTCGATTTTATTAAAAAATTTGAATAATGTGTTCAATTTGATTAGTAAATCATTTGTTTTGAAAAAAACATCGATACCCATAATTATAATACTTCATCATAATATATTTGAAATCCTAGTTGGTTCATTTATTTTATTTTTTACTTCAATTTTCACACTGATGGAAAAGTTAATAGAAATTCATGAAATATTTCGCAACTTTGAGAAGTCTAAGTTTGTAAGTCGATGTTACCTTTGTATAGTTGCTCTACGTACATATGTGGAATTACTATTATACATGCACATATTTATAGACAAAAGCAAATAGATCGACTTAGTCTATGCAGTTTATCAATCACAAATCAATAGACACACAAAAAATAGCACAAAGACTTGAGAAATTATTTTTTAATCGTCTTTATCAATGAAAGTGTATCAAATAAAAAACAAAGTATGAAACCAACAAGTATTAGCAATCTAGTGGTAGAACCGTACCCCACTCACAGGTACTTATAACCTGGATTATACTTTTCAAATGATGCATTTTATAATTGCGTAATTTAAGAAAATTGATGTATTGAACTTTTTCATTTTTACAAAATCGTCCGAATTCGTTGGTTTTAATATTTTCCCTCGACAGTTTACGAATGGACTATGTCTATTTCTTATAAAGCACTTGTAGTAATCCTTTTGTAAGTTTTCACTTGTAATTATAAACAATTGTAGCAAAAAAATTTGTATTTAGCTATGAATTTTTTCGTAGCAAATAGTTGAATTATTCACTACAAATTTTAAGTCGTCGCTATTTAACACCTTACATATTCTGTGACAATTATTTTTTGTCACTAAATTGCATATTGATTAGAGACAATAAAATCTTTGTCACCAATTATTTATATTATTAGTGACGAAAATAAATGTCATAATTAAATTTAAATTGTTATAACTAATACTTATAATATTTAACTACAAACTCTAATTTTTGTCGATATCATAACAACACATTTTTTTGATGAATTTTTTGTGTGCAAAAATAAATAAATTTTAAGACAAAAAAAATAATTTTTCATGAATTAGATACATTATTAGTGACGAAATAATGTGTCACCGATAACTTTTAATTCGTGACTAACACTACATAACAAATGACGCCAATTAATTTTTTGGTGGGAAACATTAGTGGACAAAACTTTACTAGGAATTTTTATGTTTGAAAAGACTTGTAGACTGAGCTAGATTTTTCTTTTGCTGGGAAAACGATTTTCTTACAATGGATGATATTTTTTCAAGAGATAAATTGTACGGGACTCAATGCGCTGGTAACTTTTAATGTGAAAAAGTTTTTACAAATTGTTTGATAAAATGTCTCAACTTATGAGATTATTAAGTGAACTAGCAAGGCTTTTTGTACATTATTCTTGATATTTTTCTTAGTTGGGTTCACTTCATGATATCTAAATTTTCTATCCATCCGGTCCTTGAAGTTAGAATCAGTTATTGTCTCATCACACTATTGTTCTATGCTATGCAATTCGTTATTCAAGAATTTTTTATTATCGATTTTCTAGAATTTCAGATTACATTTCTTTTTTGGCTTTAAGATTATCGACTATTTATCTTATTTATGCTCTTCCTATTTTAGATTTATGGAGATTGGATCTAGTGAGTCTCAAAGTAGATGTAATCAAATAGTTACTTTGCGAGATGATTTAATTTGTTTTACTACTCAGAAAGTGTAATCCCATATAGAGATGAGCTACACCATATAAAATCACAATTTAAAATCGCACATGCAATTATTCAATTTTCAAAGAAGAAAGCTTCAAAAACAAATTCAGATGAACTTTACAGGAAATGAAGAAGGAAGAAGGGGAAGAAGGAAGCATCTTTTTTTTTTTGAGAAAGATATGTATTTTCTACCAAGTGTTTGGCCAATCGAACTATCGGCCCGACTAGGATTCCTGATATATGCTAACTCAAATTAGTATTTTGCTCTTTGGTCTCTTGAAATATGAAATTATGATTTTTAATTAACATTAATTTAATGTTAAATGTAATATCTCGCAACTACAAAGAACTAGAAAGGAGTTTAAAATATGGAAATACTTGTTTTTAGAAAGTAAGAAATGGAAAATATAAATTAAAAGTAAAACTTTTGGTCAACTTCAAACGACCATAACTCCTAACTCAGGATGAGTTAAGAGTAGTTCCAGATATAATTAGAAAAGCCTTGGAAAGATATTTCCAACGCTACAAAGTTTGCACGATTCCAAGTTTGGACGAGTGACTTATGCCCTTTGGAAGTTGGGCTGTTGGATTAAGGAAAAATCTATTTCCGGGATTTTAAAGGGTATTTTAGTCTTTTTAGTCACATTAGGGGAGCACCCCCTAGACGAATCGACATCTTCGTCCTCGAAGAGGACTTAGACAAGCCCTTAGCATTCGTCATTACATGACATAGGCCAAAAATACGGAAAATTTAAAACTTTACATATACATAGTGTGGTTTACATAGACCTCTCACATACTACATATAGGGAGTTTACATAGACTCATCGTGTAGGAAGCTTACTTAGGCTTCTCTTTTAGACAACATAACCAATATAAAAAAGATAGTCTAATAAGATCGTCTCACATTAAACCATCTAAACGAGTACAAATTTGTACATAGCCATTACAAATTCAATATGACATATAGGCTTACATCAATGTCTCAAATGATAAAGGAATGAAACAATGTCTTAGACATAACAACAACATAGCTAGAATAGTGAAATGGCAACATCCCCGAACATGAGGACCTGCCAACAACTTGGAGGAAAGTGTCCAAGTCTTCTTCAATTGGCCTCCTAGAAACTCAATGGCCGAAACATACATATTTGTAGACAAACATAAGAGATATGTGTTAGTACACCACTTGTACTAAGTATGGAAACGATGCACATAAAACATTTGAAAACATACATGAAAGGGACCATTTCTTTTGAAAACATGCTAAGTCATTTGGAAAGCTTTAATGCACACGCAAGAGAGCATATACAATATAAGGATCACAATAACATAAAACATGTTCATAACTAAAGACAACATCAACATAAATCCATATCAACATTTCATATTCCATAGCTCATAACAATATAGTATACAAAACCCTTGCCAACAATCTCATCCCAAGCCTACAAGAGCAATGCTCAGGTGAAGCCCCATAACCTCACACAATCAAGTAAAGAAGATATATGTAATGATTTGCTTCATATAACATATCATCATAGGTAGTCATCACCACATATAGCAATTTAGACCAATAACATGTTCATTCATTATGACCAACATCATATAAGAGTATCATCATATAAGGTCAACATCATACATTCATAATATCATAATACATAAAACCATCGCCTAGGACTCCTTTTAGAGTTAACTTATGCAATATCTAGGTAGAGTCCCATACCCATACCTATCCTAAGTAGACCCCTCAAGTCATCCTAATCAATGTCCCTTTATTACATTTAGTCATTCATTATCCTTTCGGAAACAATTACCTTAACCTACATAAACCACATGAGCTAAATGTGGAATCTAGTGTCATAAAACCCTACACCGAAAGAAGTTGGTCTACTTTCCAAGGTAGAACCAAACATATACATAGCCTCTAGGTGGATCCACTAGCTAGTATTCCAACATAGTTTAAGAACTAGGAGACTTAGTAGAGATCCTATTTACTCTATTAGCATTGTAATCTCTATCTCATGAGAACATAGTGAACCTACCTTCCCACTTGGGAAGGGACACATCTCACTACTAGTTCACTCGGTGCTAATCTAGAGTTCTTTTTTCATAAGCCTTTAAGTCAACCGTAGTATAGGTCATAGGGACTAACTCCTTGTATAGTCATGCCATTAGATCATTAGGTATACAATGAGAACTACCTTTCATCTGCCCCATCATTAGTGAAGTCATCATAATCAATTCATAATAGGTCACACAAGTAGTTCACACTCAAGCTTGCATGCTCATATTCCTATCAAAACCTCACAACCATCCTATGCATATCAAGGCTTCATAATAATCACATCATCTTAGTCTCAATCTAATCACATATGATACTTCAATTGCACATCATCATCAAATATAATCCATCATTATTGAAGTAAAGGATCAAGACCACAATGTCTTACCACATAGCCTTCATAAGCCCTTCTTCAAGATCTTGTCATCAATCCATCGTTATTGAAGTAAAGGATCAAGACCAAAAAGTCTTACCACATAGCCTTCATAAGCCCTTCTTCAAGATCTTACCATCAATACATCATCATTGCCCAATAATCCACATTAACATCATCATAATATAGTGATTACACAATAGCATAGTCAATTCCATCAACCCTAATCATCTACAAGTCTGATTCATAACTAGGGTTAGGGAGAAAGGGTTCAATTCAAGAGCTTTCATGCAAAATCTCATAAGGACCAACATACCGGGGACTCAATTTTCCCTTTTTACCGAATCTCATCACCCCTTTCATAGGTGAAATCTTCAAATACACCCAATCACCTACCTCAAACTCAAGGTCTCTTCTTCTATTATCGGCTTAAGATTTTTGCCGACTATAAGATGTTTTCAACCTATCCCTTATCAATCAAACTTTCTCAATAGCCTCATAGACTATCTCGGGACCAAGGAGTGAAGACTCACCAACCTCAAACCACCCAACCGGTGATCTACATCTTCTACCATAGAGTGCTTCGAAAGGTGCCATAGCAATACTCGAATGGTAGCTATTATTATAAGAGAACTCAATCAACAACAAGTGATCGTCCTAATTTTCCTTGAAATCAATAACACAAGCTCTTAACATACTTCTAGGGTTTGAATGTGGTGACAGCGCGAGGTAGATCGTTGTATCATCACTATAGTTATTTATTATGTTCTTGTATGGACGCGATGGTCCACTTTACTTGGGAGTGTTGTTGTTCGAGGCTTTTTGGTCTCTTCTTTATTGTCTAATGTTGTTCTTTATAAATATTTGAAATTTAGCGAATTTCATTACTTCTGACCAACTATTTCTATGGAGATTTTCAAAAACTTCTTTCTTATACTCGAAATCTCTCTTTGACTCATAATTTCTATAACAAAAATAATAATAAATAATATAGCACTTCAAGATTTTGGAGGAACGCTTTGCCTTAGAATAAAATGTTCTTAACAATGTAGGGTATATATCTAAAATATGAAAATTATCGAATGATCATATGTGAGCTTGATAAAATAGTTCAATCCCGTGCGAAGCACGGGTAATTTACCTAGTTAGAAATAAAAAAAAAGATGTTAAAAAGTAATTTTACAAATAAAAATGAATAGCATGATATATTTGCATTTAAGACGACCAAGAATAAAAATGTAATTTCATTCTAACAAAAATCTATTAAGAAAAATAGCAAGAAAAATGAATAATTCTAAAAAACATCTTTTGAATGATGATCAAAGGTAAAAAATATAAGTCCACGCAAACAAAAATCTATCAGGAATGATAACAAGAAATTAAAACTAAATAGTTCTAGAAATATTTTTAGTTATTATTATTACCGGTAACTCATTTTGTTATTAATTCACTTTTTTAATGAGTTATTGTGTTATCTATTCATTACTCTATTTTAGTATTACTTTAATTTAATTTTTTTATATTTCTTCTATTAATTATACTTACTAAAAGTGCCTACTTTAATATAAAAATTCATTATTTAAAAAATAAAATTAATTACTTTTACTCTAGTTAATATACTTGAAAAGAAATAAGTGTGTAAATTAATAATACATATTAGATTGAAATTAAAGAATAAATAAAATTAGTTGTAATTTAAAATAATAATATTTTAAAAGATATCAAAAAGTAACTTTACAAATAAAATGAATAGGATGATATAATAGCATTTAAAGTAAACTAAAAAGGTTTACTAGATTATAAAAGAGTAGTTGTTCATTAAAATATATAATCATATTTTTACTTCTATTTGATTTCAAACATATTAATATGAATAGTGAACAAATGTAAATATGATTTAAGTTTAAAGTTGACGGGTCAAAATTTGACATTTGTCTATTATATAGAAATATGAAGTTGAGGAAGGATTATATGGTCATTTCATATATATTTTATTTTAAAATTCTATAAATTCTATTTTTAAATTTGTCCAAATATTTTTTGAAGTGGCTAAATTTCATGCACAAGTTACATGATTATTCTAGGAACTATAAATTACAAGATTTTTCTAGAACTAAATCCATGACACAAGTACATAGACACTAACATATTCTTCATTTCATTCACTCCTGAATTCTCTCCCCTCTCATGTCTTATACCAATAAATTCATCGCCCTTTATTTCTAATATGCATCCTAAATAATACACACTTCGATATAAATCTCTTATAAGGAAGATCAAAAATGCAGTTTTTTTTTCAACATTAATTAAGAACTTCATTTTTGGTTAATTCCTTACATGATAACCTTACTTTTATAAAATAATTATAAGACAAAAGAAAAATTCACTTTTCTTAGTGAACGCATCATTTTAGAGACTTGTCCATATAACAAACTTTCAACAAAATTTAATTGATCCACATTTTTCAAACCTTCTTATGAATATGATAAGTGAGCCAGTTATTATGTTAAATTCAATATCAATCTCAATTGCAATTCTCAAAAGGCGTAATTCATAAGGAACGATTCCAGTTGGCAAGTTCTTCAAGAACAAAATTTTCAAAAATTTTGGAGAATGCTATGTCAATTAATACCTTTTCATTTCATGGTATTGCTTTTCTTTTTGGATTGTAAAATTAATTTTTGAATATCTAATTTACTTGATTTCTCTTTTTATGTATAATCCCAAAACTTCACGTAACATATATGCCATTATCTAATTTATTGAGAAACATATATTTATGTATTACTATTATTTTATTATCAGTTAAAATCATTTTAAGTAAGTTATATAAATTATTATTTTCACTACCTCATGTCAAATTACTGCAATATATATTATATTGACTTTTATTAATATTTCTGAATTATCATTATTTGAGATAAAACATTCATCCATCATTTATATAAATTACTTTAGAAAAAAATTATTTTCTTACTATACTAAATTGTTCTCCTAATTTTAATGAATATAAAGACAAAATATAAAGTCATAATTTTGTTTTTATCCTTTTATCATTTTGTAAAGAATGAGTTGATTCATTCTAATTTTTATCAAGTAGGTCATTATTTTTATTTGTTAAACACCTATAAAAATAAATTTATAAGTGCACTCAAAATTAATCTATAGATGGATGAGTACGAAAATTGTTAATATATTGAGATCATAATTCTAATCTATTTTCTTGAATGATTTGCAAATAAAATAGAAAAAGAATATCATTAAATTAATTATTTAATTGGAATACATATGTTTGAGATGATGGTAAAATAATCACTAGAGCATATATGATATTTTACTATTATTTCTTATCATATATATACATATGTATACAATATATATCTCTGTGTGTGATGACCTATTATGATGACATATTACACATTTTTACTATTTAAAAGTGAATTTGATACCACCCTGAAATGTGTAACACCACTCTCACATGGTGTGGTGTAATACACTCGCCGCCACATCAGCGCTACGTCAGAAATTATAACTTTTTCTAATTTTTTATCTTCTTTTCTTTGTTAATTACTTTTCTTTTGTTAACAATAGTTTACACTAATTAATCTCTAATTAATTATTAAAATTTTCTAACAATTATACCTTCTTCATCACAAAATCTTACCCACTCCATCTCTTATCTCACGAAAAAATCATATCCGACTACCTTATTCACTATTTATTCTTTGTTCTTCACCGCCGTCATATCACCTTCGATTCTTCTTCTATTTCTTCGCCATCCACCAGTAATATCACCATCACCATTTCCAATATTTTTTTCTTCTTCGCCGCCATCTTCAATTTCCACTTCTTTTTTTTTTCCAAAATCGTTACCCAATGTCACCACACTCATAAAGTTGTCATCTTCACCAAATTTGAAAATTGATTAATCTTCTTCACCACCTTAAATTTTCTTTTTTTTTTAACCCATTACCTAGAGCCACCATACCCATAAAGTTTCAATTACAACCAAACCCAAAAACTTGTTAACAACCAAAATTTCTTTAACAAAATCATAGTATAGAAAAGATAGAAACAATCAACCAAAATCACGTAACGTAACTTAAGGATTTATTTATTTAGGTTTATCCAAAATTCTTTTTAGATTCTTATTTTAGTAAAATTTATCACAAAATACAATTATTCATAACAAATCTATGAGAATTAACCTAATTGCTAAGCAAAAAGAAAAGTTGTGTACATGTATGTATGTATATATATATATATATATATATATATATATATATTCTTCCTCTTAGAATAACTTGTAGCCTTACCTAGAATCTAATTGATTTTGTAGTCAAATTTTGTTTAAATTTTAAAAGGTTTCCTGATTGTTCTAAAATTAGATAGTGACTCTAATTTCTAAATTTATTCAAATCATTAGTTTTATTTTTTCCCACAAAAAAAAATGACAATAGATAAGATTGAGTTTAAGATAAAATATATAGGATTTTTTTATATCCAAAAATCCAAAGTGTCTGATCTGATATACAATTTTAAATTCATATAAATTTTAAAAGGGAAATCCATAGTTCAATTCATAATTTTTAAAAAATTCAAACAAAAAATCTAAAGAAAAATTGAATTTAGATTTGAATTTTTGTTTGTCCAGACTATGCTCACCCACTATATAGGATTAGACAAAACTTTTTCAAACTCATTTTTTAACTTTTAGCATGGCTACCTAGAGCTACATAGAGATCTACTATTAAAAATCACATGTTTTAAACTTAGTTATTATGGTAAATTACTTACCTAGATAAACTATTGAAGAATTAGTATGCATTTTGTGCGGACAAGATTCTAATGTAATACTTTGGCGTTTCAATTAGGTTTAGAGGTTTAGAAGTAAAAGCAAATTTTTGAAACTTGTAATTTTAAATTAAAATATATTAAATATATCAAAATTATCCTTTAATCTTTTGATCTTAAAAAGGTCATATGAAAAGTTGAGATTAAAAAGTTATTTAAAATGAAACAAATATTCTTTTTGAAAACTAACTAAAAGGAAAAGTAAAACGACAAAATTAAGACGGGGGAATAACAATTTTTAAGGGCTAAATATTTTGGAGTCATGAATATTCATTTAAAACATCTGAAATCAATATTATGACAGGTCATTAATATTTAAGGGGGGAAAGAGAGACAGTTGGCCATAAAAGATTATTCTAGTATTTTGTATTGTTAACTAAGTTATATATTTGATAGAGGCGGAGTTAAGTGGGGGTTCATATGCTCGGACGAATCCACTATCATTTTATTGACTTTATATTTGTATTATAAAATTAATTAAATATATGTATATCAACATATGAACCCCCAAATAAAATTGATTTAGAACTCCCAAACTCCTAACTTTAGCTCCGCCTATGTTAAATAATCTGAACATGTTTATTTTGTATAACTGTCAAGACATTTTTCGAGTGGATTTAATTTTAAAATATTAGAAATATCTTAAACCGTTTGAATCTCAGTTTCATAATAATCAAGCGAAGATTTAACTTAAAAAATCGAAGTAGTAAATGAACATGGAGGAAGATGAGATATGTATTTCAATATTTCAACTATTTTTTTACCTGCATAAATATTGTCACCTGAACTATACAAAATAGACCACATTCTTTAAAATTAAAAATATATTAAATATTTGAACTAGCTATACAATTCACACACTATATAAAGATATAAAGTCTGCATGTATCTCATTAAATTTGTAAACCTTCTCTTTTAACAATATCGCATTCACTTCTAAGAAATGGGTTTGAAAGGTAAGTTGATCTCTCAAATAGAGATGAAGTGTGCTGGAGATTTGCTTCATGAGCACTTCAAATAAAATCCACACCAAACATCCACCACGTCTCCTCACAAAGTAACTAACTTCACATTGCATGATGGTGAATTGGGAAAAACTAACTCTGTTATTAGTTGGAAATTATCCTAGGTAAGCTTCTTATATTATTTCATTTTTCAATTGTATATGGTAGAAGCGACCGATTAATTAGCTTTCCTTCCCTTTTTTTTTATATTTGTAACAACTCATTTATTCGTTTTGAGTACTCGAGCTTTTTATTGCTTAATAGACTCTTTTGATAGATTTTAAATGAGTAATGTGGACAATTCGTAACTATAATTATAAAATTGCTGGGGTAGTTCTAAATAATTTATTTAGTTGGTGGGTATTTATTAAATAGTATTTTCTTATGTGTTATTGGTTGTTAATAAGTCCATAAGTTGTTTAATCCCTTCTACTGACCCATTTATTATAGAATAAATAAAAGAGGCTTAATATTATTATATTTAGGAAGAGAGAAAACATACCTGTTTGATAACGAAGAGTGGCGGCCGTGCCTTCAAGTAATGTTTCGATAATCCCGATTAAATATTGTTTATGTATTTGTTGCTTAGTAAAATGGTTAATGATTGTTTTATGGATACTATTATTACCTTGGTGTTGGTTGAAAAGAGATTAGAGTATATGTTAGCGGAAACGTAAAATTAAAGAACAAGGAAGAACAATAATATTTAACGTGGTTCGGATCAAAATGATCCTACGTCCACCAAAGAACAACTGCACCAATATTTATTTAACTCTACAAAGAATACAAGTGAAATACTACAAGAGAGAGAACACAAATGCCTTAGAAGATGAGAAGGCAAGTGAGAGGATGATTTGAAAATGAATTAAGAGCTACCTATTTATAGGAATAAATTCATCCTATTGATGTCATCCATGACATCAATATGTGTCAAAATTGTCAAGGTTAAGATAGCAAACCATTTTATGCTTTGCCTAACTTTCACCTACCAAGATACAATCTGTGACTTGTATTTTGTACTAATTATCTTCCTACCAAATATTCATATTAATTCATCTTCCATTTAGTTTGATTCCACAAGAACCAAAATCAACTCTTTCAATCTCCACCTTGGTTTGTGTTCCAAGCATGCGTATAAACAACTCCGGCCAAAACTTCTAAGCTTACTGGGCAATCCCATTGTAAGAAACAAGAAGAATCAAACCATTGTTGAACATACCAGCTCCACCTAGCAGTTGTTCTCTTAGAGTTGCATCAATTGATGCATACTCCCGCCAAGTCCTTGCAGTGTGCAAACTTGGCAAGCGGGACTATTTTGGTCAACATGTCTGCAGCGTTATGGTCTGTGATAACCTTCTCAACCTTGATAGCTCCCTTTTCTACGACATCCCGAATAAAATGAAATCTGACATCAATGTGTTTGGTGCGCTCATGAAATCTTTGATTTTTAATCAAATGAATAGCACTTTGACTATCACATTTTAGAATTGATTCTAGCTGAACCGAACTCAATTCTGCCACCAAACCTTTCAACCAGATAGCTTCTTTCACTGCCTCCGTTGCTGTCATATATTCTGCCTCTGTTGTAGACAAAGCGACAATCGACTGTAAAGTCGATTTCCAACTAACGGCACTGCCAACGAGAGTAAAGATGTATCCAGTTGTGGACCTCCTTCGATCAAGATCCCTGCATAGTCAGAATCTACATAACCGAGAATTGAAATACCTTCACTTTTCCGGAAGGTTAGGCCAACATCAGGAGCTCCTTTGAGATATCTCAATATCCACTTGACAGCTTCCCAGTGCCTTTTTCCTGGATTTGCCATGTACTTGCTTACCACACTTACAGATTGGGCAATATCTGGACGTGTGCATACCATAGCATACATAATGCTACCAACTGCACTCGCATAAGGAACCTTTGACATATGCTCCACCTCATCCATAGATTGAGGCATTTGTAACTCTGAAAGCTTGAAATGAGAAGCTAACGGTGTACTTACAGGCTTGCTCATATGCATATTGAATCTTTCAAGAACTTTTCCGATGTACCTCTTCTGAGAAAGATGTACAACACCATTTTTTCTTGAAATTTCCATTCCAAGGATTTTCTTTGCAACTCCTAGATCCTTCATGTCAAATTCCTTGCTCAACAGTTTCTTCAAAATATTTATCTCTGTGATGTTGTTAGCAGCAATAAGCATATCATCAACATACAACAATAGATAAATCATAGAGTTACCAGACATCTTCTTGTGATACACACAACTATCAAATGCACTCCTCGAAAATCCATGTGTAGTCATAAATGCATCAAACCTCTTGTACCACTGTCTAGGGGATTGCTTCAAACCATACAAAGACTTCTTCAGTTGGCATACATGGTCTTCTTTTCCTTCAGCTAGGAAACCTTCAGGCTGATCCATATAGATTGTCTCTTCCAGATCACCATGTAAGAAAGCAGTTTTGACATCAAGCTGTTGAAGCTCACAACTGGAGAAAAGATCTCATTGTAGTCAATTCCCTCCTTCTGACTGAAACCCTTTGCAACCAATCTCGCCTTGAACCTAGTAGCTTCCACTTCTGGAATACCTTCTTTCTTTCTGTAAACCCATTTGCATCCAACTGTCCTCATCCCCTTTGGCCTTTTAACTAAGACCCATGTCTCATTTTTGTGAAGAGACTCCATCTCTTCCATCATGGCTAACTGCCATTGTGCAGCATCTTTGCAAGAAGTTGCTTCAACATACGAAGAGGGCTCGAGATCCTTAATCTCTTCTTCTGCAGCTACGAACGCATGTGCAATCAGATTTTCTTGCTCTATAAGACGTTCCGATTTCCGTATCTGCCTTTTGTCCCTTCCCTTCGCAATTGTGTATGGTTCATTGGAAGCAAGTTTTTCAAGATCTGCATCTTTTGACTCATCAATTTGAGTCTCTTGATCCCGTTCCTTGGTAAGCTCCACCGGTAGCTCCACCTACTCGTTGTTCTCGTTTCTAGATAACTCCACAGAAACTTTACGAGGATCAAGTATAGAGGATTCATCATAGGTAACATCTCTACTAACTACAAATTTGAGTAAAGACAAACACCATAGTTTGTACCATTTTACTCCATCTACATACTCTACGAATATGGCCTTTTTAGCCCTTGGTTCAAGCTTACCTTCATTAACATGATAATAAGCTGGACACCCAAATATTCGCAAGTATGAATAGTTAGAGGGTTCACCTGACCAGACCTCATTCGGAGTCTTAAAGTCAATCGCTAATGCTGGAGACCGATTGACAATATGAGAAGCAGTATGAACTGCTTCAGCCCAAAATACTTTGGACATCTTAGCTTGTAAGAGCATACAACGAGCCTTCTCAAGAAGAGTTCTGTTCATTCTCTCGGCAACTCCATTCTGCTGTGGTGTGTGCCTGACCGTCTTATGTCTTGCGATCCCATGAACCTTGCAGAAATTATTGAACTCTTCACTGCAAAACTCCAAGCCATTATCCGTGCGAAGATACTTGATTTTCCTTTCCATTTGATTTTCAACCAAAATCTTCCACTCTTTAAATGCTTCAAAAGCATCACCTTTTGTCTTCAGGAAGCGCACCCAAACCTTTCGTGAAAAATCATCAATGAATGTGAGAAGATACCTCTTTCCTCCTTTCGATGGAAGCTTAGAGGAACCCCATAAATCTGAATGGATGTAGTCTAGCACCCCTCCCGTCTTGTGCTTGCCAGTGCTGAAGCTGACCTTTTTCTGCTTCCCTAAGACGCAGTGCTCACAAAATTCAAGTGTGCTGATCTTCTCACCATTCAAAAGGTTGCGGTTGCTCAACATCTCCAATCCTCGTGCGCTCATATGGCCTAATCTCATGCACTCGCCTTTTCTTTAGACTTCGACATAGGGAAATCTCGTTCAAAGTACCCCTTCTTGTGACAGCCCCAACATTCCGCATTCTTTTTGTTCACACGAGACTTTGATCTGTACTTTGATTTGCTCCTTCCCTGTTGGCTAGTACGACCTCTTACAAAGAGTCCACTAGCTTCGTCACTTTTGTCTCCTTCAAAATGCATCCGCACATCACAAGAGTTTAGTGCTTGCCGCACTTGCTCAAGTTTAATAGGTTGTTTGCTATACATCATTGAATTCTCAATATCACGATATTTTGAAGTCAATGAAAATAGCAAAGAACATGCAAGCGTCTCCTCGTCCTTTTTAATTCCAGCAGTTTGTAAGTCCATCATAAGTTTATTGAACGCATCTAGATGGTCTTGCAACAAAGTACCTGAGTCCATCTTAAATGTATGAAGACGCCGTTGTAACAACATCCTTGTTGTCACTGACTGGTCCTGGTAAAGCGCTTCCAGCTTTTTCCATAACTCTTTGGCCGTCTCTTCGGTACTTGTACTCACTTCACAAAGTACGTTAGGTGCAAGGGACAGTTGGATTGCACTCAATGCATCTCCTTCAATCTTTTCCTTGTCGAAATCCGATATCTTATCGGGGTACTTTCCGTCAATAGCATGGATTGAACCTTCCCTCCGCAGTAACGCTATCATCTGGATTTTCCAGATATTAAAGTTGTTGCGCCCACTAAATCTATCAATTTCAAACTTCATGGAACTCATTTTTTTTTACTTGTTCTTCCTTTTGTATTACAATGTATTTGGAACTACAGAAAGCCAAAGTAATCCTTTTCTGATGTGGAAGTTCAGACTCTGCTGCAACCACAGAGCATACTCAGACAGAACCTTGGCTCTGATACCAATTGTTAGCGAAAACGTGAAATTAAAGAACAAGGAAGAACAATAATATTTAACGTGGTTCGGATCAAAATGATCCTACGTCCACCAAAGAACAACTGCACCAATATTTATTTAACTCTACAAAGAATGCAAGTGAAATACTACAAGAGAGAGAACACAAATGCCTTAGAAGATGAGAAGGCAAGTGAGAGGATGATTTGAAAATGAATTAAGAGCTACCTATTTATAGGAATAAATTCATCCTATTGATGTCATCCATGACATCACTATGTGTCACAATTGTCAAGGTTAAGATAGCAAACCATTTTATGGTTTGCCTAACTTTCACCTACCAAGATACAATCTTTGACTTGTATTTTGTACTAATTATCTTCCTACCAAATATTCATATTAATTCATCTTCCATTTAGTTTGATTTCACAAGAACCAAAACCAACTCTTTCAGTATAAAATTTCTCATGGGTGGTGTGAATATGAATAACTTGATGGATAATTGTGTTTCACTAATAGCAGTAACTTAAATCAAATGGGTTGAACTTGGAAGAAGTTTGTTGGAGTTATGGTTAAGGTGTGAATCTTAGTCAATTTACTGAAATTAATGGCAAGATTAGAAGAAATAGTAGTGTTGTTAATTGATTGTAATTAATAATTTGCATGGGTAGACTTTGATACTAGTAAGTTGTATTAAAGTAAAATTGTTCTCAAATTGACGTGGCAACAAAAGTGACTGCCACTTATTGATGTGCCAATTCAGCAATAAATCATCACCAACTGACTTAGGGGAAAATTATTATATAATTATAATGTGATGATTGGAGGAGAGTAAAATAATATAGCAGACTTAGCAAACATAGACGATTTTATTTGTGGTTAACTCTAGTGGTCTATAATTAACTTATATCAATCGGAGGTCATTTTCTTTTGTTTTCACATTATAAATTATACTGTGATATATTGAGATAGATAATTTAATATGATGTGTATCGAATTATTTCAATCCCATTAAAGTTATGCTAATTGGAGAAATTTGGACTTATCCTTCGGTTTGAACTTTAGGAAATTGATTATAGAACTAGGTGAATTTTTGGGTCTAGGATAAACGTATAGTAATAACATGGGTGTCTATAGACTCGTTAACTTACAAATTATGCATATATGTGTGATAGATTGGAAAGGTTCGGAAGCATTGATGAAAAGAAAAGTATTGGATAATTAGCTTGTTTGACTTCGATTCTTCGGTGGAGGTAGGTTATGGTTTATGCTATTTGATAGTAAACTCTTAATAGTGATTGATATGCATTGAATGATATTGTGAAGTTTTCTATGTACGTAATTCTGTGGTTGTGTGGCTTGGTTGTGTGTTTTGTGATTGGTTTGAAATCCTGAGACCGTGGAATTTATATTCTTGAACTCTCTTTATCGAAGTGATGCCTTGAACAAAGAAGGCTCGATGAAATATTATTAACGAATGGAAAAGTGGTGATATTAAATGATAAATTAATGATATTCTTGGATCGGAGTGTCACGTTCCGACACGATATTCTTGGATCGGAGTGTCACGTTCTGATACGATATTCTTGGATCGGAGTGTCACATTCCGACACGGTAATATTAAAAGAAAAACATGTTAAATTAATGGAAGGTACTCAATCTCAAAGAACTCAAAGCCCAAAATGGTTTGGTTTGGAGGCATGAGTCCTCATGTGTGATCTTGATATCGTTGACTTATTACGTACTTACTTTAATGTTGTTGACACTTGTTCATGTTGTTTGTTGGTAATCACCTGTTAAGTGCTATAGTTGAGTTCATACTATTATTCATTGTATATTACTTTTTATTTGGGTTGGTCGATGATACCTACTCGGTATTTGTTGCTCCGTACTGAGCCCTACTTGTGTTTTTCTATGTTTTCCTTTTACGAAATGAAGCGAGTGTACCAATGACTTCAAATTGCCCTCAGCTCTAGACAGTCTCCTGCATATCAAGTTCCAGGGTGAGATATTCATCAAGCTCGTGTTGGATTCTCTCGGTCATGACATGATGTCCTATACTTTCGGACACATACCATTTTATTCTTTTATTTTGGTGTATATGATATTCTTAGACTTAGTATTGGAAATTAGATGTCCTTGATGTGATGACTTTCAGGCTTTGGGAAATGATATTTAGTAAGATTTTGAGTTTCCGCGTTATGCTTGTATTTGTAAGTTGGGTTAACTTGGTTGGTTCGCCCACCTAGGAGGTTAAGTGTGGTATCACTCACGACTCGTTTTGGATCGTGAAAATATTGTTCTTCTGTAATGTATTCCACATATTTCCATGCAAATACGGAAGTAGAGAAAGGATATTATGAAAAGTTTGTTTTACAAGTATTGTAAAAGTTGACTTTGTTATACATCAATTTACATAAAGGATAGGAGATCAAAAGCTAGAACAGTTAATTATCAATAGATGAAACAATATATATTATATCTCAATGGTTGTTTTATTACATTTAGTGAATATACATATATATATATATATATATATATATATATATATATATATATATATATATATATATATATATATATATATATATATATCATAGTCATGTTTGAACTTAAATTGTTTTCTTAATACGTTCAGGGGGCAAAGAGCGGCATCTCAAAGAGGTCGTACACATAAATGATGCATAAAAATCAATTACCTTCAATTTTATTGAAGGATATATGAATGAATTGTATGACTCAATGACACTTACATTAACTGCAACGAAAAACTGCATTACTTGGAGTTTGATGTATGAAAAATTGATTGAAAATATTCCTTGACTTTATGGAGTTCCTTATGGCCTCATCAAGGACCTTGCGACTCACCATGTAAGAAATAGATCTCAGTCCCCATTCCCAATACAAGATTAAGTATTATTACTATCCTAAATCCTTACGAATAAATAAGACTATTTGTGTGATGTATGTTTCACAAGTACGATGATGTATTATGTGTATCATAAATCTCTTTATGAATAAATAAAATTATTTGGTGTGATATATATATCATGAATTGAGTACGTAAGTGTGCTCATTGTTAGTGATATTTATTTAATTTTTGTTACAGAAAGTGTAATCCTCATTATCATTATATGTGAAATTATAAAAATATTTGAATCATATCTATTGATTGTCACTATACATTAAATTAGTTATCTAATATCAGAGTCGGCTCACCTCTAGTAGAAGAGACATCTAGTCTATCTTATAATGATATAAAGGTCAATAATTATTTGATCAAAATAACCTCTTAAATCATGGATAGTATAATCGAACCTTTCTGGCTTACCATCAATTTCTCAAGATAGAAATGGAAACCGAGAATTAGGGGGTGAACGTGTCCGGGTTAGTTTAGGTTTTTCAAATATCAAACAAAGCTATTTGTGTAAAAATATTAAATTTATAAAGTAAAGCAAACTAATAAAACTCATGATTTTTCAGGTTTATCAACCTCGGGTTGGTTCGGGTTTTTCAAATACCAAATCAAATAATTGGGTCAAATTTTAAAATATTTAAATCAAACCAAACTACTAAATCTTAGATTTTTTCAAGTTTTCGGGGTTTTCCGATAAACTATATGTTGACACCCAATTTTGACCGACCTTTAACCATTTTTAGGGATGCTATTCGATTAGATACGTATTTTAAAATGTATTTTAAGTTTAAAATTTGGTCGATTTTGCATAAAATATGTGTAGTTTAGTATGTTTACTTTATAAAATTATTGTAAATATTATTAAAATATTTTAAAATCATTAATAAATTTCGAAATAATTATTTTAGTTAAACATTTTTAAATTTAAATGACTTTAGTTATATAAAATATATTATAATATTTGTAGTATTTGAATTGAATAGGATTTCTTTAAATCGTTTAAATCTTAGCCCATTTTATTTCAATTTCTTTCAATTTCAAGCCTATTCAATTGCAATCTTATTTCAATCATAGCCACCTTTTCATTTCAATTCTAGCCAATATTTATTTTAATTTTGGCTAATCCAATTCATTAAATTCTAGATCAACTCCTAGCTGCTTATCTAAACTAATTCTACGGTTGTGATTAAATCTCCTATTCTTTCCTATTTCAAACACTAAAAGACCAAAAACTTTTTTTCATTCTCTTCCACCCCCTCTCTCTCTCTCTCAGCGCCGCCAGCCTCCCCTCTCTTCTCACGTTGCTCCTCCGGCGAGATCATCCATCGCTGGGGAGAGCTTCCTCCCTCCCGGGGCATCTCCTCTCCCATCTCTTTCCGTCGTCAGTCGCCTCTCTCTCTATCCATTCTTCTCCGGCTCCCCTCTCCGCCTCCCTCTTCTTCTTTCTCCCTCTCTCCGCCTCCCTCTTCTCCTCTTTTCTTTCTCCGAGCAGCAGCAGCCGCGGGATAGCAGATCATCATCAGCAGCAAAATCCGATGGACAGCAACTCCAAACAGCCACCAGCAGCCTGCCACCGGCGAGACACCTGCAACAAAAACTCTGGGCAGCAGGCGATCAGCAACAGCAGCAACCGGACAGCAAGGGAAACGGCCAGCAGCTGCACGGAGATGGCGGAACTCCGGTAAGTCTTTTTCTCTCTTCTCCTTCCTTTTTTTTCTTCTTTTGCAGGGACCAGCAGCCGCCGGCGAAACCCATCAGCAGCAGCACCGGCGAGACCACCTTAGCGAGCAGCGGACAACCACAACAACAGCGCAAAGTGCTACTCCAATATTCCGACCAAGAGCTGAAAGCGAAGCATTTTGATAAGGACAGATCTATACAGATCTGTCCCAGGTATGGACTTTATATTTAGGTTTTTAAAATATTTTATCTGTGAGTGGTTTGTTCTGAAATTTTCATGTTCTACTCCTGCCATGATCCATGTGTGTAATATGAAAGTTTGCGTACAGTTAAGCGTGATTAGTTAGTTAGAACTCTATGCCTATTTTCTTGTTCTTCTTTTCTTAAAAATCAACCAACCGTGATATCTCTTATGTCTCAGAGCAGGTTCATTCATGCTCAATCTGGTATAATTCTTTATAGGTGATTATATGGTAAACTTTTGATGATCTGCTGAACTTCGAAAACGTGTGTTTAGCTTTGTTGAAATGTAATTAGTTGATCTAATTTTAATGTTTATTTTACCGTTGTTGTTTGTTGAAGTGATTTAGCAAATTAGAATAAGTTGGGCTGATTTAGTCCCTCTGATTAAGAGAAACTAGTGTTGTAAATTATTTTATTTCCTTGAGATGTGTTTAATTATAGTAAGCCTATATCTTGCTTGCATATTTGACAAAAATAATTAAATAAATTAAATTATGTTTTGGCTAGAAAATAATTTTAATTGATCCCTTCTTCCTTATTTGGAACTTGACTGATTTCTTACTAGTTTAAATATGGTAAAATAAAATATGATTCGGCTCTTCTTTATTTAAGGGAAAATATTATTATTTTTCCTAACCTTTATTCTTACTAGTTTATATTTGGTAATGAAATATTTAAAATTTTCTGATTTTGGCTCTCCTTTGAAATAAGGAAAATAGTATATTAATTGAGACCTTAATTTATTTATTTCCCTTGTTAAGTGCACCCCTAAGCCTGTGTATAAAGTCTTCTAACACAGTCTTTTAAAGCTCGGGGAGCATCATTTGCAGGATACCACCTGTAAACACAAAATAAATATGTTAGTTCATGAAGAATATATTAATGTATAAGAAATAAATGAAATAAACTAAAAAATAGATAACAAAACAAACTTACGATGATCCATCCGGCTCAATCATGACTCTACCAAGTGTGTTGATGAGTCCACAATTTGGACTCATTTAGGGCTATATTTTTTTAGATTTAGTGTCCTCAAATGCATATACTCCCTCCGTTTAAAAAAGATTGACCTAGTTTGATTTGGAACGGAGTTTAAGAAAAGAGAAAAGACTTTTTAATCTTGTGGTTCTAATTTAAAGTTATGTCAAATGTACCAAAATACCCTTTAATCTTGTGGTCTTAAACATGCCACGTGGAAAGTTAAAGTTAAAGTGTTGCCAAAAAAGGAAAGGGGTCATTCTTTTTGAAACAGACTAAAAAGAAAATAGGGTCATTCTTTTTTAAACAGAGGGAGTATTATTTTGAAAACTGATGAAAACCCTTGAGTTTCAGGTATTTAGACACGGAGGCAAAGCATGGACACAATTGAGCAAAAAAGAACAAGGCAGTGGAATGAATGAAGAAAAAACAGACCGAGGATAGCCTAACCCATTATGCGAGTCGCCGAATGGCCTTATTCTCGCCTTATGTTCCAGTGTGTTGAGCCTTGAAGGAAAGACTTAAGTCCGCGTGTCGCCGGGCAGTTCCACAAAGCAGTACTACATCGCCCAAAATTACAGAATGCGAAGATGTTGAAGGCTAAGGCAAGCTGGCAAGAAGATATACCAAAGGTCGGATCGCCAAGTTGATCGGCGATCCCAACTAACGACATCGAGTGGTCCTTAGTAGCACAATATTTTGAAAACTATAAGTACTCGTTGTTATTTTTAGCTTAGTGTCGAATTTTACTAGACTTTTACATTTGAGACTGTATTATTAAGATAGTTTCTCAACTTTCGTTCTTAGAGTTTTTATGAGACTTTGTTCTTAATCTTTTAAGACTTAAAGGTTTTCAACTTGAAGAAATTGGAAGTGGGTATTGAAGAATCTTTATTGTAGACACGTGTAAAGACATTTTCTATCATACCCAGTTGATGGAAACACCAGTTGGTATTGATTTCTCTCTCTTTACTATGTCTAGCTAAGACCCCAATTCTTGGGGTGTGGTTATGTAAATATAGGTTGAATTTACAACTGGTATTGCTCATTGATGGTTTATTTGTTGTTTAAATGTGATTTCGTTCAATAGTTGTGTCTGAATTTAATGGGATTGTAGTTGCAAATATGATTTCACCTTCGTGTCTTTGGCTTGCTCGAGAGAGAGGTCTTAAGACCAAGACTACTGAAATGATAGCTGGTGGCTATTGGGTTGACGTGAGTTCAGCTCGAGAGAGTATATCATAAACCCTCTCCCATATTTTTAGCTCGAGAGAGTGAATGGATTAAGGCAAAGGCTAGGCATAATCGTGGCAAATTGGTGTTCGAGGGAAATCGATTTGATTTGGGGTAAGTTGCTCGAGAGAGAGAATTTACCCCCACTAAAGTATAGCTTAGTCACAAATTTACAACAATTACTATTAATAGGTTGTACCCGTTAGTTTATTTGAGCTCATATTCCTATCACATCCCAAGAATCCCGTCTCCACATTTGTATTTTCGTTTATTTTTAGTTTTTACATTATAATTTCTTACAACCCCCACCGGATAATTGATATTTGTGTCACCCTTTTTTTATGAATTATGTTTTTAATAGTAAATATCTTTTAGCTATCAAGATCTTGAACTTATTCGTACTTAACTCTTAATTCTTGAAACCACTCCCTATGGGAACGATCCATACCCTTGCTTGGGTTATAATACTACTTGCGATCGTTGGCACTTAAAATTGGAAAAAGTTTCCTAATACGTCAAGTCAAAATGACGCCGCTGCCGGGGAGTGGTGTTATTTGAGAATTTTTGGTTTAGTTGAATTTTGATCTTGTTGGTTATAATTGAACTAATTTAGTTTTTTTTTTTTTTTTGCTTGTTTGTATTGAAAACAAGAAGTATGAGCACTAATGGCAGCCAAATAGGCTAGCAAGATGACATCAGAAACCTCAACAATGTCAACGAGCCTCTGCTAATGACCCCCCATCTCATGGGACGTATTGGTGTCATTCTCTTACCACCAGCCGAAGGGAATGCAATGTTACACATCACGAGTACCATGTTGCAACATTTGCCACTAAAGGGACTTTTCAGTGGATTGGCCCATGAGGATCCTCATGAACATCTTCGAAACTTCGTGGATGTATGTGTATAATTCTCCTTTAAGAACATCTATCGAGAGTTAGTCCGAGTGAGGTTATTCCCATTCTCTCTGATGGGGGAAGCATGTAAGCAGTTGCTTGAGTTTCCACATGTCTCAATCACTTCGTGGGAGGAATCAGCCACCATATTTAATGTGTGACTTTTCCCTCATTCAAAGATGATGGCTCTTCGGGACAACATCTGAAGATTTAAGCATTTGGAGGGCGAGCCAATTCATAATACTTGGTTGCGATTCAAGAAGTTGGTGCTACAATTCTAAACACATGGCTTGCATAAAAATATATTGTTCCAGTACTTTTATCATTTTTTTGACTCGGTAAACAGAGGTGTCGCTGATCAACTTTCTCTCGGAGGTTTGATTCAACAACCTTATGTGACAGCGGCACAACTATTGGATGGAATGACAAAAATCAACAGGGCCTGGTATACCCGTGAAGATCAGGTATATCCCCTCTCATTTAAATTGACCAAGGAGCAGATGGAGAAATATGAAGAGAGAGACAAGAAAATGGAAAAATCATGATACAACTTGAAATTTTGTCTAAAAATGTCATGGGAGATGGTGCTCCAGGTGTCAATTTTGTAGGTGTCAGGTGTGCTAATTCGGATGAATCCAAATTTAATTCCTTGTATAATGAAGAGGTAAACTTCATAGCCAACCAAGGTGGAGGTTATCATTTAAACTACGCTAGGCAAGGTGGCAACCAAGGATGGAATACAGATGAAGGATGGAAATTAATATCGAGATCGGGAATGAAGGGATCAAAATCCCAATTCGAAGAAGGGGGAGAGGGATAGGTATGTGCCTCCCCACAAATGTGAAAATAAAAAGGATTCAGACGGTGACAAGTCTGAATATATGCTCTCGCATATCCTCAACAAGTTTGTTTAGTTAGACAAGATTTTGAAAGAAATGAAAGAAGATGTGTTAACCCTTAGCAAGAGTGTCACCTCCCATTCTGTCTCAATCAAGACATTGGAAGCCCAAGTGGGCCAGATTTTGAAGCATTTGAACCCGCGACAACAAGGGGGGTTTCCTAGTGACACTATGGCAAACCCCAAGAATGAGGTTTAAAAGTGGACTTGCATCATGCCACAATGTTAACTAAGTTATTATTTTGGAGGAAACCCAAAAACCTTTTTATTGCTTTATGTTTGTATTAAAAATAATGGTGTGTTGGTTGTGCAGGATGAAGTATGGCAAGTGTTGGGAAAGAAGGAGATTGGCAAGCAAAAAGATATAGTCGGTGCATTGCCAAATATGTGGGCGACCGTTGGACTCAAGACAACTTTAAGGTAGAGATTGTAAAACTCAGCGTGTCCAAAAAATTATTGGCGATCCCGATCTTTCCCACCATTTGGACTCCTTAAATGAGAAAGGGTTCTGTAAAACTCGGTGAGGTAGGTGAATGCTCAGTGTGACGCCGAATGGTTCGGCAACCTTGACTAATGTTATCGAATGGGCGAGAACTAGATGGTTTTTCAAGCCAAAGGTTTAATAGTTTCAATTTCCTTTACTTTCCCTAATTTTCAAACTTTACAAACTCACACCTAGTTCTATTTTTATTATTCCTGCACTTTAAAGTATTTTAGTTGACGATTCGTGGTCGCAACTTTGACTACCTTGTTGTCTAGCTAGTCAATCTAAATTTAGTCAGCGTGAAAGGTTGGTTTCCAAGCCTTGAGTTCTTCTTACCGCTTATGTACTCAAATACAATGGTATTACCTTATTGATGTGTGTTGTGCCTCTCTGGTAGGATTATGTTTAATTGCCTATTTTGATTCAATAATCTTGCCCTTTCTATGTTAAATAGTTTATTTTCGAAATTTGTGCCTTAAAGTGGATGAATTCTTTAGGGTTGTACATAAGTGTTGTTGGGTCTAGGCTAAAGTTAAGATGTGCATGATCTGATTTTGTTTTCGGGGTTTGCGGAGTCGAATCGGAAGAGGGAGATGAAAGTAGGCACGATGGGTTATTTGGAAAACTGAGTCGCGCTCGCCAAACCACTCGGAGGTCCACATAAACTTCCTAACTTGCCTTTAAATTCATTCCTTATGTGATTTAGGAGTCTGTAACTTTGGCGAGAAGGTTGAGGTCGCCGAAATCACTTGGCGATTCACTGTAGTCTTCTTGTTCGCCCTTTTTCTGCACCCCTGTATCCTCTGTGCACTTCACTCGGTGACTCGCCTAAGTGGTTGCGCAATTCACCGACATGTTTGACGAATTTATATGTAGTTGATATTCTATGCTTGCATTTCAATACTTTCTAACTCTTTTTCGAAGCTTTGCAGATATGGCTAGGCCAAAGGTAGCTGGAACAAATATGCCAGCCCGACACATATGGGCGAAAAAATTCAGGAAAAATCCAAGGAAAACAAAACCTCCCAAGACATATAGTGAGGGAAATAAGACCAATTCACCAAGAGGACTAATCCCTGAGACTCCATTTTTCCTTCATGGACCCGTGGAATCGACACAACTATACACACTTTTTTGACGGCTCATGACTTGGACAATTTTAGCAAGTCAGTCACCGCTGAATCTTCTAAAGTGACTCTGGGGATTAGTACCCAAGTCCAGCATGACACATTGGGCACTGATGCCCAGACAGATGGAGCGACTATGTAGACATGATTTTTCTCTATCTCCCTCTTTGTCTTTCTCTATTTTGACCTTTGCATCATTGTTATTTACATTTGAGACAAATGTTTGTTATTTTGCGGTAGGGTGAGTCCCACCATTTTTATTTGACGTGTGACTTTGTTTTGGTGATGTATTTGGGTTATTATGCGTAAAATTATGTTTTATACTGCTTTTTGTGGATGTTTGACCTTGTGGCTCCTTTTGTTTTAATTGCAAATGATTTTACCCATCCAAAAAACTTTATTTTTTGCCACCTCTTGAATGTATTTTAATGTGGCTGTTCCTTGGCAAATTTGAGTGTCAGTTTTGATCAATACCGATGACTTGAATAGTGCTCGCAATCGAATGAACATGAATGTGCAGCTACGACGGGGCCAAATGAAGTTGCATAGACAATATGGGAACTTTTTCATCTCGTTGTGCCTAGCCAAGTATCAAATTGAGTTTCCTCCAATAAACATTGTTCACTAGTGAAAGTGTGGAGTGTTGTTTGACTTTGGTGTCGATGGCTTGTGTGATGAGCTTACCGTGAACCATGCATGATGATACCTAGAATTTTCTCCGTTGGTCCGATTGACTAAGTGATGTGATCTCATGATATTATATTAGGCAATCTTGAAAGACTGTAAACCAATTTAACATATACCTCTTTTGTGGCCTACCTTGTGTGTGTGCGAACCTCTTTTGAACACCCCTTGAGCCTTACCTTTATTTGACAAAAACTTAATGAAAACATGACCTTTCTTAATCCACTACCTATAATTCTCTTGATTTGTGGTTGATCGAATAGCCAACTAAGGCCAAAATCCTAAGATGGGGTTGTGGTGAAAACAGAAAGCAAGTCAAGAAGTGCAAGAAAGGTCTCCTTGGACACATGGTATTGAAAAGAACAGAACCCCTCCATATAAAAAAAATAGAAGAGAGAAAAATAATAATGAAAAAAATGAATGAAAAAGTTATCGAATAAAGATTTGAAAGTGAAAAAGAAAATGGGTCTCCAAACAATCCATGGAGAAGTGAATAAGGGGATGACTTATGAGCACAAAAGAAAATGATGAAATAAAAGGGAAGAAAGTATTGGGAGCACCATGTTTCATGAGGATAAAAATTCATTGAGCCTAAATGACCATACCTTTACACACAGCCCCATTACAAGCCTTAAAAAGACCATTTTTATTTTGAGAGAGCTGAAACAAAGGTTGATTAGAAAATACAGGCAAACCTATGGGTGAAGTCATGTAGAGTTTTCATCTTTGTGAGTATGAGCGTTGCATTTGATTTCGAAGTTTAAAGTGTTTGGGCCATCGTGTGGAGATATGGAATCATTTGTATGAGGGCATTTGATTACTTTCGTTGAGCTTGAACTTGCATTTTGAAGCAAGTATCGTGCGCTTGAAAATCTTTGATAATGGTGTGTCACAACTTGAGTATTTAAGTACACAATTGATCCTTGCATGAGTAAGTTGATTCCTGTTGTTTACATTCATAATTTAGTCTTGTGTAGAACTATTTAAGATGTCTTTTTTGAACTGCTGAACTCGAATTTTACTTGACAACAAGCAAAAATTTAAGTTGGGGTGTTGACGAGTCCTTAAGTTGGACTCTTTTAGGGCTATATTTTGCGAGATTTAGTGTCCTCAAATGCATATTTTGTCCCAAAAACTGATCCTTCGACTTAAGAAAAAAGTACCCTTGAAAAGACTAAAGGAACAAGGGAATAAATACATATAATAAAGCACATGCTAATACAAGTCGACCGTAATTCATCTTTATTCGGTTAGGATCAATATAAACCAACCCATCATATGAAAAACCTTGATTGTTAGATATTTAGATTTGGAGGCAAAACATGGACACAATTGAGGAAAAGGGAACAAGGAAGTCGAAAGAATGAATAAAAGACGTACTGAGGATCGCCTAACCCATTAGGTGAGTCGCCGAAACGGAATTATTCTTGACTAATGTTCCAATGTGCTGACCCTGAAGGAAAGACGTAAGTCGTCGGTGAAAAGGAGCAACCGGCATTTCGCCAAACGATTCCGCGAAGTAGTACTACATCGCCCAAAGTTACAGAACGCGAAGGTGCTGAAGCCTAAGGTAAGACGGTGAGAAGATATATACCAAAGGGTGGATAGTTGATTTAATCGGTGATCCCGACTAACTGAACTGTGTGCTCCTTTCTAAGCATAATTTTTCGAAAACTATAACTACTTGTTATTTTTAGCTTAGTATTGAATTTTACTAGACTTTTACATTTAAGACTGGATTATTCAGATCGTTTCTCAGCTTTAGTTCTTATAGTTTTTGTTAGACTTTGTTCTTAAGCTTTGAAGACTTCGAAGGTTTCCAACTCCAAGAAATTGGAAGTGGGTATTGAAGAATCTTCATTGTAGACCTATGTAAAGACATTTTCTATTGTACCTAGTTGATGGAACACCATTTAATATCGATTTATATCTCTTTACTATGTGTAGCTAAAACCCAATTCTTGGGGTGTATTATGTAAATATGGGTTGAATTTATTGTTGGGTCTTGCTTATTGATGGTTTATTTTCTGTTTAAGTATGATTTCGTTTAGTAGTTGTGTCTGAATTTAATGGGATTGCAGTTGCAAATATGATTTCACCTTTGTGTCTTTGTCTTGCTCGAGAGAGAGAGGTTTTAAGACCAAGACTACTGAATCGATAGCCGGTGGTTATTGGGTTTACATGGGTACAACTCGAGAAAGTGAATCCTAAAACCTCTCCAACACTTTCAGCTCAAGAGAGAATGGGCTTAGGCAGAGTCTAAGCATAATCACGACAAATCAGTGTTATAGAGAAATCAATTTGATTCGAGATAAGTTGCTTGAGAGAGAATTTACCCTACTAAAGTCTAGCTTAGTCATAAATTTACACTAATTTACTATTAATAGCTTGTACCCGATAGTTTATTTGAGTCCATATTCCTATCACATCCCAAAGAATCCCATCTTCATATTTGTATTTTCGACTATTTTCAGTTTTTAGCTTATAATTGCTTACAAAACCCTCCCTTTGATAATTGAAACTTATGTCACCCCTTTGATTTATTATGTTTTTAATCGTAAATGTCTTTCAGCTATGACGAGATTGAACTAATTCGTACTTAACTCTGAATTCTCGAAACCACTTCCTGTGGGAACGATCTCAACCCTTGGTTGAGTTATAATACTACTTGCGATAGTTGACACTTAGAATCAGAAGTAGTGTCCTGATATGTCAAGTCATATGTCCTTCTGGCTAGGAGATAGAGTAGGAATCTCATCATCTGCTGTAGCACTAGGTGTATCTGTACATAAAGGTGATACACCAAGATGCACAAAACGTTGAATCAATAAAGGTGTACCGGCCATAACATTTGAATGCTCACTACTAGAATCTCAAATCCTCATGGCAGATAACATAGGAGATGTACCTGTGGGAGATGGAGCACCATCTGATATCCTACCTCTTGATAAGGGTCGTGGTCGACGAATAGACTATAAAGGTAGGTGCTCATAGCATCGTGGAGGCAATCCCTGTGAAGTAGAGGAAGCACCGACTAGTCGACGGTAATTAAGATAATATTGCTGATGATCTGTCATACCAAATGGAACAACAAATAAATGAGTATCATGACTGATGCACTCTGGTGCAGAGGAAATAGATCCTGGAATATGCTTAGGATCTATTTGTCTCCTAGCTGACTTCTTATTTTTAGCCTGTTTAGTATGACTAACTCCAAGATGCTCGCGATGTGTATCACCGCCACCTTCTAATGACATGTGTGTGCAAATTTACATGTATAATATATAAAAATCATAAATTAAATAAAATTAGCAAAATACACTAACTTACATATATACTAGCTCTCATTCTACACTATTCCTCCTCGCTTGTTTCAATTCCATCATTCTCCCATTCTTCCTCCTCAGTTGTTCCATTTTCATTATCGTCCTATTATTTATCATCAAATGATTCATTTTCCTCATTCTCGGATATTTCTTCCTCAATATTCATTATCTCATCATCGGATACTTCTTCTAATATGTGTTGAGGATGTTGTAATGTGGTTTCCAATTCAACAACAACTTGTTGATGAACAATTGCAACATCATTTTTATACGCCACATTTAAGACATTGTCAATTTAAATTCTTCCCACAAGCTCACCTTTTATAACAACCCACCAATCAACTTTGTCTCTACGCAATGAATATGGAGCGTAATACACTTGTTTTGAATTTTGTGCAATAATTGAAGGATCACAACTTCCGTATTTCCTGGTGTGCTTCACTTTAATTATATTATGTTGATGCTTTACCTTTTTTCCACTATGTGATGGGTCAAACCACTCACATCGAAATAATACAATCTTCTTCTTAGGCCAACCTGAATACCTCACTTCAATAATCTCATGAATGATACCATAAAATTCAATAGTTTGGCCAGTACCATCAATATCACCTTGTATTTAGACACTGTAATTTTTCTCTTGTTTCTAGAAACTTCTTCAAAACATAAAACCATTGACACAATAGTTATTCATTGTCAGCACTTGAGATTCAGGTCCAAGTGCTACTTCTTTCACTAATTGCAAATGTTTGACACTTGAGTATTTATCGTAAACCTATGTGATTGTTATTTCAAGTAATATAATTTAGTATAGCATGAATATATTATTAAATACTTAGTAATTGCACATTTAAATAGTTTTCAGCCATTCGTAAAATTCTTGATAGATGGCTTCATTACCTTATGTGTTTACGAAAAAGTTGATCATTTTATAGTCAAGTATTTTGTGAGTTAATGAAAACTTATTAGTATGTAATTTGATCACATATTTTTAACACTTACTTGACATATGGTTGAATTTTTGATAATAAGCAAAATATGTGTCACAACTGATTGCATTTTCATATCATTGAAGCCTCAGTTTTCACACATTTTAGATCCTCGACCATTTTTATTTTTAAATTGATATCGGTGGAAATGAAGGATAAATATTGCCCTCATCATTGTGATTGGACATGTTTATCCTACATGAAACATCATCACCAAAGTAATAAGAATAAACATCACCAGTTTCTCTCCCACTATGACCTTGAACAGCTGATTCTTCGATCTTTCCCTTTTTTTAATTGTTTGCTTGGAATTGTCACTTTTTTTGCATTTATATATGCATATATACATTAATAAAATACTTGGTGAATATATATAACTTAGTGAATATTTTAAATGGATACCTCTTAAATGGATACATCCATTTTTTTTTGAATCGGACCTCCAAGTCCACGGGCCTCTAGTACAAGGTGAATTAGAAGATGCTCCATCACATAAAAAAAAACCACATGAAAATCTCTTCTACAACTTAATAGTAATAACAATATATTTTCCTCCATCCCGTCTAAACTACTCTTCAACAAATCTCTCTGATTGGTTTCCATATCCTTTCGGGTAGATGGATAAAAGTGATAAGAATTAATGTTTCCATGAACACGTGACAAACATGACTTTTCATACCTATCGATTTCCTTCACTCATATCTGCCCACTTTTCTAAATTCGAATCATAGCCCTCCAAGATTCTCAAATTTTTAACTCACTCACATATTTCACGTTTCTTATCCAACGTGTATGAAAAGATGGCTTTGGGCTTAACTATTTTACCATTTTACCATATAATTGACAATGACAATTAAACAATGTATTTTTTCTGTTATGCTTTAAAGTGATTGCATTACTATTTTACATGCAATACCGACGTGCTAGCTTTCCAGCTGCCATCCAACCAAACAATATCCCATATACAGGAAAATCATTAATAGTCCATATTAAAGAAGCACGCATAACAAAAATCTACTTAGTTGATATATCATAAGTGAAAACGTCTTCAAACCACAATTGTTTGAGCTCCTCTATCAACAGTTGTAGATAGAAATCAATTAAATGTTTTGGATTACGGGGACCTGAAATAACACAACTTAGAAAGATGTAGGGACTAGTCATGCACATTGCAAGAGGAAGATTATACGGAGTAAGAAATATCGGCCAACGTGAATAAGGCGAAGCAACATTAGAGAATGGTTTGAACCCATCTGCACACAATCATAATCTAACATTTTTTGGTTCACTAACAAAATTGGGATATACATTATCAAAATTCTTCCATGCTTCACCATCAGATGGATGAGACAAGATGCCCGCCGGCCTTCTATATTCACGATGCAATCCCATTGATGCATACAACATCTTTAACCTAGGAATAAGAGGTGGATAATGCATCGCCTTAACTGGACCATCTTTTCAACCAGAGTCCTCTTATAACGAGCATGTCCACAAAACTTAAAAATTTTCTAATTCACTATCAGTTTTGTAAAACAACATGCAATCATTAACACAACAATAAATTATATCATACGTCAATCCTAACTTGGAAACTAAATGCTTTTCCTGATAGAAGTTCTTAGGTATATTAAACACCGGATTAACTAGTTCAACCAAAATATAGACCATTGAGTCTATGGTCGCATTAGGAATGATCTAATCTGATTTAATATTCATTATACCTCTTTTGTGGCCTACCTTGTGAGTGTGCGAACCTCTTTTGAACACCCCTTGAGCCTTACCTTTATTTGACAAAAACTTAATGAAAACATGACCTTTCTTAATCCACTACCTGTAATTCTCTTGATTTGTGGTTGATCGAATAGCCAACTAAGGCCAAAATCCTAAGATGGGGTTGTGGTGAAAACAGAAAGCAAGTCAAGAAGTGCAAGAAAGGTCTCCTTGGACACATGGTATTGAAAAGAACAGAACCCCTCCATATAAAAAAAAAAAGAAGAGAGAAAAATAATAATGACAAAAATGAATAAAAAAGTTATCGAATAAAGATTTGAAAGTGAAAAAGAAAATGGGTCTCCAAACAATCCATGGAGAAGTGAATAAGGGGATGACTTATGAGCACAAAAGAAAATGATGAAATAAAAGGGAAGAAAGTATTGGGAGCACCATGTTTCATGAGGATAAAAATTCATTGAGCCTAAATGACCATACCTTTACACACAGCCCCGTTACAAGCCTTAAAAAGACCTTTTTTATTTTGAGAGAGCTGAAACAAAGGTTGATTAGAAAATACAGGCAAACCTATGGGTGAAGTCATGTAGAGTTTTCATCTTTGTGAGTATGAGCATTGCATTTGATTTTGAAGTTTAAAGTGTTTGAGCCATTGTGTGGAGATATGGAATCATTTGTATGAGGGCATTTGATTACTTTCGTTGAGCTTGAACTTGCATTTTGAAGCAAGTATCGTGCGCTTGAAAATCTTTGATAATGGCGTGTCACAACTTGAGTATTTAAGTACACAATTGATCCTTGCATGAGTAAGTTGATTCCTATTGTTTACATTCATTATTTAGTCTTGTGTAGCACTATTTAAGACGTCTTTTTTGAACTGCTGAACTCGAATTTTACTTGACAACAAGCAAAAATTTAAGTTGGGTTGACGAGTCCTTAAGTTGGACTCTTTTAGGGCTATATTTTGCGAGATTTAGTGTCCTCAAATGCATATTTTGTCCTAAAAACTGATCCTTCGACTTAAGAAAAAAGTACCCTTTAAAAGACTAAAGGAACAAGGGAATAAATACATATAATAAAGCACATGCTAATACAAGTCGACCGTAATTCATCTTTATTCGGTTAGGATCAATATAAACCAACCCATCATATGAAAAACCTTGATTATTAGATATTTAGATTTGGAGGCAAAACATGGACACAATTGAGCAAAAGGGAACAAGAAAGTCGAAAGAATGAATAAAAGATGGACTGAGGATCGCCTAACCCATTAGTTGAGTCGCCGAATGGAATTATTCTTGACTAATGTTCCAATGTGCTGACCCTGAAGGAAAGACGTAAGTCGTCGGTGAAAAGGAGCAGCCGGTGTTTCGCCAAACGATTCCGCGAATTAATACTACATCGCCCAAAGTTACAGAATGCGAAGGTGCTGAAGCCTAAGGCAAGACGGTGAGGAGATATATACCAAAGGGCGGATAGTTGATTTAATCGGCGATCTCGACTAACTGCACTGTGTGGTCCTTTCTAAGCATAATTTTTCGAAAACTATAACTACTCGTTATTTTTAGCTTAGTATTGAATTTTACTAGACTTTTACATTTAAGACTGTATTATTCAGATCTTTTCTCAGCATTAGTTCTTATAGTTTTTGTTAGACTTTGTTCTTAAGCTTTGAAGACTTCGAAGGTTTCCAACTCCAAGAAATTGGAAGTGGGTATTGAAGAATCTTCATTGTAGACCTATGTAAAGACATTTTCTATTGTACCCAGTTGATGGAACACCATTTAATATCGATTTATATCTCTTTACTATGTGTAGCTAAAACCCTAATTCTTGGGGTGTATTATGTAAATATGGGTTGAATTTATTGTTGGGTCTTACTTATTGATGGTTTATTTTCTGTTTAAGTATGATTTCTTTCAGTAGTTGCATCTGAATTTAATGGGATTGCAGTTGCAAATATGATTTCACCTTTGTGTCTTTGTCTTGCTCGAGAGAGAGAGGTTTTAAGACCAAGACTACTGAATCGATAGCCGGTGGTTATTGGGTTTACATGGGTACAACTCGAGAAAGTGAATCCTAAAACCTCTCCAACACTTTCAGCTCAAGAGAGAATGGGCTTAGGCAAAGTCTAAGCATAATCACGACAAATCAGTGTTATAGAGAAATCAATTTGATTCGAGATAAGTTGCTTGAGAGAGAATTTACCCTAATAAAGTCTAGCTTAGTCATAAATTTAAACTAATTTACTAATAATAGCTTGTACCCGGTAGTTTATTTGAGTCCATATTCCTATCACATCCCAAAGAATCCCATCTTCATATTTGTATTTTCGACTATTTTCAGTTTTTAGCTTATAATTGCTTACAAAACCCTCCCTTTGATAATTGAAACTTATGTCACCCCTTTGATTTATTATGTTTTTAATCGTAAATGTCTTTCAGCTATGACGAGATTGAACTAATTCGTACTTAACTCTGAATTCTCGAAACCACTTCCTGTGGGAACGATCTCAACCCTTGGTTGAGTTATAATACTACTTGCGATAGTTGACACTTAGAATCAGAAGTAGTGTCCTGATATGTCAAGTCATATGTCCTTCTGGCTAGGAGATAGAGTAGGAATCTCATCATCTGCTGTAGCACTAGGTGTATCTATACATAAAGGTGATACACCAAGATGCACAAAACGTTGAGTCAATAAAGGTGTACCGGTCATAACATTTGAATGCTCACTACTAGAATCTCAAATCCTCATGGCAGATAACAGAGGAGATGTACCTGTGGGAGATGGAGCACCATCTGATATCCTACCTCTTGATAAGGGTCGTGGTCGACGAATAGACTATAAAGGTAGGTCCTCATAGCATCATGGAGGCAATCCCTGTGAAGTAGAGGAAGCACCGACTAGTCGACGGTAATTAAGATAATATTGCTGATGATCTGTCATACCAAATGGAACAACAAATAAATGAGTATCATGACTGATGCACTCTGGTGCAGAGGAAATAGATCCTGGAATATGCTTAGGATCTATTTGTCTCCTAGCTGACTTCTTATTTTTAGCCTGTTTAGTATGACTAACTCCAAGATGCTCGCGATGTGTATCACCGCCACCTTCTAATGACATGTGTGTGCAAATTTACATGTATAATATATAAAAATCATAAATTAAATAAAATTAGCAAAATACACTAACTTACATATATACTAGCTCTCATTCTACACTATTCCTCCTCGCTTGTTTCAATTCCATCATTCTCCCATTCTTCCTCCTCAGTTGTTCCATTTTCATTATCGTCCTATTATTTATCATCAAATGATTCATTTTCCTCATTCTTGGATATTTCTTCCTCAATATTCATTATCTCATCATCGGATACTTCTTCTAATATGTGTTGAGGATGTTGTAATGTGGTTTCCAATTCAACAACAACTTGTTGATGAACAATTGCAACATCATTTTTATACGTCACATTTAAGACATTGTCAATTTAAATTCTTCCCACAAGCTCACCTTTTATAACAACCCACCAATCAACTTTGTCTCTACGCAATGAATATGGAGCGTAATACACTTGTTTTGAATTTTGTGCAATAATTGAAGGATCACAACTTCCGTATTTCCTGGTGTGCTTCACTTTAATTATATTATGTTGATGCTTTACCTTTTTTCCACTATGTGATGGGTCAAACCACTCACATCGAAATAATACAATCTTCTTCTTAGGCCAACCTGAATACCTCACTTCAATAATCTCATGAATAATACCATAAAATTCAATAGTTTGGCCAGTACCATCAATATCACCTTGTATTTAGACACTGTAATTTTTTTCTTATTTCTAGAAACTTCTTCAAAACATAAAACCATTGACACAATAGTTATTCATTGTCAGCACTTTAGATTCAGGTCCAAGTGCTACTTCTTTCACTAATTGCAAATGTTTGACACTTGAGTATTTATCGTAAACCTATGTGATTGTTATTTCAAGTAATATAATTTAGTATAGCATGAATATATTATTAAATACTTAGTAATTGCACATTTAAATAGTTTTCAGCCATTCGTAAAATTCTTGATAGATGGCTTCATTACCTCATGTGTTTACGAAAAAGTTGATCATTTTACAGTCAAGTATTTTGTGAGTTAATGAAAACTTATTAGTATGTAATTTGATCACATATTTTTAACACTTACTTGACATATGGTTGAATTTTTGATAATAAGCAAAATATGTGTCACAACTGATTGCATTTTCATATCATTGAAGCCTCAATTTTCACACTTTTTAGATCCTCGACCATTTTGATTTGAAATTGATATCGGTGGAAATGAAGGATAAATATTGCCCTCATCATTGTGATTGGACATGTTTATCCTACATGAAACATCATCACCAAAGTAATAAGAATAAACATCACCAGTTTCTCTCCCACTATGACCTTGAACAGCTGATTCTTCGATCTTTCCCTTTTTTTAATTGTTTGCTTGGAATTGTCACTTTTTTGCATTTATATATGCATATATACGTTAATAAAATACTTGGTGAATATATATAACTTAGTGAATATTTTAAATGGATACCTCTTAAATGGATACATCCATTTTTTTTTGAATCGGACCTCCGAGGCCACGGGCCTCTAGTACAAGGTGAATTAGAAGATGCTCCATCACATAAAAAAAAAACACATGAAAATCTCTTCTCCAACTTAATAGTAATAACAATAATATTTTCCTCCATCCCGTCTAAACTACTCTCCAACAAATCTCTCTGATTGGTTTCCATATCCTTTCAGGTAGATGGATAAAAGTGATAAGAATTAATGTTTCCATGAACACGTGACAAACATGACTTTTCATACCTATTGATTTCCTTCACTCATATCTGCCCATTTTTCTAAATTCGAATCATAGCCCTCCAACATTCTCAAATTTTTAACTCACTCACATATTTCACGTTTCTTATCCAACGTGTATGAAAAGATGGCTTTAGGCTTAACTATTTTACCATTTTACCATATAATTGACAATGACAATCAAACAATGTATTTTTTCTGTTATGCTTTAAAGTGAATGCATTACTATTTTACATGCAATACCGACGTGCTAGCTTTCCAGCTTCCATCCAACCAAACAATATCCCATATACAGGAAAATCATTAATAGTCCATATTAAAGAAGCACGCATAACAAAAATCTACTTAGTTGATATATCATAAGTGAAAACGTCTTCAAACCACAATTGTTTGAGCTCCTCTATCAACAGTTGTAGATAGAAATCAATTAAATGTTTTGGATTACGGGGACCTGAAATAACACAACTTAGAAAGATGTAGGGGCTAGTCATGCACATTGCAAGAGGAAGATTATACGGAGTAAGAAATATCGGCCAACATGAATAAGGCGAAGCAACATTAGAGAATGGTGTGAACTCATCTGCACACAATCCCAATCTAACATTTTTTGGTTCACTAACAAAATTAGGATATACATTATCAAAATGCTTCCATGCTTCATGATGTACCGTGGTTTCACGGTATTTCTAATGCTTTTTCCTTAAGTTTAGTGTGTGTTGAAAGACTTTTTCTGTTGATTTTTATGTAAGTTTCTCTTTGTTTGCAGAAAATCTGTCCAAGGATGAACGCGGGAGTTTTTGAGAAAGAAATGCAGAAGAGACCACCTACGGAACCTATGACGGTCCGTCGAGGCTGTGACGGTCCGTAGGTGGCATCGTAGTGAAGGGAGAAGTTGCTGAAGGAAAATGGGGAAGCCTGACTAAGTGTGGGATTACGGAAGTCCATGACGGACCGTCATAGCCACGACGGTCCGTCCTGCTTGTTCGTCGTGATGATCAGAGAAGTAGTCCCAGTACCCAAATTCCAAGATGTTCAAGTATTTTGGAACGAAGACCCTCGACGGACCGTCGTGCTTGAAACGGTCCGTCATACCTGTCCGTCGAGGGGATTGAAGAAAGCAACAGAAGAATGTGTGAAGTATGGGACGACGGAGGCTATGACGGTCCGTCGTGTCCATGACGGTCCGTCACGTGGTCCGTCGACCCAGACGCGTTTGGACAGATTTTTAGTAAATAGAATCCTTATTTGATTAGATTTTGTTTTTATTATAAATAGTTGGAAAAACCTCGTTTTTGGGGTTAGACTTTTGGATAACTTTTAGTCTTTAGTTTTTCTATTATAGTATTGAACTCTCGATTTTGGGAATTAAGATACTTTTTTGGGAATTGATTGTTGGTGATTTTGTTGATTAATCAAGTTAAATTCTGGAAAACTATTCGTTTTCATAAAAGTAAGTGCATGAATTCTTCCATTAACAATATGAATTATGTAATTATGAACATGGGTAACTAAACCTCATAGCTAGGGTTGTGGGAACCATGTGTGAATAACAAGGTAAAAATCTAACTTAAATAACAATTCTAGAGTGGTGTCTTGCATGTATTGATAATTCTTTCGTGTAGAAGTCTTTTTAACGGATGACCAACGTTAGAACTCGCCTTAATGCTACTTGCCGGACCAAGGAGGTAGATAATAGGAAAAGAATTATCAACATAGATTTAGTGTAGACTATCTAATAGGCTAGTATTGGTTGGTACTAGTTAATTACTTAGTCAAATACCGAATACGATGTTTAATATGAGGTACAGATAAGGGTTAGTATTGTAACAACCCTAAAAATGAATAGGATCAAGACATAGGTTTGTCAAGAATGCTTGTGATTAGACCAAGGTCCACACGTATTGATACGCCTAGAACCAGACTTCAGAACCCTTACTACGACCAAGCCAACTAACTTGGGGAGTTAATTGATCTTGGAAAGGTTGGAACCAACCATGTGAGGCTCACAAAAATGAAGGTTTAATCGAAAGAGTTTTTACCGGACTCAAAAGAAGAAATTTTAAGTTTTGAGGGTCCAAGGGTAAAATGGTCTTTTCCAGGCCAAGGGTAATATTGTAATTACCCTGAGTAATTAATTATTTAATTAATTAAGTTAAAAAAAAATAAAGAAATTCGGGTGGGGCAACCCGAAGTGACCCATTTTCGCAAAATGGGGTCACCCGGGTTCGAACCCCACTAAGAGCAAGATTTAATTTGCTTTTATTTTAATGTGTTAATTTAGTTTTAATAAATAATTAGTAATATCTGATTTAGGAAAAAGAAATCATATTTTTTATTAATTTTTATTAATTAGTAAATTGACTAATTCAAACCCACAAAGTCCTACCTACACTAGACTTCTATCTCCCATTTTCCCCACTCTCTTTGCACGACTTCTCTCTCTCTTTCACTCTTTTCTTTCTTGGCTGAAAACGTGAGAAAACAAGCAGCAAAAGGAAAATAAAGTAAAGGCAAAAGTTCATCAAAAACTTGAAAGAGAGAAACCACAAAGAAGAAGCAATCCGATAACGTTAAAGCAGAACATACTACGCTAGTCGGGTGAGGTGTGAGTGTGGGCGTTTGGACTGATTTGTAGAGGAGTTTCTTGGGCAGCATTCTGGACATTTAACAAGAAAACAAGGTATGGGTCTTCTTACTCTTGGTCCCTTTCCCAAGAGACCCCTAGGACTCAGTAAATTCGGTTCAAAAACTAAGGTTGATTCCCCTATTGCATGTCCCTGTCATTAGCTCCCAACGAATGTAGGTTGGTATGAATGCTGGTAGACTTAGGATTATGTGATGTTTGTGCTGAACATTAATGTATTGGATGTACGTTAATTCATGAAAAGACAACCATGTGTGTGTGTGTTCGAATTAAGAAAGAAACAAAATGTGTTTGGCATGTTTGAGTCTCGGCCTAGGGGCTGGATTTTGTTGATGTTTTGTTGGTTGTTTTATGTACACTAATTGATGTAAAATGTGATGTTCATGTGACATGAAGTGTGGCTGAATTGAGGAGTAAACATTTTGGTTAAGAGTTCGTGAAAAATTTTATTAACGGATGTACCAAACGTACAATGTATTGTCCTATGAATCTACTAACAAATGGAGATAAAAAAAAAATGAGTAAAGAAGATTACTTTGAATTTCCAGCATTTTGTTAATATGTCTCTGCCAAACTAAGATGTTTCAAATGCCAAGAAAAATAAGGGGAGGTCATTGAGGGTCGAACCCGAGACCTCACCCCTTTAAAAAAAAAGGTTTAATTAAAGAAGAAGAAATTCGTGTGGTGAGGGGGATTCGAACCTATGTTGGCTGGGGAATAAGAGTCAAGAAAAAGAAAACAAGAAATGAGAGGGGTGGGATTCGAACCCACACCCTCTCGGTTAGAAACCAAGGAAAGGAAAAAAATAAAGAAAAGTTTTGAGAGGCGTGGGATTCGAACCCACGACCTCTATGCGGATGAGGGAGATAATATATAAATAAAATGAGGCTGTGGGGATTCGACCCCACAACCTCACAAGTCAACTCAAATAAGTCAACTTTTAAAAAGGAGAATAAATAAAGAGGTTGTGGGGGTTCGAACCCACAACCTCTCGGCCTAAGCGAATGGAAGGGAGGGGAAATTAGAAGATAATTTAGTGTGGCTGAGGGGACTCGACCTTGGATCCCAAAGCCTCACATGAACCGAAATAAATTAAAGAAAAAACGAAAATGGGGTTGTGGGGGCTTGAACCCACAACCCCTCGGCCAACACAAGAGGGATTTTTAGTAGAAAAGTAAACCTTCAATGTAAATATGGTGATTTGACTTAGAGTTAAAATTTCATGACTATTAGTATAAAATCTATTAATAATGTAAATGACATTCAATTGATTCAAGACTTGGGATTCCTTGCCCAAACTTCCGTTTGATACATAAGTCATACGTGAACAAAATCATCCAAGAATAATGCCACCTATTTAGATCAAATTCAAGATCTTGGCATAATTACAAGATACATAAGTCTTGTACTACATAATCTTAGGAATGTAAGAATTACTTAATGAACTACGAATGAAGCCTCATGGCTTGTGTGTATAGACTCATAAGTCTAACATACGTTCAAAAGTAAGTGAACCTAAGATATATGAAATGAAATGATGAACCCTAGAAGGGTTAAGTATGAGTGTAAATACACTAAATGGCCAAGTGCATTGGCATATGATGAGATGAATAATGAAGTGATGAGATGAACAATGAAATGATGAAATGAACAATGAAGTAATGAAACCCTAGAAGGGTTAAGTAAGGGTGTGAAACACACCAAATGGCCAAGTGCATTGGCATATGATGAAATGAACATCCACGTAATAAGAGGTGAATAACTATGAAAAGCAAAGGTGCTAATGATGATGAATGTGGTGACAACATGATATGAGGCTAATGTAAATGATGAGAGCAATCTCAAATGAGCCTAAGTAAAATGTTACCAATACGTACTCACCTATGAGAGTGTAAGATAATGAAGAGACCAGTCTCTACGAACACTCTAATGAGAGTATTGAGCTTAACATACTCAATACGAATGATGAGATGAGAAATCATCTAATGAGCTATGATGTCCTCATACTAGAAGCCAGCTTCCATGACGTATGAGATGAATGTAATGGAACTTTATACTGAGCACCGATAGACTAGCTATGAGCGGTGATGCCTTTTTTCGGGAAGGGCGGAGGTTCACGTAACTCTCATGAGATGAGACTGTCCGGCATGCCGGGTATGGGTCTCCTTATATCTCCTAGTCTTTGAATCTATACTGCCAATATAGGGATCTGGCGGGGTTAAATTCCCATGTACGCTAGCATGTTATTGGATCACTTTGGCCGGTGATTCCACCTCTTTTTGGTGTGGGGGAGACACTGGATTTCATGATGCTCACATGATCTATGTCGGTTAAAGTTAAAGTTCCCAATGAATGAATGAGGCCAGCCTCAAATGATGCACATAATGAAATGAATTATACCAAAGGTGTTAGGATAGGATAATCAAAAGGTGAGTTAGATTCAAGTAATGACATTAGGTCATTCTTGGTCATTGCACAACGAACCTAATGAAAGTCTTAAACTACATCCTAGGTATAACTGGTGTTTACACTGGTCTATGAATGAAATGAAATGGAGTACGTATGAATGAACGAAGCAGACTCTGTGTTTGCTAATGAAGACTCCCTAGTTGAGGTCCCATATGTTGAGCCCTCATTTTGGAAAGTCTTAATGTCAAGTCCATGATTCCAAGGTCTCATGGCATATGAATGAATGATATGAAAGAAGTTATGTGCTACATGTGAAATGTATTGTATGCTCTATGATGTGTGCTATGTGTAAATGTGATGTGCTGTGTGCAAATGTGAAAAGTATGATGTATGATTATACTCATGGCATAACTTTCCTATTCCCAATCTGGAAAGCTCACTGACTTTCCTAATCCAGATTTGGAAAGATTATTTACTTTCCTAATTCAAATTAGGAAACTTTCCTAATCTCAATTTGGCAAGTCCACTGACTTGACTTCCAAAAATCATGTTGTTAGGAAAGAGCTATTCTTTCTCATGCATGTCCTTGGTGTGTGCTTGCATATACCCATACTTAGTACAAGTGTGTACTAACCCTATACAAACTCTACTATTTTAGGTGCAGGCACAGGTGGACGATAGAGCTACAGGATCATCGCTGCAGTTATTCGGACGTCCAACATTCATCCGGTTTTGGTAGGTCCTCATGCTTTCGAGGATGCTACTGTTTTATATTCTAGCTTAGTTTTAGAGTTGAGCTAGTGGAGCATGTTCCACTAGCGTTTCTTTCTTATTTCTTTCAGACTATGTATTGGGCCATTTTGGCAATGATACAATTATGTGTAATGAACTATTCCTTTCATTTGATTATCTCTTAATGTTTAGATGGTTGATGTTGAACGAGTTACGAATGTATTAGAAATGTTTAGTAAGTAATGTTTAGAAACAAAAAGTTTCAAATTTTCCGCTAAAATTAACCTATGCAAAGTAAGAATGACGTAAGTAGGCTTGTCTGCGACCTCTGAGAGGTCAACGACGCCGGTCTCGTCTGGGGTCTAGATTCCAGTCGTGACAAGTATAGCAACACACGTAGCCGGACCAAGGTGCGGAGTGAAATTCTCTAGATGCCGGACCAAGGATTTAGAGATACATAACTTATCACTTTATATGTAAGATATCAGGTTAGAATTGTTATAGTTAGATTTACCAAGTTAGGAACTTGTGGGGAACACTAAAGCCCTAGTTACTTTTATAATTTGATTAAACTCCGAAAGCTGAATCTGTTAGTTGTTCATTTTTATTTAGTTAATCATTTTCATTAATTTAGAAATAAAACCCCCCTTTTGTCTCTTGTTTTCTCAGAAAATAGTTGGCTAAATAATAGTAATAATAGAATAAAGTTAAGTCTGAACTATTTTCCTTGTGGGATCGATCTCAACCTCATTAGTTGGGTTCTTTACTTGATACGACCGCTTTACTTCTTATTTGAGAAGTAAATTTGAGTGTATCAAATTTTGGCGCCGCTGCCGGGGAAAGTAGCATTTAGATTAACTTAAACCTATTACTAAAAGTTTAGTCAATATTTTCCTGATTTTACTTTTTCTGTTGTTTTTGATTTTTTTAGAACTGACGTCCTTGTATGCCAAATACACGGAGAGGAAGAGAACCCTTGTTTCCCTACGATCACGAGTTAGAGCGTACACTACGCAATATGAATCGAAACTTGGGTATAAATGATGATGATCCAAACCAGAACATCCCAGCTCCGGTTGATGCTCATGGTCGATTATTACCTGATAATCCTGATCAAGGTGCACAAAGGGGACAAAATCCCGCTCCACGTCCTCAAGAATACTACAGAGGTTATGATAATATTGCAGATTCTGATGGGCCACTTGTCTTGCCCCCTCTACCAGAAGGTCACACCTTTGTAGTCACTAGTAGTCTAATGCAAATGCTCACGGCTAGATGTTTGTTTTCAGGACTACCGTCTGAGGACCCACATGCCCATATAGCTAAGGTGAGGGCAGTGTGTAAAAGCTGTGTAGGGAGGCCTGATTTGAATTTGGATGTAATAGGGCTAAGAGTATTTCCTCTCTTACTGACGGGAGAGGCTGCTATTTGGTTCACTGAGCTCCCTTATAACTCAATTTTCACTTGGAACCAACTAAGGGACGTTTTCTTAGCACGTTACTACCCGGTCTCTAAGAAACTAAATCACAAAGACAGAGTGAACAACTTTGTGGCACTACCAGGAGAGTCAGTTAGTAGTTCTTGGGATAGGTTCACTTCATTTTTGAGAAGTGTCCCCAATCACCGCATAGATGATGAGTCACTGAAAGAATACTTCTACCGGAGACAGAATGATAATAATAAAGCGGTATTGGATACTATAGCAGGTGGTTCTTATGGGGAGTGTCCTTATGCTGAAATTACCGAAAAATTAAAGAAAATCTCCCAGAATAATAAAGCATGGAGTACTAGGAAGTCAGATACTGGGAGAAATACTTTTGCAGTACAATCCACACACAACCCAGCCACAGATGAGATTCGTGAAGAGATGGCACAAATGAGAACTGAGCTTGGGTTGGTGTTAAAACATGTCACTGGGGGTGCAGAAAAGATAAACGCAGTGAACTACTTGTCTAAACCACCACCACCAACTGATGAATAATATTATGAGGAACATTCCTATGCAGTAAATGATCAGACAGGGGGTTTCCGACCGAACGCCCAAGGCTCCAATCAGGAGAATTGGCGCCAAGGTCAAGGGAATCAAGGTTGGAACTATGGTAACTACAACCGTGAGGGTAATTATGTCCGTGATGGAAATTACAACCGCGACAACAACTTCAATAGGGGTAACTATGGTAACAGAAATGATAGGAGTGGGCCCTATGTTCCTCCTCAAAATCGTGAAGTTGCTCCTAGGGATGGTGGAGGTAGTATGGCGCGAGTTGAGGATATGTTGCACAAGATGAGGAGGAGGTTCGATGCTAGTGATGAGCACACCAAAGAGTTAAGGAGTGATGTAGCGGGTATTGGACAGAAAGTCGATACACATGCTATATCAATTAAGTAGCTTGAATTGCAAATGGCTCAATTATCTGCAACTGTAAACACACGGCAACCGAAAAATAATGGACACTGTATGGCAATTACTACTCGTGGTGGTAAACAAACTATTGACCCACCTATGCCGTCTATTGTGGAAAAGGTGATGAGAGATAATGATAAAGTGGTAGAGGTTAGTGATGAAGTAGAAGATAACACTGAAAAAGATGCTGAAGTGCCTAAAAAGGTAACTCCCATGCCTAGACCCCCCCCTTTCCTCAAAGATTAGTGAAAAAGACCGAGGATGGTAAATATCGGCGTTTTATAACAATGTTGAAGCAACTTTCTATCAATGTCCCTTTGGTAGAAGTCCTTGAACAAATGCCCGGTTATGCCAAGTTTATGAAAGATTTGGTTACAAAGAAATGATCGGTCACTTTTGAGGATGATGACAGATTGCAGTATTGTAGTGCTATTGCTACAAGGTCTTTAGTGCAAAAGAAAGAAGATCCGGGTGCATTCACTATTCCTTGTACAATCGGGTTATTACATTTTGCGAAAGCATTATGTGATCTGGGGGCAAGCATAAATCTCATGCCCCTCTCGATTTACAAGAAGTTGGATTTGGGTGACCCAAAGCCCACTGCGATGCGGCTACTGATGGCCGATCGAACAGTAAAAAGGCCTATAGGGATACTCCATGATGTGCTAGTAAAAGTGGAGTCGTTCATATTTCTGGCAGATTTTGTTACTCTTGATTGTGAAGTCGATTTTGAGGTGCCTATTATTCTTGGAAGGCCATTCCTTGCTATGGATAGAGCCTTAGTTGATATGGAAAAAGGGCAGATGAAATTTCGATTGAACAATAAAGAAGTGACTTTCAACATTTGTAGGTCCATGCGGCAGAGTGGTGAGCTCCAATCGGTATCTGCCATATCCTACAAAGTTGGTGAATCACCAGAGACACAAATAGAAGAACGTCTAGGTGTAGAAGCACTGGCGGCAGTGATAATGAATTTTGATAATGAATGCATTAAAGAATATGGGTCATTAGTCGTTGCTCTTGATCGTGGTAATGTTCGGTTTAAACCGAAGAAATATGAGCTAGACATGAAGAATCGCGAGTCTCCACCCGCTAAACCATCTATAGAGGAGGATCCAAAGTTAGAACTAAAAGCTCTCCCACCTCATCTCAGGTATGAATTCTTAGGAAATGGTGACACATTGCCGGTAATCATTGCATCAGACCTGAATGAACAACAAGTTGAGAGTTTGGTGAAAGTGCTAAAAAGGTTCAAAAGAGCTATTGGGTGGACCATTGCGGACATTATTGGGATCCCTCCTGGTATTTGTTCTCATAAAACCAACTCATGCCCGATCATAAGCCAAGTATTGAGCACCAGAGACGCTTAACTCCACCTATGCAAGAGGTCGTGAAGAAGGAAATCATAAAATGGTTGGATGCTGGAGTAATATATCCGATCACCGATAGTAGTTGGGTATGCCCTGTTCAGTGTGTACTTAAGAAAGGGGGACTGACTGTGGTCCCCAATGAAAAAAATGAACTTGTTCCAATGAGGCCGGTGACTGGATGGAGGCTGTGTATGGATTACCGGAAATTAAATGCATGGATCGAAAAGGACCATTTTCCCATGCCCTTCATGGATCAGATGTTGGATAGACTCGCTGGAAAAGGGTGGTACTGTTTTCTTGATGGTTATTCAGGGTATAATCAGATTTCTATTGCACCAGAAGATCAAGAGAAGACCACTTTTACTTGTCCATATGGGACCTTTGCGTTCAAGAGAATGCCGTTTGGGTTGTGCAATGCACCTGCCACATTTCAGAGATGTATGATGTCAATATTCTCCGACATGGTAGAAGATACTATTGAGGTTTTTATGGATGATTTTTCTGTGGTTGGTGAATCATTCAAGCGATGTTTGAGCCATTTATCTGAGGTTCTTAAGAGATGTGAAGACTGCAATTTAGTACTAAATTGGGAAAAATGCCACTTCATGGTCAAAGAAGGTATTGTTTTGGGCCATCGTATTTCAGAAAAGGGCATAGAAGTTGATCGAGGCAAAGTCGAGGTGATAGAGAGACTTCCTCCACTGATATCTGTAAAAGGTGTGAGAAGCTTTCTTGGGCATGCAGGTTTTTACAGGAGATTCATCAAAGATTTCTCAAAAATTGCACATCCGTTGTGCAAACTGCTGGAGAAAGATTGTAAATTTTATTTTGATGAATCCTGTCTTAAAGCATTCGGCGAGCTAAAAGAAAAATTGGTATCTGCACCTATCATTATTTCTCCGGATTGGAGCAGTCCATTTGAGGTGATGTGTGATGCGAGTGGGGTTGCCCTTGGTGTGGTATTGGGACAAAGAAGGGACAAAATCCTTCATCCCATTTACTATGCTAGTAAAGCCCTCAATGAAGCTCAGAAGAACTATAAAGTAACTGACAAGAGCTCCTTGCAGTAGTATTTGCTTTTGAAAAATTTCGCTCCTATTTGCTAGGTACTAGAGTTATAGTGCATACTGACCATTCAGCCCTGAGATATTTGATGTCAAAGAAGGATGCGAAACAGAGGTTAATTCGTTGGGTATTACTACTGCAAGAATTTGACTTTGAGGTGAGGGATAGAAAAGGGACCGAAAATCAAGTTGCTGATAACTTGTCCCATTTAGAAGATGAAGCTATGAGAGAGTTGGGGGATAAGACTGATATTGATGACACGTTCCCCGATGAGCATGTATTGGCTGCCTCACAAGACTTGATTCCATGGTTCGCAGATTTTGCGAACTACTTAGCTAGTGATATTGTTCCATCGGACTTGTCTTTTCATCAAAGGAAAAAGTTCATGTACAATGTGAAGAAGTTCTTTTGGGATGAACCATACTTATACAGGAGCTGTGCTGATGGGCTTATTCGGCGTTGTGTGCCAGAAGTTGAGATGTTGAGTGTTTTAGAGGCATGCCATTCCTCACCCTTTGGTGGACATCATAGTGGTGTCCGGACTGCTCATAAGATCTTACAATGTGGTTACTATTGGCCAACTATTCATCAAGATGCTCACGAGTTCGCCAAAGCATGTGATAAATGCCAAAGAGATGGCGGCATTTCAAGAAAGCAAGAGCTCCCTCTAAACCCCATTCTTGTAATTGAGTTATTTGATGTTTGGGGTATTGACTTTATGGATCCGTTTGTGAGTTCTCGTGGAATGAAGTATATTTTAGTAGCAGTTGATTATGTATCTAAGTGGGTGGAGGCCATTGCCCTCGCGAACAATGAGGGGAAGAGTGTCACTGCATTCTTGAAAAAGAATATATTCTCTCGATTTGGTACCCCACGGGCAATTATTAGTGATGGGGGATCCCACTTTTGCAACAAATTGTTCAAGGGATTATTGGAGAAATATGGGGTTCGCCATAATGTGGCCACTCCTTACCATCCTCAAACTAGTGGGCAAGTTGAAGTATCAAATAGGGAGATCAAACATATTTTGTCAAAAATAGTGAACGCTAGTAGAACAGATTGGTCAAGGAGGCTTGATGATGCTCTTTGGGCTTACCGGACAGCGTATAAGACTCCCATAGGTATGTCCCCATACCAACTAGTATATGGGAAAGCATGTCATCTTCCGGTTGAATTAGAGCATAAAGCCATGTGGGCTATGAAGAAGCTAAAAATGGACTGGAACGAAGCTGCAGAACAACGGTTAAATGGGTTAAATGAACTTGATGAATTTCGCCTAAAGGCTTATGAAAGCTCAGCCCTCTACAAAGAAAAGATGAAGAAGTAACATGACCTAAAAATCGAGAAACTAGAGTTTATGATTGGGGATTCGGTGCTTTTATTCAACTCTAGATTGCGCTTATTTCCGGGCAAGCTCAAGTCCAAATGGACTGGCCCTTACTCGATCACCCAATTATTCCCTCATGGAGCGGTTGAGTTGGAAAACAAGGAAGGTGTGCGGTTTAAGGTGAACGGACAACGTCTAAAAATCTATATAGGTCATGCGGAATCGGCAAATGAGGTGATTGAGGCATATCATCTTGATGAAGTCTGAGTAATCGAGTGTCCTCAGTCGTGCCGCGACATTAAATCAAGCGCTGGTTGGGAGGCAACCCAATATTTATCACCTAACCACTTTATAGTTTTTCTTTCCAGTAAAGGTAGCATTTTCTATTAATGGGTTATAAATTTTCAGGTAGCACATCTCCAGGAAGTTCTGCAGAAAAATTACTCTGCCACATTCACTGACGGATACATCGACGGACCGTCACGCCTGTGACGGACCGTTGCATGACTCCGTCGTGCCAGGTACGCTCTTTAGTGTTTTTTTAAGAATTAGGGCACATGCGACGGACCCTATGATGGACCGTCACATCTTCGATGGACCGTCATCGGGGTTTCGTCACTTCATTACCCGGTTACCCGACCCGACCCAGCTAAAGAATTTCAAAAGTTTTTAAACGTTTTAAACCCCCCACCCCTTCATTAATCAGTTTTCTTTCCCGCTTTCCCCCATTTCCTCCCCTTCCAACTTCTTTCTCTTCCCAAATTCCCCACATTCTCCCATTTTCCATCCCAAATCTCCCTTCTTGATCGGAGTCTGCTGCTGTGCTTCTCAGTTTTCTCGATTGGGTGCCATCACTTTCGTATTGTTTTCTCCTCTTCCAAGGTATGTGTTTCTGAAACTCTACCCATTTACTCTTCTTCTTCTTTTTTTTTTTTTTACTATTAGCATATGGGCCTTTGCTCTTTGAATAGATATTATCTAACTTAGGTTATTAATTCCACAAAATGCCTGGATAAAACTAGAGTAATTAGGGCTTTAGACTTGTAAATTTGATAGGTATTTAGGTTAAAGAGCGTTAGAGAAATGTTGGGTCTTTGGTATGAATCACATGGGGTGAATGTGGCATCCCCAGTTCTGTCCCTGAATGACAGCACGAAAACCCGATGATGGACCGTCGTACCCACGACGGTCCGTCCTGCATAACCGTCGTGACGGTCAAAGACCCCTGTCCTAAGGGTCTCAACACTTTTTCTAAGTGTCTACTGACGGACACATGTGACGGACCATCATACCCACGACGGTCCGTCCTGCACAACCGTCGTGACGGTCAGAGACCCCTATCCTAAGGGTCTCAACACTTTTTCTAAGTGTCCGCTGACGGACACATGTGACGGACCGTCATACCCACGACGGTCCATCCTGCACAACCGTCGTGACGGTCAGAGACCCCTATCCTAAGGGTCTCCACACTTTTTCTAAGTGTCCACTGACGGACACATGTGACGGACCGTCATACCCACGACGGTCCATCCTGCATAACCATCGTGATGGTCACAGACCCCTGTCCTAAGGGTCTCTGAACTTTTTCTAAGTGTCCACTGATGGACACATGTGACGGACCATCATACCCACGACGGTCCATCCGGCATAACCGTCGTGACGGTCAGAGACCCCTGTCCTAAGGGTCTCCACACTTTTACTAAGTGTCCACTGACGGACACATGTGACGGACCGTCATACCCACGACGGCCCGTCCTGAACAACCATCGTATCAGTCAGAGACCTTCCTTCTGATACTCTATATTGCTAAGTATTACATGACGGACCGCAGGATGGTCCATCATACGCACGACGGGCCATCACCAGGTCCGTCGTGCCTTACTGCTACTTCAGAGCAGTTATCACTGGTTTGAATTTCTGTGTATTATTGTCTCATTTTTTTCTTGTCATGTTTCATCCTTCTAGTACTAATGATGATTCGTTACAGGTACTACCTCTCATGGAACCTAAACAAGATCGCGTTTATGCACGTGGGCGTTCTAAATCTGTCGCCCCGTCTGCCCGATTGGTGATAGGCTCTGATGATGAGCATGATCCAGAGTACGTACCCCCAGGCACTGCTACTACAGCACGAGCTCCACGTGTACCGAGAGTCACGCCCAAGAAGGTGGCGCCCGGCGTAGTCACTGCCTCCCAGTTTGATGAGAAGCGCACACTGACCGGCACACCTTCTGGGTCAGCTGCCCAAGACGAAGGAGCATCTGGCTCCTTAGGAGTTTCGTGGTCAGAGGAAGCCTCCGGGTCTGCAGAAGCCTCTGCACCCGCCACAGCTACACAGTCTGCCTCGGATGATGAGGTTGACAGCACTGACTCCACCCCTGGCTCACCAATTGGAGTCCCTGCCCTGGTTGCCGATCAGCCCAACCAATGGTGTGTCGACGGGCAATACAAAGTATACTTAGATGCCAAGGTTCTCAATGACAAAGGCGTCATGACACGGACTCTTACACTAGAGAGGCGGGTCCTCACGGGAAGTCTCCCCACCATGCCAGATATTCACACTCTTTTCACCAGACACCGGCTGGAGTGGACGGCTCGTTCTTTGGGCCGCTATAGTGAGGAGTTAGTCCGAGAGTTCTATGCCTCTTATGTGGCCACTCTCCGATCACAAATAGATAGGCGGTCTGCCCCCGCAAAACAGACCCTACTTGAGCATGTCCGAGTACGCGGCATACAGGTCGACATCTCCCTACTAGCCATCCGCCGATATCTGTATGGCACGGATATTGACACTTCCAGCACACCTCTCACCGCCGAGTTCGACTACCGGTGGCAAATTATTAAAGAGGGTCATTTCTTACGCGAGCCTTCGCTGATAGAGACCACCAAGAGGTGGATGGCCCAGCACTTGTCTATTGATGGAGAGGCTGCGGATTGGGTGATGGAGCCGAAGGGAGCCATCAGGAAGGCCAACTTGACCTTTACGGCCAAGTTTCTTTGGTTGATAGTCCGCCATTGTCTCTCCCCCACTGCTGCTGATAATATAGTCACATGGGATCGTGCAGTTCTGATGGCCGCAATGATGGCAGGGTTCGAGGTCGATTTCGCTTGGCTTCTCCAAGCGATCATGCACGAGAGGGTCTTCAAGGTCACCACGACTTACCCTTTTCCTTGCATGATTTTCTCTTTGTGTAGATCCGCAGGTGTGCCCATTTGGCACATTGACAAGCTCAGGACCCCGCAAGGAAATGTTGACATCGGCCTCATCAGGGATGAGGCCAATGAGTTGGCCCCACGCAGAGGGCCCCGCTCAGAGGTGGTCCCACTTAGTGAGAACCTAGCTGATACCATAGAGCATGCTCATACGGCTTCCCAGGCTGCTTCTGCACACACTGACACTACTCCAGTCGAGTCTATCCCGGGTATTAGCACTGCCCCGAGCTCCTCTCGCTCGACTCCTTCCGCTACTCTGGTCCCACTTGCTAGGGTCCAGAAACTCGAGGAACAGATGGGTACACTTATGCATCACATCCAGCCTTGGATGCAGAAGACTATTGCTGAGACAGAGGAGCACATGGAGCGCAAGATGGTACAGCACACAGAGAGGAAGATCGCAGAGGTACATCAGCGCTTAGACGCTTTTGAGTTGCGAGTCATAGCCCGACCAGCACCTCCGGTGGACATGTCGACCCTTCAGGCTGCGGTTGAGAGTCTGCGGGCTGATCTTGATACGATCTTAGAGGCGAGGGTGCCTGAGTCTGAGGCCCCTTCTGCAGAGCCTGCTGATGACACAGTAATGGCTGTTCTTTTCGCCACTTCTGATGTTCCACCACCTCCCCCACGAGAGCATGTCAAGAGACGCAGGGGTCGAGAGGAGGATGAGGCTAGGGCGAGGAATAAGGAGCGCCGTGAGATGGAGGCTGCGAGGAGAGCCTCGATTGCTGACGAGGAGGCCCGTAAGTTGAGGGCTGTAGAGTTAGCTGCCGGGGCGTCTAGCTCCAAAATTGTAGATTCTGTGGGAGGCACTACTGATGGTGCTGTTGACGCTGAGGACATTACTGAGGATGTCCAGACTACGCAGGGAGTGGGTTCCGATGAACCGAACCCACCAGCTTGCTGATCGCCGGCGCTTAGCGCCTCAGGTTTGCTTCACTTACCTTTTGCGTAGTTTAGTTTTTTTTTTATGCATTGGGGACAATTGCATATCTTTTGTTGGGGGTGGGGTAAATGGAAAGTGAGTACTTGGGTGAATTCTGAGTAGCCCAAGTTCACGATCCTCTTTTGGGGTTTTCTTGCCTGTGTTCTTTTTCCCCAAAAGACTGATTACTTTTATTGTTGAACCGACATGTCATATCTTATGTACATAGTATAGATTTGAAGCATGATGGCTAAAACAAATATGATATCTCGATAATCAAAATGATGCATGACTAGGCATAGTAAGTGATAATTGTGTGGTTTGAAACATGAAATAAAGATACACTACTGCATGATCCTGAATCTAAGACTTGAACTAGGTGTCTAATAATCTGGGAATGCAAGAAATGTCAAGTGAGCGTGTGGTGAATTCGAATGTCCACCATCAATACTGAGCTAGAACTTGCCTGATTAGTCCTGTTAAAAGTGAGTCAAAACAATCAATTAGGAAAGGATCATAGGCCCTTGTTCGAAATAGTCAATCTTGAGCCTAAAAATAACAGAAAACCAAATGAAGTTAATCCCTTTTTGATCCAAATGAATTGAGCTTAAAATAGATCTTTCTTTTTCACCCCAATGGATCTTCTCTGGGAACAATGTGTTGGCCCTGGTCCCTCCTTGGACATGTGCACCTCAGTTTATGCCAAAAGCATAAGTTGAGGGTGGCTAATGCAGAAAGCAACCTTGTTTTGGCCCTGACCCAACCATGGGTATTGTGAACCTTGACTCATGGCAAAATCATGAGTTGAGGGTGGCTGTTATAAGGAAAACCCCAGAAAGTGGGGTTGAAAGAATGAAGAGAAAGAAAGAATAAAACAGAAGTGACTAAAAAAAAATATGAATAAAAAGCAAAATAAACACAAGAAAAGAGAAAAGTCACTTACACATAAGGATAAGAAAGGGAAAACAGCAAAGTGAAAAGAAAATTGAGTAATAGGGTGAAATAAAATGATAACAAGGTGGTTCGCTTAGCCGATATATCAAGGAGGGCAACAAGTCACTAAAGTATACCTAAATACACCCTACCTGACCCTGAGCCTATGTTACAATCTAAAAAAGTCCTATTGTGATCCTAAGAGTTGTATGGCGAACTTGAAGTAGTGAAAATAAGGGCAAGCCTATGGCAATATGTATAAATGAGTTGTGAATTTTTTCTGAGAGTGAGTGTCGAAAAGTGATCCTTATACTCAAACTAAAATCATTGTGTGAAAAATGAGGATGTTATTTGAAGTGAGGACAGGAGTTGCAATACCAGAAATATTAGTATCTCGGTGAGAAATTAAAGAGGATAGGTATCATTGCGTAGTGAGTCTGGGTTATGGTTTGATACTACACAAGTCAATGCCTAATAGTGATACCATGCATGAACATAATGAGAATAATCGGGATTGATAGCCAAATGATTGCGGAAGTTAAAATATGGGTACTTTTGTACAAAGATTTTGTAGTGAGTCAGAGTGCGTCGCTTGAGGACAAACAACGAATTTAAGTTGAGGGTGTTGATGTACCGTGGTTTCACAGTATTTCTAATGCTTTTTCCTTAAGTTTAGTGTGTGTCGAAAGCCTTTTTGTGTTGATTTTTATGTAAGTTTCTCTTTGTTTGCAGAAAATCTGTCCAAGGATGAACGCGGGAGCTTTTGAGAAAAAAATGCAGAAGAGACCACCTACGGAACCTATGACGGTCCGTCGAGGCTGTGATGGTCCGTAGGTGGAATCGTAGTGAAGGGAGAAGTTGCTGAAGGAAAATGGGGAAGCCTGACTAAGTGTGGGATTACGGAAGTCCATGATGGACCGTCATAGCCACGACGGTCCATCCTGCTTGTTCGTCGTGATAATCAGAGAAGTAGTCCAGTACCCAAATTCCAAGAAGTTCAAGTATTTTGGAACGAAGACCCTCGACGGACCGTCGTGCTTGAAACGGTCCGTCATACCTGTCCGTCGAGGGGATTGAAGAAAGCAACAGAAGAATGTGTGAAGTATGGGACGACGGAGGCTATGACGGTCCGTCGTGTCCATGACGGTCCGTCACGTGGTCCGTCGACCCAGACGCGTTTGGACAGATTTTTAGTAAATAGAATCCTTATTTGAGATTTTGTTTTTATTATAAATAGTTGGAAAAACCTCATTTTTGGGGTTAGACTTTTTGGATAATTTTTAGGTTTTAGTGTTTCTATTATAGTATTGAACTCTCGATTTTGGGAATTAAGATACTTTTTCGGGAATTGATTGTTGGTGATTTTGTTGATTAATCAAGTTAAATTCTGGGAAACTATTCGTTTTCATAAAAGTAAGTGTGTGAATTCTTCCATTAACAATATGAATTGTGTAATTATGAACATGGGTAACTAAACCTCATAGCTAGGGTTGTGGGAACCATGGGTGAATAACAAGGTAAAAATCTAACTTAAATAACAATTCTAGAGTGGTGTCTTGCATGTATTGATAATTCTTTCGTGTAGAAGTCTTTTTAACGGATGGACAACGTTAGAACTCGCCTTAATGCTACTTGCCGGACCAATGAGGTAGATAATAGGAAAAGAATTATCAACATAGATTTAGTGTAGACTATCTAATAGGCTAGTATTGGTTGGTACGAGTTAATAACTTAGTCAAATACCGAATACGATGTTTAATATGAGGTAAAGATAAGGGTTAGTATAGCAACACACGTAGCCGGATCAAGGTGCGGAGTGAAATTCTCTAGATGCTGGACCAAGGATTTAGATATACATAACTTATCACTTTACATGCAAGATATCAGGTTAGAATTGTTATAGTTAGATTTACCAAGTTAGGAACCTGTGGGGAACACTAAAGCCCTAGTTACTTTTATAATTTGATTAAACTCCGAAAGTTGAATCTGTTAGTTGTTCATTTTTATTTAGTTAATCATTTTCATTAATTTAGAAATAAAACCCCCCTTTTTGTCTCTTGTTTTCTCGGAAAATAGTTGGCTAAATAATAGTAATAATAGAATAAAGTTAAGTCTAAACTATTTTCCTTGTGAGATCGATCTCAACCTCATTAGTTGGATTCTTTACTTGATACGACCGCTTTACTTCTTATTTGAGAAGTAAATTTGAGCGTATCACTTCACCATCAGATGGATGAGACAAGATGCCCGCCGGCCTTCTATATTTATGATGCAATCCCATTGATGCATACAACATCTTTAACCTAGGAATAAGAGGTAGATAATGCATCGCCTTAACTGGACCATCTTTTTAACCAGAGTCCTCTTATAACGAGCATGTCCACAAAACTTAAAAATTTTCTAATTCACTATCAGTCTTGTAAACCAACATGCAATCATTAACACAACAATAAATTATATCATACGTCAATCCTAACTTGGAAACTAAACGATTTTCCTGATAGAAGTTCTTAGGTATGTTAAACACCGGATTAACTAGTTCAACCAAAAGATAGACCATTGAGTCTATGGTCGCATTAGGAACGATCTAATCTGATTTAATATTCATTAATCTGACTGCAACTGGTAACGCAGAATATGGACTCCCTTCACATAGTGGACAACTAGACTCTTCTAATTAATCATAGAAGCGTCTTGATTTTTCATTATGAGCTTCATCAAAATATTGTTCAGGTTCCATCCCACGTTGAACCCCCAAAGTATCATTGATCATTTCTTGACCCTATCATGTTTTTCCCTAATTTTTCCATGTGGTGCAAGCATATTATATTCATCCACATTCATCGAATTATAAAACATATCATCCAATCCATCTCTTTCTCCATGATCAATCCATACAAAATATATAGGCTTAAATACATCACGGTACAAATGAACCATAACTGTATTTGGTTTAAAAAATTTAAGAACTTACATGCACTAGAACGAACCTAACCAATCCATTATTCTTGAAAATGTCAAGTCTCATTGTATTTCAATAAAATCTCTAACACCGTTAATAAACACGGGTTTCAAATCAGCAATAGTTTCATTATGCATATTATACATCCACAAATGATGATCCATCTAAAAAATATAGATATTCAATAATTTTATAATTTAAATATAATAATAATTGTACTGTATTAATCAATTGTTAATATATATTTATAATACACAAATACTACATTTCAAGATCTACAAAGTGCAAGCTAATTAATTCATAAATTTTAATAAATTTTAATATTTCAAATAATTAATTAGATTAGTTTAATTAAGTTCAATTTATTATAAATTAAGTTCAAAGTTTCTAACTAATTAACTTCAAATTAAGTTCAAGTTCTAATTCAGTTTAACTATTAAGTTCTAATCAATTAAGGTCACCAAGAATTAGCTATATTCAAGTTCAAGTTCTTAATTCAAGTCCATATAAAAGTATTAGTTTTATATAAAGTTCAAATCCAATAACTTGTTATATTCAAGTGCTAAGTTCAATTAGTTCAAGTTCTCATTAAATTTAATAGTAATATTCATGTTCCATGTTCAATTTCAAGTTCAAATTTTAAATTCAAGTTCATACCTAATCTATAAAATTAGTTATATATAAACTTCTAATCTAACAATTAATCATAGATCAAGTTCTAATTAAAAAAAAGACATATTCATGACATTCAAACATTCATCAATATATATTCAAAACATTCAAACATTCATCATATAATACTCAAAACACTTCAATTACTAATCTAACTTCAGATTAAGACTTTACTAACTAACAATAAATCAAAATTTAAAAAAAATCCTAAATTCAAAAATCTTCAATTCAAAACCCTAATAATAATCCTAATTCAAAATCTTGAAACCCCTAACAAAAATCCTAATGCATTTACTAACTAACAATGCTCAATTCAAAATATGCCTAATTTTTAAAAAACCCTGAATTCAAAAATCTTCAATTCTCTATACCTAACTAACAAATAATAAAATAAAATTAACAATTGATTAAACATAACGCAATGAACTAAAACAATAATATACTGACAAAAAATCAACTATAATCACAAGAATTGAAAAAAATAATCTAAAATTAGGAACTAACCTTAACAAAGAGGAGAGAGGCAGCGACGAGCGGCGACAGGTAGAACGATGAGAGAACGACCTGGGGCGGCTTCAATGGAATGTAGAGATAAGGGAGAGAATAAGAGGGACGAGAGAATAAGAAAGAGAGAACGAAATGAAAATCCAGATCTGGTCAAAGATATTTTAAAAGAACCAATGGATAACATCTTTTTGTCCATCACTTTTTTAAAAATAGTTGATCAAAATTTTGATCAAAAAACCCGACGGACTAAGAGACGTTGTCCTTCGCCTTTAATGTTTGAAGAGACATTTTGTCCAAAAAGCAACGTACTTTGAGATGTTATCAGTCGATTCATTAAAAAATTATTTAAATAATTAATTATTAATTATATATAATTAACGCAAAAAAAGCGACAGACCAAGCGATGCTGTCCGCCGCTTTTTAAAAAATAGTTGATTTTTTTTATCAAAAAGCGATGGACAATGTGGCTAGTGGCGTCGATTTTTGGAGCGACGCCGTTAGTCACTTTTATGTGCATCGTTTTTAGCAGTTTCTTAGTAGTGGTGGTCGTAGTGTAAGGCAGCATGCCATTTGGTGTCCTTTCTTCTCTCCCACCGAACTGTCGAATTCACACTGCAAAGTGTGTGGTGAATCTCTCTATAAGGTGGTGCTTCATTCATTTCTAGATATTATGTGGCATCAACACGAGGTTGTGCCTAGGAATTCATACAACACCCGAGTTGGGAAATGGATAGATTTTTCCTAGACCTCTACTCTTGATCCTGTAAAATATATTGAATTCCCAATTGGTAGACCAACTGATGAATTTTCGGGAACTCTTCAAGCAACTGGCTCACATCCACATGTTCATCTCCCCAATATTTTGTATCATTCTGTGACTCAAACCAATCTTGCATGTAATGTTCCATCGCTTTCTTGCCGAATTCGGGGGGAGGGGTACCCTATAACTTGATTTTTCACAACGTTCCCTAGAACTTATTTGACCCTACTAACTGGAGGCATCACTCTTATGGAATGTTGAGTTTGCTTTTAGTCATTGCAGTCACTTATTAAAATAATAAGTTAGCTAGTTTTAGGATGATTTTAAAGTTGAAATATTTGTTAGATTGTTGTAATTGTTGATATTATTTAGTCTTTTTAATTTTTTTATGTAGATTTTCTGCAGATTATGTTATTAAATTTGATATCTAATGCCCTATTATGCTTAATTAAATATTGAGAGACATTTTCAATCTTTTTGTGTTGTCCCATTTTTTTAAAAACACCAACAATGGTATCAAGAGCTTCAGTGATCTTAAGGGATCCATGAAATCTTCAAAAGAACTACCATACATTTTTTTAACCTATAAGGAGTACCTTTTTAACCCATCAGGGATACCCATTTTAAGCCATTTGGCTACCTTCTCAACCCTTTCTTTTTTTGACACACATGCTTTTTTAAAATGATTTTTAACCAAAATAATGGCAAGCAACAGTTTCTCTTTGAATGCCTTAAAAATTTTAACAAGTGAAATCTATCAAATTTGGTCAGTGAAAATGAAATCATATCGTGAAGCCTATGATCTATTGGAAGTTGTAATGAAAGATATATCCTTACAACCTCTTCCTGCAAATCATACCCTTGCTCAAATTAAATCTCATACGAATGAAAAAATGAAGAAATTCAAAGCAAAAACTGTAATTCAAAATTTAGTTACGAATTCAATTTCTTTTAAAATCATTGCTTGTGAGACGATAAAAGAAGCTTAGGAAAAATAAAAAGAATCAAGGAAGTAAATGAATCAGACAAATGTGAATTATGAATTTGAAAAGAGATTTATAATTTCTTACGATGCAAGAGGATGAAACTATTGTTAAGTATTCTAACAAAATTCTTTTGTTATTAGTAAAATTAGTTCGTTTGGCCAGGGTTTCAAAGATGACAAAATAATTGGTTTCTCAGATGCTGACTTTGCAGGTGACAAAATGATAGAAAAAGTACAAGTGGAACATGTCAGATTCTTTGGTCAATCCCTAATATCATGGAACAACAAGAAACAAACATCCGTTGCTCTTTCTACCACTAAATCAAAATACCTAGCAGTGGGAAGTTGCGGTACTCAATTATTATGGATGACACATCAGTTACTTGATTTTGATTTATCATATGATGTTGTTCCTATTTATTGTGATAATAATAGTGCTATTAGCTTGTCCAAATATATTGTGCATCATTATAGGGCCAAGCATATAGACATTAAATATTATTTTATTCGTGATCATGTTGAAAATGGAAATTTTGTGCTTGAATTTGTTGATTCTGAAAATCAATTAGTTGACATTTTTACGAAACCTCTCTTGGAAGAAAGATTTTGTTTCCTTCAGGAACGCCTCGGTATTCTTATTTTTCAAAATTAATTTGTCTAAATTGATATTATCACTTGATTACCTGCCTTTATTACTTTGTTTTTCCCACTAATAAGTGTTTGCGTATGTACAACCTTCCTTTCTCGTCTCTTCAATCACGTCAAAAAACCTTCAATCCCCTCAAACCCTTCGTCTTCTCTCTAGTTCTATTTATTATCCCTCTCTCTTTATTTCTTCTACACCGCTTCTCTTTTACGTTCTCTCCTCGCCTCCTTCACTATGACCATAACCTGTTCCATGGCGTCCAAAAGCATCGATTCAGGAAACACCTCCGACCTCTTCGGATGTGATACCATCTCACTTTGTTTGGACTCTTCAGAGGATGCTACTCGATGGTCCTGCTCTAAGAAGAGACCCTCTGTCTCTACTTAAAAGGATGCAAAGAAACACCTTCTCATTCTGGATCTCTAGTAGGTGAAGACACGCAAAACTTTTTGGGAGTTTAACAGAAGATCAGGTTTGAGGCACTCCACAGCAGACCCATTGTCCTCGAACTAGTCATCATACTCCGCAACTGAAGGATTCTCACTGCTCTGTAGGTACTTTTCTGAAAGCCCAAAAACTTGTTCTATTTTTTAGTATCTGTGCTAATGATTTGTATCAAAATTCTATTCGGTTTTTCTATGCAAATCTTTGTGTTTCGACTGAAAGTGGAGAACTCGAAACCCTTGTCCTGGGTAGTTGAATAGTTGTGAATGATGGTTTGTTTGATGATGTGTTTGGTACTAAGTTCTCAGGGGACATTCCGTATATGAGTGGTGTCTGGCCCTCTGATTTTGAAGTATCTGTGGAAGGTGCTAAAATGGCCATGACTGAACCCGACTATGACATCCCTGATTTTGAGCCTTTATCGTTGTGCTTTAAAAACCGTATTCTTGCTCATATTGTGGCTACTAATCTCCTTCCTCGAAAGGGGTCTTTCAGCAACATCACCACACATGATGTCTTTGTTCTTTACTGCATGTTGAAAAAGTACAGGATCAATTGGGCCTCCTGGTTCAAAGAATATATGATGAAAAGTGCTACTGGCCTTAATGGGACTGCCAGTCTGCCTTATGGCCTCTTGGTTCCTCACATTCTGTTGGATCGACTTGTTTATCTCTCTACTTTCAAACCACTCGAGATCGTTTCAACATATGATACCCCCACTTTTTCAAGTATGGGATATGTACTTCTTGGAACTATATGGATTAAGAAGGAATCGGTAAAGGCAAGATCAGAATCTGTTAAACCTACTCGAGTTTCTGCTGACTCCGCCGCTGTTCTCCTTAAGGACTCCGACGAAATCAAGGCACGACTCACTGCGCTGGAAGACAAGTTTGAACAACTTGTCAGCACCACAGATAAACATGTCCGGCTCAACAAAGATACCAGTACTGATATTGGTAACTACATCTCGGACTGGCTGGTCTCAAGAAGGATGGAATCGCCACAGTTCATCAGCTGATGAAGCAAGTCGACTCCATGAAGTTAGGAGTCAGCTCCTCCAACAAAGAACTGGTTGTGAACGTTCAGACCTCGTACTCCTCTTTTGCAAGAAATGTTGAGCGCTCTTACAATGCTTTCTGCAGTAACGTGCTCAACACCCTTAAGTACCTTCTTGGTGATCACTGATTATGGTACACTATTTCTTTTTGGAAAATGTTTTTAAAGGGGTGTGTCCCTAAAACTTCCTGGTTCTATACCCTAAGAGGAGGACTCTGCACCTCCCTACTACTATTTTGCCTATTATGCTATTAACTGTTATTTGTCTATTATTGTTTTTTATTATGCCAAAGGGGGAGAACTCTTGCCACAAAAATATTTCATTAGATACAGGTGCACTTCAATCAGGGGTGAGTACCAAACCACACGTACTCAACAAGTAAACCTCTAAACACAAGCTAAGGGGACGAAATACATGGACTCCTTCCATCCCAATCGAACCTCCACAACTACAATCTCTATAAAAGTTAGTCCAACATAACAATTCATAATTTACAAGTACATGTTTCAACAATAACACTCTAACGATTACAGATCCTCAACAACAAGCTCAATATTCCTCAATCAAAGACCCACAGAAAGGCATTCACAAGACCATCAAAACAAAATATCAAGTTCACTAATGATAAGTATGTGAATACAACAGAATGCGATGTCAAGTATGATGATGCATGTCTGACCTAGTGATACACACCCACTGGCTCTCAGTCCGGGACCCATGGGGACATATATGTCCATGCATTCATCGCGGCGTGCGATACAACCCTCGATAATAGTAACCATCGTGGCACGCGATACGTCTCTCGAAATATAGTAATCATCACGGCGCGCAATATGAATCTCGAAATGGTACATCTTCTGTAATTTCTTATTTTTTTCATCTCACATAACACTTGTCACAACCATGTCTCAGAACAATGCAAATTACATCTGCACACAAATAATGAGAAGATGACCATTTTCATAACATTGCACAATTCACAACAACACAATCATGATATCTTATCAAAAATGATTCAACAAGCCTTCAAACCTTTCTTAACACATCACACATAAACAATTAATCACCTTTCCTTTTTTTACCCCTTTTTAATCATTTGAATTAATCAATGTGGACAAGTTAACCCATCACCGAGTCTCATTACCCCGAAACATATATTACAAGAAAATACACGAGTTCCATAGTACACTTAACAAGACTTTAGAAATTCACTTGCCTCAACCAACCAAGAATTCACTCCGGGACTTGAGTCTTCCCTTTTTCGTTGAACTTCCAACTCAAAGCAATTTATTCAAATAAATGACCACGAAAAGATCTCGAAAATAACAATATTCATATTGCTATATGTCTAGCTTAGACCCAAAACTCACCCGAATTTATAATAAAGTTTTTAAATTTGATTCCAACCAATAGGTCAAATCTTTCAACTTTCTCAAATTTCAAGTTTAAAGTTAAGTTATAATTTCTCCAAAAACTACAATCCTAATAATTTCGTATAATATAATACACTCAATATTCAATTACCTATCTCAATATAGAAAAACTTGAATCATTAGGTGATTACCTAAAATATAAGATTCAACCTTGACTAATTTACGAAATCAATAACGCACGACAAAACTAATTGTGACAGAAACACCAACCCATTTGCAATGTTTTAATCACTGTATGTATCCTTTCCACCAATAAGCTCCTTATGCCCAATCATTAGCCCATTATTGACAATTGAAAGTCATCACCCAAGTTATATGCCTTCACTAACACATAATTGGCCAAAGCAATTTAACCTCTCACAAAAATATCAAATTAACATTATAATAAATTTATAACTCTAAACACTAATATGACACGCAGACTGAAACCGTCACTTCAAATTTAAGAATAGAGTTGTCACGATTTCGTGCCCATTCGTTCTTGCATGAAATTGGTGATATTGTTTATAACCGGTTAGTTCTTTTCTATTTAAATTTAATATATGGGTCAAGTGATATATGATGTGTAAATAAATTAAAGATGTGCCCCATTAGCCCATTAGTTAAATAAATAAATTATTTAATAAATACCCACCAATTATAATCCTAGTTGACGAATAGTAAAAAAAAAAGTTCAAAGCAACTTCTCTGACTAATTCTAAATGACTTGGAACAACTATTGAAGGGGTAAAACGCTAATTTTATGAAATTTTTCAAAAATGGTCTTCTGGGTCATTACAATTTGTATTTTCAAAGAGTGGTATGAACATTGTATTCATCAATTGCAAGAGTTTTTCTCCAATTCAAGATATCTACATACAGAATCTAAATATCATACATTTCTATAATTAGTTGTGTACTTGATAAGTTAATTAAAATTTTAAAATACATCTCTTGGAGTTCAATGAAATAACGTATATCTCTTAAATAATTTTGATTAAATGATGACTTGGCAAGTCCCTAATTCAAAATCATTTGCAATTTATGGTACTACTTTGATAGCCAAAAACATATTTTGTTGTTTATGTTTCGATCAGTATGTTTAAAACTTTTTTTTTGGGACTTTTAATCTAAAGTTTATAAGGAGATAATTATTTCTTTAATATTAGATTAATATAGATTCATCTTAATTTGAGAGGTAATTCATTGACTCCAACCAAACATTTGAACCCCAAACCTTTTATTAAGGGCAGTACTTGAGTACAATACTTACCATTCCACTACATTTTTTTATTTTTTATGTTACTAATCGATTAAATGCCTCGGTCACTACTAGAAAAGTGTGAATTAAATGGGGATATTACCTGGGAAAAATTGTGGCAGGTAATACTTGCAAATTTTCTTGCGAAAAATTTAAATTCCTCAATATTAGAATATATTACCTGTGAAACTTATATTCCCAACAAATTTCGCAGCTAAAGTTGATACCATTTTGCACAAAATTAGTTCTTGCAAAATTACCTAGGGAAATTAATCTCTAGCTAAATCCCTATGTAATATGGACCAATTTTTTTTAAAAAAAAATTCCTTTTAATCTGTAGGAAAATTTCTAATTATCTAATTATTTTTTTTAGATTTAAGTAGACGTTAATTTATTACCTTAGGGAAATAATTGGGGATTTAGGAATTATTAGACCAATTATCTTATTGGGTTCTTTCACTTATATATATATTTTTGAATAATAGACCAATTATTCCCAACACATTTTCCTTCTCTCTAACTCACTCTAAAGTCTACACAAATCCACTAAAGCTTCTCTCCAAAACCCATACATACAGAAGCAATGGTGAAACGATCTGATTTTTCAAAGCTATCGGTGTAGCTCCAAGCTCATCTCAAAAGTCTCCAAACAGACCTCATGCTTCTCTCCAAGCATATTATTCAAAAATAAAGGATTACAAATCGGAAGATTTTCTTGCCAATCTACCCCAAAATCGAGGGTTAATCTACAAATTTCAAGCTCTATGAAGTTAATTTCTGTAAATTATTGTTTATTATTTTAGTTTGAATGAAAATCGAGTGAAAATTTTGTTGCAAATCAAATCTCTGAGCTTAAATACTTGGTCAGTGATTGTTGTGGTGTTAAGTTTAACTCATTTTTCTTGTTCATTAGTTGTATTTCTTCTTAGGTCTTGTGATGTTGTTAGCTTTTTTGTTTATGATGGTGGTGCTTGGATCAACTGTGCACACCTTGGGTAATTGTCAAATAGATTGCTACAGCCCATACTTATACATATAGATGTTGGTTCGTGGGTAAACTTTCCACAAATATTGGATAAGATGAGTTGATGTGCTTATTATGTTTCTTCTCTATATATTTGGTCTATTATTGTTCATAGTTCATACTTTATTTGAGAGGAATCAACACATGAATTATATGTTAACCACTTAAGGATAACTGAAAATGACTAATAGAGTCGATTACAATATGAGAGAGCTAAAATTAGAAGTACGAATATATTCATAATCTTGAAACTTAGTATAGCTTGCTGTCATCTGTTCTTTACATGTTCATCAGTTTTTTCCCTTGCTCAATTCAGCAGTTATTATGAACTGTACGAAAGAGAGTGGAAAAACATGCTTGCTTTGCACCTTTCAGTTTTTGTTCTTGTAGTTTGATTTCTGAAAATGGTGCCCGCAGTGATCATGTGGAACTGATTCACTAAAATCTGGTAAGTCTTGATTTTATTCTGTCTTAAAACAGTTAGTGGAGCAGTTTTGGCTTATGTTTTCTGGGATGGTTGAGGTATAGTGTCTGCAAGATACCTTAGTGTGGGTCCTCTTGCTTAGAGTGACGAAGATGCCTCGTTTTTTCTGTTTTAATCAAGTTTTGTTGAGCCATTTTGTGATTATATTCCAATTGTTAGTGATGTGATTGCTTGATGTTGGATTGTATTCCTAATTCCATTTTCTTTACTTGATTAAAGTGACGAAGATGCTTCGTGCTCTAATTCAGTAATGTTGTCCACTTGGGTCTGATTGTACTGAACAAGCTCCAAAAAAAAAAAGAAAGCAAAAGCCCTCAAACTGACCTCTTGTTTGCCTTTGCTGAGGGGTCTCTCAAGAACATTTGAGTACTATTTGATCTTCCCTACACTTATCATCTTCTTCCTTCAACTCTCTCTAGATTGCTTAGCACTATAAAAATATATTTATGTTATGTTTCTCTTGTAGCTTCTTTTCAGGCAAGTATTGTGTTGCTTTCTTTGTCCTTGTTCTTATATTGTTATGTGCATATTTTTAGGTTCATATGATTGACTAGTAGCTTTCCCCAACCATTGTTGAATCATACAGTGTCTAAATTTCATTATTTATGTGTTTACAAGCATATTTATTTTTTGGTTCAGAAATAAAAATTCTCGAACATTGAAAATGGATGCTCGATGGGTGTGGCAATGAATTCTTGGTCCCCTGCCCTGCAAATCTCAGTACACCTAATAAAAGATTGTCTAGTGGGATGTTCTCTCTTTGTTTTCTTTTTCTTTTTTGGGGGTTTATAGTTTACCCCCTTGGGAATTTTTTTTTAGACATATCAAGATGTTGACAATTGCCTCATAGTAGTTATTGTCACTTCTTTATGACTTATTGGTACTGTCAAACAGAAACAAAAATGGCACTAAATAGTCTAAAGTGTGATCACTTGAACACCCTTCATGGAAAAAGTATACTTCCTTATATAGGTCCCTAAATTTCTGACTTTGCCATGTTGTGTATTCAAGGATGTGTTATTAGACCATCAAAAGATTGAAATGCTTCTTGTTTTTCTTTTCCTTTCTTATGGGCATGTAATGTATTCAGGACTGCTTCTTTTAAGTATTGATTTCCATCACATTTTTTTCAGTCTATATTCTACTATATGTGCTTTCCTCCCTGTTTTAGTAAAATCCCATTTTACAGAAGATTTGTTCTGACTACATCATAGTGATGCTAGACACAGCAATACCACTCTTCTCTTTGCCCTTATATGTCATTCTATATGTTTAGTTTTGACTCACTAATCACATATACTCTATTCTGAATTTTTTTTATATACTTGTCTGACAGAGATGACAAGTTTATTATTTAAACAGGGAGATCAAGTATATAGATCAAATAATTATGTTTTGTTTCTCAAGTAGCTCCAATTCAGGCAATTGTTGTGTTACTTTCTTTTATCTTTGTTCTTGTTTTGTTATATTCATATTTTTAGGTTCCTATGATGAACTAGTAGCTTTCCCCAACCATTGTTGAACCGTACAGTATCCAAATTTCATTATTTATGTGTTTATAAATATATCTATTTTCTGGTTCAGAAAATGAAAATTCTCGAGCATCGAAAATGGATGGTAAATAGACTAATCCCCGGTCGAGCTGGATATACTGATGAATTTATAAGTGGAATGGACGAATTTATTAAATTTGCTTGTAGTCAACAGAAGTATTTGTCTGAAAAAATTATAAGGTGTCCTTGTAAGCGTTGCAAAAATATGAAGCACCTGACACCCGATGAAGTTAATGTGCATGTTTTTCAAAAAGGATTCACACCAGGATATTGGTATTGAACATCACATGGAGAGGAAGCTCCTTCAATTGATTTGAATGAACATATCTATTCTGGTGATTCAAGTAGTCATCAAGAATGTGATTTTGACATGCCCTCAAGCAGTCAATGTAACATTCTAGAAAACAATTTTGAACATGTAGGTGTGATTGATGATGATGCTACTGTAGAATTTAGTCATCAAGTTTAACCCAATGTAGAAGAGTCTCCGAATATAGGTGCTAGCAGATTTTACAAAATGTTGAATTCAGCTCAAAATCCTTTAAGGCATGGATGCGAATATTCAGAGTTGTCTATGGCTGTTAGAATGATGAGTATTAAATCTGAATACAATATGTCTCATAGTTGTTTTAATGTGATGGCTCAATTAATGAAGGAGACAAGCTCTTCAGATAATAAGATACCTATTGATTACTATCGAGCGAAGAAGCTAGTGTCGGGGCTCGGTCTAACTAGCCAAAAAATTGATTGTTGTGTTAATGAATGTATGCTATATTACAAGGCTGATAAAGAGATGACAAAATGTAAATTTTGTAAAGAACCTCGTTATAAAAAACGTGTGAGCAAGAAGGGTAAGAAAAATATTCCACACAAGACAATGCATTACCTGCCACTTATTCCTTGACTTCAACGGTTATATGCTTCGAAAAGATCTGCTGAACACATGAAGTGGCACTATGAAAATCACAGGGAAGAAGGTGTGTTATGCCACCCTTCGGATGGAGAATCAAGGAAAAATTTTGATCGAACTTATCCAGACTTTGCTGTAGAGCCTAGAAATGTTAGGCTTAGTCTTTGTTCATTTGGTTTTACTCCTTTTGGCCAATCAGGATCATCATACTCTTGTTGGCCAGTGATTGTTACACCGTACAATCTTCCTCCTGATATTTGTATGACTGTCCCATATATGTTCTTAACATTGATTATTCTAGGTCCTCATAATCCCAAAAAGAAAATTGATGTGTATCTTCAACCGTTAATAGATGAATTACAACAGTTATGGAAGGATGGTGCAGTCACTTATGACATGTCCAAGAAACAGAATTTTCTCATGCGAGCAACATTGATGTGGACAATTAATGATTTTCCTGCTTATGGCATGTTGTTGGGATGGAGTACAACAGGTAAATTAGCTTGCCCAATTTCTATGGATGAAACAAAAACTTTCAGTTTGAAAAATGGAAGAAAAGTTTCTTGGTTTTATTGTAACCGGTAGTTCTTGCCTCTCAATCATGAATTTAGAAGAAACAAGAATGTTTTTTATAAAGGAAGAGAGGAAAAGTCTAGACCTCCTCCCAGGTTAACTGGAGAACAAGTGTGGGAAAAAATTAAAGGATTTCCTAAGATTACTGAATCTGGTCCGCGCAACTTCTATGGTTATGGAAAATTACATAATTGGACCAAAAGAAGTATTTTTTGGGATCTGCCATATTGGAAGACCAATCTAGTTCGCCACAATCTTGATGTAATGCATATAGAAAAGAATGTCTTTGACAATATTTTTCATACAGTCATGGATAACAGTGAGAGAACAAAGGATAATGAGAAGGCAAGAATGAACTTGAAAGAATATTATCGTCAAAGTGATTTACACTTGCAACAGAATGCTGATGGGAGATGGATTAAACCGAAAGCAAAGTTTACCTTAAATGACGACCAAAAGAAAGATGTATGTGAGTGGGTTCATGAGCTAAAAATGCCTGATGGATATGCTTCTAATTTGGGTAAATGTGTTGATAAGAAACATTTAAAGTTATTTGGAATGAAAAGTCATGATTGCCACATTTTTATGCAATGTCTTATTCCAATAGCTTTTTGTGCACTTCCAAAACCAATCTGGAAGCCACTAACCGAACTCAGTCTATTCTTTAAAGACTTATGCTCAACAGTATTGCGGGAGGATCATTTAAGGCAAATGGGAGAAAACATTCCATTGATCTTGTGTAAATTGCAACGAATATTTCCACCTGGTCTTTTTGATTCAATGGAGCACTTAATGGTTCATTTGCCTTATGAAGCAAGGGTTTGTGGTCCTGTTCAATATCGATGGATGTATCCATTTGAAAGGTATACCAATTTATTTTAAGAATTTATTAATTTTCTCATCATTTTATTACATGATTTATTTATTTCATAATTTGATTACAGGTTCCTAAACAAAATAAAGAAGACTATCAAAAACAAATCTAGAATTGAAGGATCTATTTTCCAAGCATACTTGGCTCAAGAAATCTCATATTTTGATTCCCATTATTTTGAATCTGGTTTCCTATCTAGCAATAATAGAGTTGATCTCAATGATGATTTAATCACAAAAAATGCTACTCAACCAACTTTATCAGTCTTTAATATTTCTGGACGAAGTTATGGCAATAAAAAAGACAATATTCGATGGCTAGATGATAAAGAAGTTGATGCACACAGTTGCATGTTCTTATTAATTGCGATGAGGTTAAACCTTTTCTCAAGTAAGTACCCACCATAGTGTACGTATGATTATTATGTTTGGGCTGAAATTAATTTACTAATTTAATTGAGTGCAGCTTGTATGAGAAAGCCTTGAGAGATACTTACGATGATCTTACTGATGATCTTACTGATGATATGATTGATAAGCAAATTGAAGCTGACTTTCCACGATTGTTCAAGGAATATGTATGAATTAATATGGTCTGTTGTGAATAAAGAATATATCATTTGAAATGTATATCTGATAAAATTTCTCTGTTTGATAGGTGAATAGTAATCCGAGATCTCACAAGATTTTTATTTGCGAATTTTAGCAATGGGACCATTAAGACAGGAACAATCTTGGCCTGTTTATTTTGCGAATGGATACAAATTTCACACTGCTTCTTGGGGTGAAGCAAAAAGTATATATAACAGTGGAGTGTGTGTCAATGGCACTGGACAAGATGGTACCATAAGTGAATACTATGGTGTTCTTAAGGAAATTATCGAATTAGAATGGCCAATGGCACCATTTATGAAGTTAGTTTTATTTTACTGTGATTGGTTTGATACCTCTAAACGCGACATGAAAGTTGATGTCCATTTTGGTATTGTCGAAGTTTGAAAAAGGGGAAGATATTCTAAATTTGACCCTTTCATCTTTCCCCAAACATCAACTCAAGTTTATTATGCAAGTCATCCTGAAAACAAAGGAGATAAGGCTGATTGGTGGGTAGTTATAAAGACAAAGACAAGAGTAGTTGTGGACAAAAGATATAATGTGGAAATTGCTTACCAAGAGGAGCAATCACATGTTACTGTTAGTGCAAGTATAGAGGATGATCCAATTGATTGCTTACAAGATGAACAAGTTGAAGGTGAAGAGATACATGAAAGTAATTTTCAACCAGTGGTCAGTGAAAACGAAACTGAAGATGAGGAGACAACAAGTGAAGAAGAGGAAGATGAGGAAGGGGAAACAAGTGAAGAGGAAGAATTTTTTGATAGTGATGATGCACAAGATTACTTTCAAACCCAAGAACAGGATGCATAGGATAATTGAGAACATTAGTTTGTCTATTTGTTTTGTTTACTTACAGTGCAATACTATATTCTGGTTTATCGAATTGTGATTTTTATATTACTATGACCATTTACCATGTATATGTATCTCCCTCGATCTTTTCAACTTTTATAATCTATTATCTGTTAAGTTGAACAAAAAAATTTCTGGCATTACTTTGTCTTGTCTTCATTGGTTTTCATTATCACTATGTTTGTTCATGTGTTATTTATTGGTTACATTACTAATACATTATTTTATTGTTCTTTGTTTGTTGCAGATGCCAGGTACAAGATCTAAGAGAGTAAGACAACCTAAGAGTAAAAGAGAAAAATTAAGTAAAAGAAAGATACGTACAGTAGAGCGACAAACAGTTCAACAAACAGTTCAACTGCCTGCCATAATCCCATCAGGAGCCCTCCAATCTCATATCGGTTCTCTTCATGTCAATGAATCTTCAATGCATCAACCTAATCTTGAAGTGACTCAATCTCTACCTTATCACTCTAAATCTCGACCTCCCATAATCCCATCACGATCCCTCTATTCTCAAACTGGTTCACTCTATGTAAATGAGCCTCCTTTGCCTCAACCTAGTCTTGAGGTCAATCGATCTCAACCTCGTAACACTGAATCTCAATGTTTACAAGTATATTGCTTTTGTTGGTTTCCAGTTAATAGTAGAGCTACATGTTTGGCTTTAAATATTGTCTAAAATAATTTGTTTTTGATGCAGAATAATTTTGAAAGAAAGAAACAAGAATTATTAGTTTCTCAAAGTGCATTAGCTGCGGAAGGAGAAACTAATTTAGCAGGTCAACCTTCTCAATTAACAGAGATGGATATTTGGGTGCAATCTGTTGGTTGAAAGAAAAAAGGACGAGTTAAAGGTCTTGGATCCTTGGGTCGATATGTAAAGGCATCGTCTAAACAATCAACATCAGCTTTATCGAGAGAAATTGATGAGATGATGAAAGCTCAGGCAAATGCTTCCAATGCTTACTTATATGGTCAACTGCAGAAAGAGTGTCACAAAAATAAGAGGATGAGGAGGGAATTGGACTTATTGAAGAAGCATATATACAACACATCATCTTCAAATGAGCAATCATCTCAAGAAGACAATCAAACTTATGAGAATGAAAGTGGTGATGACTCTTATAGCGTGAATGATTGTGGTTCTTCAAATGGAGATTGAGATGGTTGATGGTACTATTTAGGATTCAAATTTGAGTTGTATTTTGTTTTTGTATCTTTAAGAATCATATACTATTAATCTTGCAGGTTTATTTTGATAGGAATTATGAATTATGAATTCTAATTTTTTGTTGAATGAAGATATAACGTAAATTGTGTTTTTTGATGGTTTTTGCGGGTTTCTTTTCATTGGAATTATCTTGAGCAACACTTTCATATATATCCGCAAGAAATTTCCTTTTGTTTCAAAAAATTTCATCTCCAAACTCCTATGGATTTATTTGGGGATCTTCATGGGGAATCACTTGCGAAATATTTCTACAAAAATCTGCAAGAAATTTCGTTTTTATAAAAAATTTTAGCAAAAAATTCGCAAGAATTTTCGTTAATTATGCAGATAAATCCGCAAGTAACACAGCTGAGGATTTAAATTCCCCAGGTAAATTACCTAGGGATTGTACAAATCCGCAGGTAAGAGTTACCTACGATGGTTTTTCCATCGGATTTCATTTCGCAAAAAAAATCGCAAGTAATCAAATTACCTGCGGATTTACTGTACTATCCCTAGGAAAATCCCCAGGTAATCAACACTTTTCTTATAGTGGATAAGATAGAAAGTTGAATAAATAAAACTCCAAGGTAATGTGGAACCACCATAACTATTGAACACTTAAAGTCCTTCTTGGACACCCCATGAATCTTTTAGCCACTGAAAACTCTGTAAAGATCAAAATCATTTATTTACAAGTTTAAGAATTTTAATCTACATGACACCAATAGTCTAATTATTACATTAAACTCTTTATTAACATATTTTTACTTCAACACAATGATCAGAAGTATAAACATAAACAACAAAGTTTAAAACATGTACGTAAAAACTAAAATTAATAACATAAGTATAAATAATGTTTATAATAAACATACCAGGATCTGTAATAATAAAATGTAACATAAAAAAAAATATCGAGTCCACTCAATGTACATTATCCCCTTAAGAAAATTATTTCATTCTAGTACCTGAGGTTTAAAGGAATATATCCTCTCAGGACACAACGATTCTATTCACCAGTGCGTTGATACAAAAATAATTGTGTTAGTGAGCCACTCAACAGGAGCAAAGTACACGAATTTTAACTGCGAAGAAGAAGAAGAAAAAGAAGAATTTCATAATTTTCATTGTTTTAAAATGAGAGGAAATCCCTCTATTTATAGACAGCGAAGGATAATGTGAGTAAATGCTTATCGTTCCTTATCGGAAAGTTCAGAACTCTTTGGACAAGTCACAATCTTTCATAAAAGTCATAATTTTTCATAAAAATCCCAACTCTTCATTAATTGGAAAGATTGTTTTTAATGCTCATCTTAAACATTGAAATTTTATTAAATAAAATTCATATCAAACTTCGGGTAACATCTTTAATTTATGATATATTGTTGATCAAGTCAAATTATTTGTTAATAAAATTGAGTTAATATTTAATTTCAAATTATATAACTTACATGAAATTCAATTACATTTGGATCAGTCCGTTAAGTGGTTAAATTCATAAATTTTCCTTAAAGGGGATTGTCTTAAAAAAAAATCTCGATAAGGAAACAACAAGAAAAAAACAGATCCAATCAAATCCACAAGTGAGGTCTGAAGAGAGTAGAAAGTACATATATCGTTATACTACCTCGTAGATATAAAGAAACTATTTTCGAAAGATTCTCAGCTCAAATACAATAAATTCTCATATAAAAAAGAAGGAGACAGTGAGGAAGATATAAAAAATAACAAGGAAATAATGCAAATATCTGTCCTACAGGAGCCAAAACAACAACAACCTCCATTCATTTAATGAAATTTCCTTGGACAAACTTGACTTCCAGACATTACAAATTAAATGAAACTTAATTAATAGTATCGACTATGACTTAAGTTTCAGAAACATATCTTGACTAAACTAAGGTCTTATTATTTTCAAACTTATTTTTTGTTTTGTAATTTTGTACATCTTTTGACTTATGTGGCACACTCCGTGACTCCATATGATTGAGGCGTTGGGAGAGATGTTTGGATGTTACACTCTTTGACTCCACATAGTGGAGGCGCCGTGAGAGATGCTTGGATGTCACGTAAGCCAGAAAAGTTTACAAAACTTAAAAAAAAAATGGGTTCGGGGGGTGGGGGTGGGGGGAGGTAATAGTATCTTAGTTTAGTTAAAATCCTTACATACTCACTCCGTTTTAAAAAGAATGACCTCGTTTCCTTTTTAGTCTGTTTTAAAAACAATGTCCCTTTTTATTTTGGCAACATTTTAATTTCAACATTTCACGTCGCACGTTTAAGGCCACAAAATTTATAAAGAGCATTTGGTACATTTAACATAATTTTAATTAATTTAGAACCACCAAATTTTTTTTTTTTTTTAAATTCCGTTTCAAACCAAACTAGGTTATTTTTATTAATTAAACTAACGACTAAATATTTTGTCATTGTTCCACAGTAGAGTGATACTTGTGTCACCACTTTAATTATCTGGAGTAACTTTATATATTGTACTATATATCATCCTTAGCTTCAATCATGGCTTGACAAAGGTAAAATATATAGTACTATTATCCTTCAATCATGGCTTGACTTTAAATTCATTATGTTTTGGTTTACTACTTACATACTGTTAATAAATTTGGAGAAATTCTTCTACAATTTGATTGTTAATTTTTATTTTTATTTTTTTGTAATTTACGACATTACAATTGTTTACTTATTTTAATTTTTCTTGTAACATTTCTTTCAACCTAATATTTTTCATTAATATAACAATTTATATTTTAGATATTTTACCCCGTTTCTAATATACTAGTTTTTGTATTCGTCATACTATAATAAATACAACATGTTCCTCTCCTTCCTCTCTGGATTTCACTCTCCTCCTGATATGTATTCATTATAATACAAATCAGTTAGTATTTATATGTGTGGAGTCAAAGTATAACTACAAATTGTAATTAGTAAGACTATAGCTAAGAAATCCTATTTAAGGCTTAATATTTGCTGCTTTTGAAAGTTTTATGTTAAATTCATTAAGCTATTTGTTTGATTTCTTATATGATTTCTCTCCTTTTTTAAAAAAAAAATTATTTTTTCTCCAAATCTCATCAACTTTTCACCGTTTTAATAAAAAACATTTCATAAAATCAAAGCTTAAAAAGGTAGTAGAAATAATAACTTATTATACATGAAATTAGTTGCAATTCTTGGGAATGGAAAGTAACTAAATTCTTTGTCATTATATATGTGTTCCACATTAGCATATGTGTGTGTCTCTGACTCTATCCGTGTTCCACATTAACGTAACGCATGTCTCACGACTTAACCTTAACCAAATATATATTCTCTCGGCCCAACTATATGTTATCCATTTTAGATTTTAAAATTTAAATAAGTCTATTTTCAATAATAATTTTTTTATATATCTTTTAAATATTTTGAGTTGTTAGTTGTTGTGACTTATAGTAATATTTAGGGATAATGTACAAGTACCCTATAGACTATAACCAAAATCTCAAAGACACGTCTTAACTAAATAAAGTCTTATTACCTTAAAACCCATTTTTTGGGCAACTTTACACTTTTTTGGCTTACATGACATACAAACATCACTCACACGTTTCAACTATGTGGAGTCTCAGAGTGTGCCCCATAACTCAAAAGGTGTACGAAATTAAAAAAGAAAAAAAAAAAGAGTTCGGGGAATAAGTTAAGGTGTATTTCTGGGATTTTGCTCATAGTCTAGGGGGAACTTGTGCCTTATCTCTATTTTTCTATAGTTTACAAATATACAATTTTCATTTTAACAATTTTGAAGATAATTTAATAAGGAAATTCTGGGTCAAATCTAAATTGTTTGATCGGTCTCAAAAAGCCAAATGTATCGCATAAGTTGAGACAAGGGTGTAGTACTATTGTCCTTCGATCGTGGCTTGGTTTTACATTCCGATGATATGATTTACTTATATTGCAAAATAATTATTAGAAATAGTTTTAGACTAACTTATTCTTGAATTTGATTCATAATTAAATTTTTTTGATCTATAATATTAATGTTTTTGTGGTTTATGATATTACAATTACTCTCTCATTTGAATTCCTTTTAACACTTTTTTCAACCTAGTATTGATGAGTAATACAATTTTTTTATGTTTTAAAGATTTTACCCCGTTTCTAATGTACTAATTTTTGTTTGATAAATTGCTGTATGTTAGAAACCAATGCTAAATTGTAAATATAATGTACTCCATGTTCTTCTTCTTCTTCTCAACAATTGGAATTTTTTTTTTTTTTTATGCTCAAAGTAAACATTGAAATTTTATTGAATAAAATTCATATCAAATTTTGGATTACATCTTGAATTCATGATATATTGTTGATGAAGTCCAATTATTTGTTAATAAAATTGAATTAATATTTAATTACATTTGAACCAGTCCGTTAAGTGGTTAAATTCATAAGGAAACAACAACAACGAAACAGAAACAATCAAATCTACAAGTGAGATCTGAGCAGGGAAGGATGCACACATATCTTTATACTACCTCATAGAGATAAAGAGACTATTTTCGAAAGATCTTTGGGTCAAATGCAATAAATTCTCATATAAAGAAGAAGGAGACAGTGAGGACAATATAGAAAATAACAGTGCCACACATAAAAGGAAACGAGCTAGCAATAATCTTGGAGCTAGAGCATACGTTGAGCCACTTTGCCAGATCGGAAGGAAATAATGCAAATAATATCCTATAGGAGCGAAAACAACAATAACCTCCATTCATTTAATGAAATTTCCTTGGACAACTTGACTTCCAGACCTTACAAATTAAATGTAACGACCCGAACCGTCGTTATTTGAGAAGGGAAACAAAACGTGAAAACGTGAACCATGTTCTCCTACAGTGGGAAAGATATCGCTGGCGCGACGGCACTACAGCGGGATCGGCGAGGCAGAATTCTTAATTACGAGAAATCCTTATTTTTTTCAACTTTCTAAATTACCTTAGAAACCTTTGAAAAATTGTTCCATGTTTGGGAAAGAAGGAGAAGGAGCTTTATAGCATGAGGATGACAGAATCTTGTGAAATCTTGGCCAAGTTCACCGTAGATAATCCGGAAAAGCTAGAAAAGAAATCAAAAGTCCGTGAAATTGTTTGGCGCTCAGGTAGGTTAGGTTTTATGCATTGAGTAGTTGTAAATCTGTGCTTACCTTGTAGTATACGGAATCAATCGTAGAAGATATGCATAGACCTTCGTGCACCGAGTAAATTCCGTAGAAAATTTCTATAATGCAACGTATTTGGGGTTAGTGCTTGATGTAGATAATTGATGACTGGTCAAGTGTTCTTTGTTGTTTCCTTGAGTAGAATTCTTTCATTTAGCAAGATGACCCGGTAGAAGGGAATAAATTTCGTTCTATGCTATGTTCGACCTATCGAAGTAACAAGTTGATCAATGTTAATAATTTAGGTTTAAAACCCTAATGAAGAACTAGGGCTGAACTTCGTTTCTGGTGTGATAAGAATTGAGAGAAATTCTTAGGTAACAATTGAGATTTTATGATTGCGTGATGTATGCATGTTCTTGCTTCATTGTGAAACTTGTATGTATATGAACGTTGCAATATTATGTTGAACACACTTGTTGTAACTGAGCTAGAAAAATGATGTAGACATGAAATCATGATGTAAATGTATGATCTTAATGATGTACTTGTGATTGTGATTGTGGTGTGTGAATGGGGATCAGATTGCCACGTTCTAGCAAGCTAACTTGGATCGATTGCCACGTTCCAGCATAACTTTTGATCGGCTTTGCCACGTTCCGACACAACATTTGACTAGGTTGCCGCATTCTGGCACAATTTGGGATCGAATTTCGGCAAGCTAACAGTTTGAGTTTGGGATCCGTGAGAGGACCAACTACTTGTGATAAAGGTGTAGGGTAAATCATGTTATAGTTCAATACTATGATGTGTATATACTTGTGATTTTTACGGTCATATTTAATGATGATTGTGTGTAGGTGGAACCATGTGTCTGTATGTGAGTGTGGGGTGGTGTGTAGATATTTTATGAGGTGTACTTGTCAAAAAAAAAAAAGAGTGATTGTCGATCGGGGCATTTGTTTGGGTAAGTACCTAAGGAGAAACTATATGGCTTGGGGTAGATAAGGTAACAATAATTTAAGAGTGTTACATGATCGAACGGTAGGAAAGGATGTTAGCGGTTGGGAAAGAAAATGGTTAGTGCAAATTCGTAGCAAATCAAAGTATAACTGCAAATTGTAATTAGTAAAACTATAGCTAAGAAATCCTACTTAAGGCTTAATATTTGCTGCATTTGAAAGTTTTATGTTTAATCCATTAAGCTATTTGTTTGATTTCTTATATGATTTCACTCCTTTTCATTTTTTCTCCAAATCGCATCAGCTTTCCACTGTTTTAATAAAAAAACATTTCATAAAATCATAGCTTAAAAAGATAATAGATATAAAGCAAATAATAACTTGCTATATATGAAAATTAGTTGCAATTCTTGGGAATGAAATGTAACGAAATTCTTTGTCAGTGTATATGTGTTCCACATACGCATGTCTCACGACTTTACCTTAAGAACATATATATCACGGTCCAAATTTATGTGATCTATTTTAGATTTTAAAATTTAAATAAATCTATTTTTAATCGTAAAATTTTTATATATCTTTTAAATATTTTGAGTTGTCAATTATTATGACTTATAATAATTTTTAGAGATAAGGTACAAGTATACCTAGACTATGACCGAAATGTCATAAACACAACTTAACTAAATAAGACCTTATTACACCCAAAACCCATTTTTTGGGTAACTTTATACACTTCTTTTTGGCTTACGTGACATCCAAACATAACACACACGCCTCAACTAGGTGGAGTCACAGAGTGTGCCACAGAAGTCAAAAGGTGCATAAAATTACAAAAGAAAAGAAAAGAGTTCGGGGGATAATAGTTCCTTAGTTTAGTTAAGGTGTATTTGTGGGATTTCGCTCATAGTCCAGGGGAAACTTGTGCCTAATCTCTACTTTTCTGTAGTTTATAAATATATAATTATCATTTTAATAATTTTGAATATAATTTAGTGAGCAAATTTTGGATCAAATTTAAATTGTTTGAGTCTCAAAAAGCGAAATGTAACGCATAAATTGAGGGATAAACAATCTTTGAAGGCCTCCAAACAGGGGTCACACCAACTTTTCAAGTCAGGCTATTTTAGTCTTTTCTTATGTGTCTATTACCTAAGCTATGTCGTTTGGACCCCTATTATAAGTCCTATATAAGTATTTTATGTCCTAAAACTATTCATTAGAAAATCATTCTCCTAGATCCCAAATCCCCTCCAAGTTCTTCCCCAAAGTCTCTCTAAACCTAAGGAAGAAGAAGCTAGAGTTTCACTTCAAGATTTCCAATTCACCATAGCTCGTAGTTCTTGATCACTAAGGTATGTTAGTATTCACCAATGAAGTCCTTCCCCCTGTTGGGTTCCAAGATCTTCCAATTTTGTCAGTTCATTTTCAATTCAAAGTTAGGGTTCTATTTAATCTTCATGGTTCTTCTCAATTATGATCTAATTGGTTATTTTCTATTTTTTATTGCATGATTGAAGTAATTACACGTTTTCGAGTTAAATTCAAATGAATGTGTATAATACATTATTTTTACTATCAACATATGATGAAGGTTATGAACTAAAGATTTATAAATATATACGTACTTTTTTAAAATTGATTTAAATGAATTGAGGGTTCTTTTAGATAAAAGTATCAATGAGATATTGAAAGGTTTTCTCACATGCTGCCCAAAATGTCATGACCTACGAATGGGGACCTACGCCCCCCGTAGGTCCATCCACGCCTCGTAGATGACCTTTGTGGGTCAAGGCCCCAAATTGTGACACTTAGCCCCAAATCACGGACCAGCAGGACGGGGCTTCACCTAACCTATGTTCCATAGGTCATGGGGCGTAGGTCAACACTGGTTTGTTGTCAAAGTCTCGGCCAAGTTGGGGTCAAATTGGTAAATCCATTTTAAGTTTAGTTTAGTTGGCGCACGGTTATTATTGACTTATTAGATATTTTAAGGGTTTTCAAAGTATTAAAACTCTTCTTAGACTTCATTATTCCCAAACCCTCAAATTAGAAACCTCCTCTCTCAGAAATTATCTCTCTAAGAATCCTCCATTGAAGAAGAAGGAATTAAGCTGCAAGCTCAACATCTCATATGTTTCAACCAATTTTCGTGAAGTTCTTCCCTAAAAGGTATGATGGTCTTGATCCTTGACTAAATCATTCAAGGAGCCCTATCAAAGTGATTAAAGTTTCTTAATTTCCCAAAGACCTAGGGTTTTCAATCTATGCATGAGTTCAATTCTAAATTGTTTTAAAGGTTAATAAGTGATGAATTATGAATGAATTATTGGTTTAAGGATACAATTATGGTGAATTGTGAAGAATCCCCCATGAACCCATGTTTTCTCCAAATTTCAAAAGTGAATGTATGTGATTTGGGATTATTGATCATGAAGTATATGGAATTGTTTAAAGCTTATATGAATCTAGTTGATTGAATCATGTCACTACTCATGCCTAATTATAGTATTCTAAGGGTTTGTTGGTGACTTCTGATCATGACCTTTAAAGGCAAAGTACGAAGGATTCATGTATGATTTCTTGAGAAGTATATATGCAAAGTATAAAGGATTCTAGATTGAATTGTCTTCTCTTTTTTCTCTTTTTTTCTTCAATTTTTCAATTTTTTTAGTAAAAAATTGTTATTGTTTTGTTCTATTATTGCAGCATGAGGTGATTGAGATATGATATAACTGATATACCACCATTGAAGCGGCCAATTTGTTCTTCTCATCGAGAATCGTAAGTTCAAATCTTCAATTAATTATATTCCATATGTGTGGTAATTTTAATATACATGACTATCCCCAACTTTTTATTTTGCCAAATTAAGCATTGGATTATAGTGGATGAAAATATAACTTAGCTAGTACTTGTGTTTAAGAACATTACAAGATACATTAATAACTCTCTTAAATAATATTTTATTTAGATACTCGAATTATAATGTGTTTAAATTATATTAAGCACATGAGCATACAATAAAATGTTTTTTGTTAGACACTTTGTGTTAGAATTTTAGAAACATTTTGTGATGTTTACAAGTATATATCAATAACATAAATTCGTTCAACACTTAAAATATGTTACCTCCTTCAATTATACATATTATCCTTAGTAAGATGTTAAACCTCAAGCATGTTTCAATACGTACCGATGTGTATATATAATGAGATAATTTTTTTGTGTAGTTAACTCGTATATCAAGAAATGTTTGAGAATGCACACAATTGTTTTATAAAATTCAGAACATATGAGCATGTGTTTCAATGCTCAGTTGGGACAGATGGTATATCGAGTATCTACATAAAATCTAATGACAAAATTAATGTGAATCTTTCGATGTTTGTGTGTGTCTAAAATATTTCATTTTCTATGTTCAAACACTACATATGTAATTATTTTATCTTTCAAGATTTAGTAAGGTGTGAAGATATATTATCTGTCTTTACTAGAATTTGAGCTATAATCTTCTACATTTTCACTCACTTTACTTAATGTTAGACCACATCATTGATTTTTTCGCAATATATTTCACTGGCTACTTATGGCTATGGTTCTGATGAATTTATTTTTTCTATCCCTTGGATGAATTAGGTATGGTAACAACACTAATCCAGTTCCCGCGTTGTTTTATGTGAGGGAGATTAAGGACACATTTGTAGATCAAGTAGAAAAGTATGACATGTTCCTTGAGATTATGAAAGACTTAAAGGCTGGAAGGTTTTAAACTAAATTTTACCTATTGTCATGATCTTTATTAAAATATATTTTAATTTAATGATTTAAGGGGGGACTATGTCTTTAAATATTTCTCACAGAATTGATCCTGTTGGTGTCATAGAAAGAGTGAGAGATTTGTTTAAAGGGCATCCTAGTTTGATCCTTGGATTTAATGATTTTTTATCCAATGGCTATAAAATAATGCTCAATGGTGAGACAAGGTTTCTTTGATGAAAACAACTAACAATGAAGAAGAACGCAATTTAGTGAAAAATATAAAGGTTACATTTTTGTTATCTTATGATTTTACTAATAAAAGTAGGATTTCTTCTTGTTTACAAACTTTAGTCCTAATTTACTGACTTGTAATTTCTTGCAGAAATGTTTCGGGAAGGACCAATATGAGTAAACATAATTCGTATATATTATGATGATGTATAAGAATGAGAGAAAGGACATCAACGAAGTGTATTATGAGGTGATAATTCTTTTTAAAAATTGGATACATAGTTATCATAGATAATCTTTATGTTGTTGTTTCTTACTATTATATTACATGGGTAGGTTGCGGTACTTTTCAATGACCATCCTGATTTGCTATATGAGTTCACTGAATTCTTGAAAGATTCAGTTACTCCTAATCTATTATCTTGTTTACTCCTTGTATTAATTCCCCTCTTGCCCTGTGGCTATGATATAAACCTTAACGATGAAGTTAAGTCTCCTTTGAAGAAATCAATTCACTTTGAACAAGTATTCAACTTTGTGAACAAAATAAATGTTATATTTCTATTACCTCATAATTTTACTAATTAAAGTCTATCTTTTTCTTTTTCAAAATATTTAGTAATAATTTATTGACTTAAACCTTCTTGCAGAAACACTTAGTAAATAACCATGAGTACAAATCCTTCCTAGATATTATGAACAAGTGTAGGAAGGAGCGCAAGGATGTCAAAGAGGTGTATCATGAGGTGACTATTTTTTTTGTAATTTGAGTACATAGATATTATAGACGATCTTTATGTTCTTGTTCGTTACTACTATTTTCTTATATTTGTAGGTTTCCGTACTTCTCAGTGACCGTCCGGATTTGCTAGATGAGTTTTCTGGATTCTTGCCAGATTCAGTTACTACTAATCCGTTGTCAAACTTGGACAACGATAAAATATTAATGAAGTGACATACAACACTTTTGTTGTGCTATTTGGGTCAAATATAGAGATAATATGTGGATTTAACAGAATTACATAATTTAAATTGTTCAATTTAAAACTTCGATTGTTGTAGTTGATTATTCATCAATTGTTTTTGAAATTAAACTTTTATTATATGTGATGTGTATTTTTTTTTCATTTTTTTCATTTTGGTAAATAATTTATTAGAAATAAAAAATATTTGTATTACTTGTGTGTATGAGTTCTAAAATTATCAAATGTCTACAACCTAATGATCCTTAGGAGCGTGTTACTTTTAGATGAATAAAAATTGTTAACTTACCACTTAACCAGAAAATACATATAGAAATTAGATTTGTTTGGTGAATATCATTGAAATGAACTTCCTAATTTGTCATCAAATTCAATTCTTTATAATAATAATTATATAGAATCTAATTGTTCACAATAGTTGAAGAAATATTTCAAAATTCAAATATTCAACACACTTATATAGTTTTGTTGCATACTACATAAACTATTCTGGTACCTGATGTTGTTGAGAAAATATGATCACATAATTAATTTTTTCCTTTTGAGGTAAATTGCACTTATTACAAATTTACTAATTTACTCAAAATACTATAAAAATAACTGACTTCACTTCGTAGAATTCTCATAATTATTATTATTATATTACATAGGGTGATGTAGTCAGAAGAGATCTGAAACATGTGACATTTATTTGATATAGAAATGAATTTTATTGACTACAACTTTATTAAAATAACTTTAACATACCTATTGTAATTTACGGACAGGGTTTGGGGAAGTTGGTGAGTAAAGAATCTTATCTAATCTTGAAAAGACAGATATATTATTTTCAATAGATCCTCAACTCAAGTAAAATGTATTAAAATCAACTATAGAATGAAAATACTAAAAGTGAAAAAGTCATATAAAAATTAATGTCAAAAAAAGAAGTAGCAACATAATAATATAATCGATGCAAAAGAAGAAATATGTTATAACATAGTCGAAAAATAAAACAACTAGGAGAGTAATATTAAAATACTTCTAAGGAAAAGTAGAAAAGACTCCTTTAACTAGTAACCTTTGACTCCACTCCTCGACCTACAACTCCTCCTATCTAGGGTCATGTTCGATTTATCACCTCTCCTCAATATTTTTTCAGTCTACATCTACCTCTTATAATATCCATCCTAGTCAAACCTCACACCTCCTAATCGTAGAAGAAATACATCTCCTCTTCACGTGTCTAAACCATCTTTCGTCTGACCTCCCTCATTGTTATCACCACGGAGGCCACTCCTGCCTTGTCATGAATATTTATGTTCCTAATCTTGTGTCTCGTAATATGTTTTCCCATTCATCTTATTATCCTCATTTCTTCTACTCTTTTTTTTTAACATGCAAGTTTTTGACCGGTCAACACATCACTTCAAAGTAGATCTAAGAACCTTATTTTTAATCTTGATGATACATCTTTATTGCACAAGACACTACAAACGACCCTCCATTTCATCCACCATGCACCAACATAAAAAAATACTTTGCATGAAAAAACTACAAAAAGAAACTATATATCCGTTGTGGAATGTTAGTAAGTCTCATAATTGTCCACTAACATTACCTAGAGTAATGTAGCACTGCCTAATTTTTAGTCATGAATATTGGGGAGTATGTTTTCAAAACTCAAATATCTAGTATCGTTTTATTCTTTTGTAAATATTTCTCCATTACATCTCAAATTAGAAATCAACTAACCCTTGATTTGTTTTGAAGTAATATTGTTTCAAAATGAAACAAAATTACTCAGATGTTGTATTGTTTCATATGAGATGCATTTTTAAAATATTTATATTTTTAAAAAATAATAATAGAGACAAAAATATCACAACTTCTGTAGTATCTTATTTTAATATAGTGTGCGTTAGAATTTCTAAGAACCCTCTAATATTCTTATTCTAAAATAACTTTAATGGTCTGTGATGAATTTGATTGTAACACCTAAACCTAGCTAAGACTAAATAGAAGAAAAAGGGGGAACCACAGAGGGGTTCACGGGCCGTGAACAGGACCAGAACCCGTCACCCTCATCGTGGTTCATAACCAGCAGAGCATGGAGGAAGATGAATCCCTCCACGGGCCATGGTATACCACACAAGCCGCCATGTGGCCAATGAAAAGTACCGCACAAACCCCCAAGAAACTATGAGGAACCACGATGGCCTTCATGGCCCTCGTGCTTCACACAGTTAGTGAAGTGGACATGGATAGGGTAGTTTAGCCTATAAATATTGGGTCAACTTCAAATTGTCATATCTTTTAGAAAAAATGAATTAGGTTTCCATGACCTATTAAATTGAAGATAATTGATTCCTCTTTCCAACGCCATAACAACTACCCCGTGAAAGGACCGTGGTCCTATTGACGTCCAGTCAGTCCCATCATGAAGCCTTTCGTCAGTTTTAAGTCAGGGTCATTTTAGTCTTTTCCCCTATGCTTTGGGAACTTGAACTATGATGTTTGATGTCTATCTTGCATCGTTTCTACTCAGTCTAAGCCTAATGATCTAATAAGAACCTACCAAAACCCTTATTCTCAAAACAATCATCAAAATTAGAACAAAAAGACGATTACGACTTGTCACTTCTTTAAAGAAAAAGCAGAGGCTTTCTTTAAAGTTCAGCCCCGAAATCCAAAGGATTTCTCCATAAATTTCGTTATGGGGTATGTGAGATTTTACTAGTGGGTCCTTTTACCCATTAGGTCCCCTGAATTTAGTTAGTTCTTTAGATTCTCATAAATTATTCAGACCTAAGGTTTCTAGATTTTCAAGGTTTATTGTGATTATGGTTCTTTGATATAAATAAATTCTCTTTTGATAATTTAGTATGATTCTATGCATAGCACTCATAACCCTAGCTTGGGTAAATTTTCCTTGTTCATGCATTATACTTGCTCGGCCAATGAGACAAAAAATCATGCTCCAAATTTTGAATGCTAGGTTCTCAGTATATAAGTGTTGCATTCTCAGTTAGCATGTTAGTACTTTATATATTCAGTACGTTAGTGCATTTTTACTTCATATACATTTAATTGTGAGTACACTTAGCACCGAGTTGAACTAGGGTTCAGCATAACCTCAATGTCACAGAACTATGTACCCACATTGGTTCATAAGTCCCCTCAGTTGGTCATCCGTTTTAGTGATCACACCATAGTCATGCCTCTATACCCATCAAATGTATATTGGGTACTTTCGATGGGGAGTACACGTGGAACTTTACGTTTAGCTCACGTGATTTATGTCGGTTAATACTAGCTCCCACAATCAGACTCTTAGTGTGTTGACTAGGTTTCAGTATTTACTTCAATATTCACTCAACATGTTATCTTCATTATTAGTACTTAGTCATTGCATCAATTTATCTTTCTATTATAATTAAGTACATATCTATATCCTTGTTCAGATTATATTATTGCTCAATTATGCATTGTTCAACTTATATACTTTATTCAGCTTATCCAGTACATTCCAAGTACTGATGCATACTGTGCACTACATTATTTTATGATTTAGGTTCATGTACTCAGCATCCAGATCAGTCTAGTTCGATTCTTAGTTCGACTAATTCAGCAACTTCAGTGGTGAGTCCTCATACTTCGAGGATAATAGACATACTTTAGTCTTTATTTTAGTTATTAGTCTTGTTAGAGTTAGCTGGGGGCATGTCCCAACAACTCAATTCAGTTAGAGGCTTTTCGGACATAGTAGTAGATTCAGCTCGAGTTGTTAACTGTTGTTTCAGTCATCACTTAGCTCTTGTTATATCTTATTTATTCAGACTAGTTATATTTTCCCCATTTCAGATATCCATTATTTTTAGCTTCTGCTTAGTACATGATTTACTTAGTTATTTTTTTGGTATACTTGTTATATGGCAGACTCAGGGTTATTTTGGATTCGCTCGTTATCCTAGGTCCTGTGTTACATCTAGGGGTAGCTTCGGCGCATGACATTGATCTTGAGTTTGAGTTTTGAGGATTCAAGTTTCACCAAGGTAAACTTTCAGTTTACACAACCTCAAATTGGTGATGTGATTATTCTAAAAGGTCTTTTTATTTGATCATATTACTTTATTGGTTTGTGTCTGGGCAATTTTAGATGAGTTTTTGGTGCTTGTTCAAATATTGATGTTTAAGTGTCCTTGAGATTTAATGGTACCACCTGAATAACATATGATCCAGTTGGTGTTTAGATCGTGCCGTAAGATTTGTATCGTAATTTTTGAACCATAGTAAAAAGAATCATCACATTTTCATGTTCGTATGAGAAAATTATGGCCGTTTTACGATTTTGATTAGATACTGGTGCATGAAATGCCGAGGACACCAATCTTTTGTGGAAAAAAATAAAGGGTAGGCACTGAAGGTATCACAAAATCAAATCTTTGGTTGCTAAGAAAAAAAGGTCGCCATGAATAATGTTAGTGTTTTTATTAAAGGATAGATTTGAGTTTTAATTTTTTGACACTTTGGGAGCTTGGAAACTTCGATCAAGACAATATTCAATGTGTTTTTCTCATATGAATATTCGGTACATCATTCTACCTTTATTTTATTCATTTTCTAATCGCACCCAAGTTAAGATTTTGAACCCCAAAGATATGAAGTAAATATTATGTGGTTTGTAGGTCTATTTGTGGTTGGATTTCGTTAAGTTTTTTTAAACTTAAGATTTTTATCTTATAGGTTAACCAACTTTTGCATTAAATTTCTTCATTCTCGTTTATTTCTTCATCTAAAAATGCACATGAGCATGTAATTTTGGAATTTTGGGACAACAATTTAGAAATCACATTTTGATGATTTGAGAGTCGATTGGTAATTTATTTATGATGAAATCCATATTCAGGTTCCTTACCTTATGGTATAACCAATACTTAGAATCACTTGCGACCCCAAGTCGACCCCCGGTGCTAACATACTACTATAGGATAAGCTGAACACTCATTATAATGAAAGTGAAAGCTAAAACATGACTGAGTGAGTAAAGTACTTAATGTATATATTAATGAAATCTTCTCATGATTGCGATGAGTGTCTACATGAGAAACAAATATTGAACATCAGATCCTCTGCAAACGCCCCAACATTATTATGTGGAAAAGAGGAGGAGGAGGTTCACAAGTGTGGAAGAAAATGCTGCAAGCTAGGAACTTGATTCAACATCAGATCCTCTGGAAGTCGAAAAAAGGTCAACATCAATATGGCATGACAACTGGACTGGATTGGGAGATCTATATACCATCACAGTGGACAATTTTGAAAGGGATGATAACTTTGATAAGATTGAGGAGCTTACAACACAAGGAGAATGGGATGTCAAAGTATTGGAGGATTTTTTTCCATTGGATCTGGTGGAGTATATCACAACACACATAAAACCTCCTCAAAGAGGAACAGAGAAGGACATAGCGTACTGGATGTTGGATACAAGAGGAACTTTCACAGTTAAATCAACATGGAACTATATTAGGCATAAGGACGATCCGAATAGAGTGTACAAATGGATATGGACTAAAGGGATTCCTTTCAAAATGACATTTATGATTTGGAGGCTATGGAAGTTCAAGATACCGGTAGATGATAGAATGCGACGATGGGGATTTAAGGGGCCATCACGATGCTGGTGTTGTGAAAGCCCGAATCAAGAAACACAGACCCATGTGTTTCTTAAAGCAGACTTTGCTAACAGGTTGTGGTCCTATTTTTGTTCTTTTGCAGGTTTCAAATTCGCAGGATTACCTTTAAGAGAAGTTATAATGCTTTGTTTGGGAACAAACAATAAACAATGTTTGAAGCCATACTATAGCTCTATTCCTAGTTTTATAATGGGAACTATGGAAGAGAAGGAACAAAATAAAGCATGAGGGGAAGAATACTTCAGTACAAAGAGTCATTCATAATGTTACCAGAAGCATGTATATGTTGATAAAAGTTAGAAGGCCAAATATGAAATTAACAGAAGGATGTGCAGAAATGATAAAAGAGCTGGAAATAAGAGGTTCACATATGAAGGTAACCATGGTAAAATGGGAATATCCACCAGCAAGATGGGTCAAATATAACACTGATGGTGCATCCAAAGGAAACCCAGGAGCAAGTGTGTATGCCTATTGTTTAAGGGATGCTATGGGAAATATTATTTACGCAGAAGGAGTTCGTCTAGAAGATACTACGAACACACTGGCAGAAGCAAATATCATTCTAGCAGCAAGTAGGCATTGCAAACAATCACATCATCATCAGATAATTATACAAACAGATTCCATGGTATTATGAAAAGTACTAGAAGGAAAGTGGGCATGTCCGTGGATAATACTTGAAACAGTGGAAGAAATCAGAGAATATTTACAAGGCAAGCAACACAGGTTCATCACATAATAGAGGAAGGGAACAACTTGCAGACTATTTCACAAACATGGCTATAGAAAAAGGAAATTGCACATTACAGAGTTCAATAGGTTGGAGGCGAAAGGAAGGAGGATCCTTAACAGTGACAAATTAAACAGTCCATATCTAAGGTTTTCACTAATAAGGAAATAGTGGGGAAGATTTTGGGCAGATGGAGACGCCATAACCTGGAAGAAGCTTTAACTAAGATACCGCTGCACTCCATTCCAGCAATCACTGCAGAAGAACAAGTGCAAAAGAAATCAGAAAATGGGTATAACATTCTTCTGATTAGCATGAAGATGAAAGTAAGGTAAGGGAAAAACACATAATCTTGATAGCTGAGGAAAGACATAAGGAGAAGAATTCAACATACAACATGAGGAAGCCGATGATTGGTCGGACAGTGAGGAAACATTTTCTCAGGTGTTTCAGGGGAAGGCTGTAATAGCGAGAAGCTATATTAGGAATCCCTAAACGAATGAATATGTTTATAGAGAGTATATGGGCTATGGGAATGGGCTATGTCTTTTATTTCTATTTCTTTTAATTTTGGTTTTGTTTGTCTTTTTAGATATGGGTAACAGACCCATATGAGTTTTAACCATTTGTTCCTTCATCAATAAAGTTCTGAAAATTCATATAAAAAAAAGTTCTTTGGATCATTTTAAGCACGAAATCTCCTTCAAATGTCTTCCCTTCCAGGTATGTCTTTTTTTCTCCCTCTCTTATCGTCTCTTGAAGTTGGTACGTGGAGAAAACCTTGATAGTGTAATTCATGAACTAAATGAATCTACACAACTAAGGTACTGAGGGATCCGGCTCCTCTCCATTTCTCTTCTCCAAGTTCTAGCTTGGATTGGAGACACATCAAATAATTTAGAATTAATGGTTAAGATTTAACTGAGTAAATAAAGTCCTAACCATAGTTATTTACTTCCTTACATTTACTTCTTAAATATTTTTACAATCCATTATATTTTCCTTAAATATATTATAAACTTCTCTCTACTTCTTGCATACAATTTTAAACTTTATTAAATATTTTTACCTTTTTTTCTGAAAAAAAATTAAAATACAATTAAACCTTTTTATTTTTCTGATAGAGTATTAAAAGCTACAATTTCTATAGAGCAATATGGACTCCATTCCGGGAGTGAGAAATAATTTAAATTTAAGTGATAAAATTTATTTTAATCCTAAAATTTTTAAATGTCAGATCACAACTTTTTATTTTTAATTTGACAGATATTATTTGAGAAATGACAAAGGTTAGGAAAAAGAAGTAAAAATCAGCAATAATTGCTCAAGTAATAAAGAAAAGAAGTTCTTTTAAATACATTTGTGAATAATATAATGTAAATCTAGAATTGTTGGATTGCAAAAATATTTAAAAAGTAAATATATAGAAGTAAATAGTTCTGGTTAGGACTTTGGTTTAATCAATTAGATCTCAACCATCAGTTCTAAACTATGACATTTGTCTCTAATCTAAACTAGAACTTGGGGGAAATAAAGAGAAGAGAAATGGAGAAGAGCCGGATCCGGTACTGAGTTTCATGCAAGGAACTAAGTAACATTGTTACAAAAACACAATAATCTAATTAGGAACACTCTAACAGCTAAATCACGATAATTATCTGAAGTACTAGAAACCTTAAGTCTAAGAAATATTTAGGGAATCAAGATTTTGACCGAATTCTAGGAACCAGTGGATGAAAGGAATCAACTAGTGAAATCCGACATACCTGATCTAACCTACGAGCTGGCCATTACTCGTGCCTTAGATGAATTTTCTGGGGTTCTGGAAGGGAGTTACAGGTGGGAAACCACGGATCCCACCTACGGTTCGTGGATCAACCTACGGTCGTAGGTGGCCTCCGTTGGTGGCACCTACAACTTCTAAAAATCTGAATTTTTTCTCCTTTCAAATCTGGGGTGGCACAGTTCCCTTGTCAGGATTATTTTATTTTGTTATGGATTGGTGTGCTCATGTCAGACCTTGATGATTATGTGGATGATGTACTGTTTTTGGTATTTTGATATTGTGTTGGATTAGTCATTTATCTTTTGTTTCTTGTTAGTTATTTAGTTTGATTTATAGTCTTTGTTTGTGATAGCGATGTTGAGTGGTGATGCCCAAGGATACATAGTGATGAAATTCTTAAGGGAAATTTGTCGTTTGGTTGACTATATTAAGGGTATGTTTGTGATGTGAAGTCTGAGTAGCCAAACATGGTGAAGTCTGTGTAACCATTTGTGGTGAAGCTTGAGTAGACATCTTGAAGAGATGCGTGAATTTTTGTGATCATGGATTCCTTGACGTCTTTCTTAAGGATAAATCTTCATATTTTTAGAGTAGGTTACTTCGTATTTGAAGAGATGCGCGAATTTGACTGATGATGTTTTGTGTCCTCTAGCAGATCATTGGTTTCCTATTGTTTGAAAATGCATGTTATTAAGATTTTGATGATGAAAGCGTAGTTAATTAGAACAACAACACATGATTTCGTAATTCAAAATAATCATATCATATATAGAAGCATGCAGCTTCATACTTGTTACATTATTCTTTTACTTTTAATATGGAAGGTACGTACCTCACAAAGGATGGAGTATGTAATGTGAAAGAGTTGGTTTTGGTTCTTGTGGAATCAAACTAAATGGAAGATGAATTAACATGAATATTTGGTAGGAAGATAATTAGTACAAAATAAAAGTCAAAGATTGTATCTTGGTAGGTGAAATTTAGGCAAACCATAAAATGGTTTCATATTCTTAACCTTGACAATTTTGACACATAGTAATGTCATGGATGACATCAATAGGATGAATTTATTCCTATAAATAGGTAGGTCTTAATTCATTTTCAAATCATCCTCTCACTTGCCTTCTCACCTTCTAAGGCATTTGTGTTCTCTCACTTGTAGTATTTCACTTGTATTCTTTGTAGAGTGAAATAAATATTGGTGCAGTTGTTCTTTGGTGGACGTAGGATCATTTTGATCTGAACCACGTTAAGTATTGTTGTTCTTCCTTGTTCTTTAATTTCACGTTTCCGCTAACAATTGGTATCAGAGTCAAGGTTCTGTCTGAGTATGCTCTGTGGTTGCAGCACAGTCTGAACTTCCACATCAAAAAAGGATTACTTTGATTTTCTGTAGTTCCAAATACATTATAGTAGAAAAGGAAGAACAAGTAAAAAAAATGAGTTCCGTGAAGTTTGAAATTGATAGATTTAGTGGGCGCAACAACTTCAATATCTGTAAAATCCAGATGATAACGTTACTGCGGAGGGAAGGTTCAATCCATGCTATTGACGGAAAGTACCCCGATAAGATATCGGATTCCGACAAGGAAAAGATTGAAGGAGATGCATTGAGTGCAATCCAACTGTCCCTTACAACTAACGTACTTTGTGAAGTGAGTACAAGTACCGAAGAGACGGCCAAAGAGTTATGGGAAAAGCTGGAAGGGCTTTACCTGGACCAGTCAGTGACAACAAGGATGTTTTTCAACGGCGTCTTCATACATTTAAGATGGATTCAGGTACTTTGTTGCAAGACCATCTAGATGCGTTCAATAAACTTGTGATGGACTTACAAACTGCTGGAATTAAAAAGGACGAGGAGACGCTTGCATGTTCTTTGTTATTTTCATTGACTTCAAAATATTGTGATATTGAGAATTCAATGATGTATAGCAAACAACCTATTAAACTTGAGCAAGTGCGACAAGCACTAAACTCTTGTGATGTGCGGATGCATTTTGAAGGAGACAAAAGTGATGAAACTAGTGGACTCTTTGTAAGAGGTCGTACTAGCCAACAGGGAAGGAGCAAATCGAAGTACAGATCAAAGTCTCGTGTGAACGAAAAGAATGCGGAATGTTGGGGCTGTCACAAGAAGGGGCACTTTGAACGAGATTGCCCTATGTCGAAGTCTGAAGAAAAGGCGAGCGCATCCATTGTTGAGCAAGTACATGATAATGATTATGATTATGTACTAACAACATCATGCAATAGTGGAGTCTATGACAACAAATGGGTCTTAGACTCTGGTTGTACTCTGCATATGACATTCCGAAAAGATTGGTTCAGCAGCTATGAAACAAGCAGAGGAACTGTATTAATGGGCAATAATGCAACTTGTAAAATAGTTGGCATTGGTTCAGTTCATGTTCGCTGCCATGATGGAATCGTGAGGACTATTACAGAAGTTCGTCATGTTCCTGATCTAAGGAAGAATTTGATCTCCCTGGGTACTTTAGATAAACAAGGCTATAAGTACATGAGTGAAGGAGGAACTATGAAAGTGACTAAAGGGTCTTTAGTCATGTTGAAGTCCAAGCTGGTGGATGGCCTCTACACACTTGCGGGAAGCACCATTATTGGCTCTATAAATGCATCTACAGTGCAGTTATCTAATGATGACAAGACAAAATTATGGCACATGAGACTAGGCCATATGAGCGCACGAGGATTGGAGATGTTGAGCAACCGCAACCTTTTGAATGGTGAGAAGATCAGCACACTTGAATTTTGTGAACACTGCATCTTAGGGAAGCAGAAAAAGGTCAGCTTCAGCATTGGCAAGCACAAGACGGGAGGGGTGCTAGACTACATCCATTCAGATTTATGGGGTCCCTCTAAGCTTCCATCGAAGGGAGGAAAGAGGTATCTTCTCACATTCATTGATGATTTTTCACGAAAGGTTTGGGTGCGTTTCCTGAAGACAAAAGGTGATGCTTTTGAAGCATTTAAAGAGTGGAAGATTTTGGTTGAAAATCAAATGGAGAGGAAAATCAAGTATCTTCGCATGGACAATGGCTTGGAGTTTTGGAGTGAAGAGTTCAATGATTTCTGCAAGGTTCATGGGATCGCAAGGCATAAGACGGTCAGGCACACACCACAGCAGAATGGAGTTGCCGAGAGAATGAACAGAACTCTTCTTGAGAAGGCTCGTTGTATGCTCTTACAAGCTAAGTTGTCCAAAGTATTTTGGGCTGAAGCAGTTCATACTGCTTCTCATATTGTCAATCGGTCTCCAGCATCAGGGATTGACTTTAAGACTCTGAATGAGGTCTGGTCAGGTGAACCCTCTAACTATTCATACTTGCAAATATTTGGGTGTCCAGCTTATTATCATGTTAATGAAGGAAAGCTTGAACCAAGGGCTTAAAAGGCCATATTCGTAGGGTATGTAGATGGAGTAAAAGGTTACAAACTATGGTGTTTGTCTTTACTCAAGTTTTTAGTTAGTAGAGATGTTACCTTTGATGAATCCTCTATACTTGATCCTCGTAAAGTTTTTGTGGAGTTATCAAGAAATGAGAACAACGAGCAGGTGGAGCTACCGGTGGAGCTTACCAAGGAACGGGATCAAGAGACTCAAATTGATGAGTCAAAAGATGCAGATCTTGAAGAACTTGCTTCCAATGAACCATACACAATTGCAAAGGGAAGGGACAAAAGGCAGATACGGAAACCGGAACGTCTTATAGAGCAAAAAAATCTGATTGCACATGCGTTCGTAGCTGCAGAAGAAGAGATTAAGGATCTCGAGCCCTCTTCGTATGTTGAAGCAACTTCTTGCAAAGATGCTGCACAATGGCAGTTAGCCATGATGGAAGAGATGGAGTCTCTTCACAAAAATGAGACATGGGTCTTAGTTAAAAGGCCAAAGGGGATGAGGACAGTTGGATGCAAATGGGTCTACAGAAAGAAAGAAGGTATTCCAGAAGTGGAAGATGCTAGGTTCAAGGCGAGATTGGTTGCAAAGGGTTTCAGTCAAAAGGAGGGAATTGACTACAATAAGATCTTTTCTCCAGTCATGAAATATAGCTCAATTCGCGTGCTACTAGCATTGGTTGCACAATTTGATTTAGAGCTTCAACAGCTTGATATCAAAACCGCTTTCTTACATGGTGATCTAGAAGAGACAATCTATATGGATCAGCCTGAAGGTTTCCTAGCTGAAGGAAAAGAAGACCATGTATGCCAACTGAAGAAGTCTTTGTATGGTTTGAAGCAATCTAGACAGTGGTACAAGAGGTTTGATGCATTCATGACTACACATGGATTTTCGAGGAGTGCATTTGATAGTTGTGTGTATCACAAGAAGATGTCTGGTAACTCTATGATTTATCTATTGTTATATGTTGATGATATGATTATTGCTGCTAACAACATCACAAAGATAAATATTTTGAAGAAACTGTTAAGCAAGGAATTTGACATGAAGGATCTAGGAGTTGCAAAGAAAATCCTTGGAATGGAAATTTGAAGAGAAAATGGTGTTGTACATCTTTCTCAAAAGAGGTACATCGGAAAAGTTCTTGAAAGATTCAATATGCATATGAGCAAGCATGTAAGTACACCGTTAGCTTCTCATTTCAAGCTTTTAGAGTTACAAATGCCTCAATCTATGGATGAGGTGGAGCATATGTCAAAGGCTCCTTATGCGAGTGCAGTTGGTAGCATTATGTATGCTATGGTATACACACGTCCAGATATTGCCCAATCTGTAAGTGTGGTAAGCAAGTACATGGCAAATCCAGGAAAAAGGCACTGGGAAGCTGTCAAGTGGATATTGAGATATCTCAAAGAAGCTCCTGATGTTGGCCTAACCTTCCGGAAAAGTGAAGGTATTTCAATTCTCGGTTATGTAGATTCTGACTATGCAGGGGATCTTGATCGAAGGAGGTCCACAACTGGATACATCTTTACTCTCGTCGGTAGTGCCGTTAGTTGGAAAACGACTTTACAGTTGATTGTCGTTTTGTCTACAACAGAGGCAGAATATATGGCAGCAACGGAGGCAGTGAAAGAAGCTATCTGGTTGAAAGGTTTGGTGGCAGAATTGAGTTCAGTTCAGCTTGAATTAATTCTAAAATGTGATAGTCAAAGTGCTATTCATTTGATTAAAAATCAAAGATTTCATGAGCGCACCAAACACATTGATGTCAGATTTCATTTTATTCGAGATGTCGTAGAAAAGGGAGCTATCAAGGTTGAGAAGGTTATCACAGACGATAACGCTGTATACATGTTGACCAAAATAGTCCCGCTTGCCAAGTTTGCACACTGCAAGGACTTGGCGGGAGTATGCATCAATTGATGCAACTCTAAGAGAACAACTGCTAGGTGGAGCTGGTATATTCAACAAAGGTTTGATTCTTCTTGTTTCTTACAATGGGATTGCCAGTAAGCTTAGAAGTTTTGGCCGGAGTTGTTTATACGCATGGTTGGAACACAAACCAAGATGGAGATTGAAAGAGTTGGTTTTGGTTCTTGTGGAATCAAACTAAATGGAAGATGAATTAACATGAATATTGGTAGGAAGATAATTAGTACAAAATAAAAGTCAAAGATTGTATCTTGGTAGGTGAAATTTAGGCAAACCATAAAATGGTTTCATATTCTTAACCTTGACAATTTTGACACATAGTGATGTCATGGATGACATCAATAGGATGAATTTATTCCTACAAATAGGTAGCTCTTAATTCATTTTCAAATCATCCTCTCACTTGCCTTCTCACCTTCTAAGGCATTTGTGTTCTCTCTCTTGTAGTATTTCACTTGTATTCATTGTAGAGTGAAATAAATATTGGTGCAGTTGTTCTTTGGTGGACGTAGGATCATTTTGATCCGAACCACGTTAAGTATTGTTGTTCTTCCTTGTTCTTTAATTTCACGTTTCCGCTAACATAATGATCAAGTAATAAATTGTTTTTTCTAGTATGGAGTTTGGCCTATAAAATTACCTGGAGGATCATAGTTGCAAGATACAACATATCCTCCATTATTACATTGAACCCTAGCACATCCAAGAAGAAGGGAACGATGAAGCAGCCCAGAGAGGGCTTTGGTAAAAAAATTGGCTAGCTGAGAAGAAGAAGGGACAAAAGATAAAGAAATCAGGCCATCAAGAAGTTTTTCACGGACAAAATGACAATCAAGCTCAATGTGTTTGGTTCGTTCGTGAAAGACGATTTTTAGCAATATGGATGGCTGCTTGGTTGTCACAATGAAGAGAAATCGGCAAAGAGGGAGAGAGGGAAGGATCATGTAACAGGCAAACCACCCAAGTAACCTCTGAAACTAAGCGACGTATGGAGCGATACTCCGCCTCTGCGGAAGAAAGAGAGACAACCGGCTGTTTCTTAGATTTCCAAGAAATAGGAGAGCCACCAAGGCTAAGAAAAAAACCACTTACAGAATGGCATGTATCGGAGCAAGAAGCCCAATCAGAGTCGCAAAAAGCAAGGAGTTGAAACGATGAGTCTGGGGATAAGAAAAGACCAAGACCGGGATCTCGACTTAAGTATCTCAGAGTATGATAAGAAGTAGAAAGATGACCTTGGCATGGACTTTGCATATATTGACTGAGGGTTTGGACCGTAAAAGAAAGATCTGGTCGTGTGTTAGTCAAGAAATTGAGCTTTCCCAAAAATCATCGGTAAACAAGAGGGTCTGGAAGAGGTGGTCCACAAGATGAAGAGAGTTTGACAGTGGGATCTAATGGAGTAGAGACAGATCTGGATTCAAGGCAATTAAATTCACTTACGGTCTCGATAGCAAATTTACGCTGAGTAATAAGCATACCACCATTCTCATGAATCAATTCCATTCCCAAAAAATAATCAGCCTCTTCGAGATCTTTAATGTGAAACTCAGAATCCAAAAAATAACTTAATTTCTACAATTTCCTGCAGGTTATTACCAGGTTATTACCAGTGAGCAGGATGTCGTCAACATAGACAACAAGCAAGGTAACCAACTCCCCAGTGTGTTTAAAGAACAAAGAATAGTCGTTCAAGGAACATATGAAACTCTAGTACTCAAAGCAGAAGACATATGTGCATACCACTGACGAGATGCTTGTTTAAGACCATAAAGAGACTTACGGAGCCGACAAACATGAGAAGGAGAAGGAGCAACCAAACCAGCAGGAAATCGCATGAAAACCTATTCATTGAGGTCCCCGTGAAGGAACGCGTTGTTGACATCGAGTTGGTAAAGTTTACATCCCCTCTTTACAGTAATAGAGAGGAGACATCTGATAGTTGTCATTTTGACAACGGGAGAAAAAGTCTCTGTAATGTCAATCCCTTCACGTTGTGTATCACCCCAAATCAACAAACGAGCTTTGAGACGCTCAAGAGACCCATCCGAATTAAGTTTAACTTTATATACCCATTTGCAGGGTAGGGCCTTCTTGGCGGGTGGCAATTGAACGTTGTCCCAAGTATGGTTGGAGTTAAGAGCATCAAATTCCTTGGTCATTGCGGCCTTCCAACTGGGATGCAGTACAGCTTGGTGATAAGAAGTAGGTTTAGTAATTTGACAAATAGAAGTTAGTAAAGATTGATTAGGAGTTGTCATAATGGAAAAAGAATGTGCACACAAAGGAAAACAAGGGGGATTAGGAGAAATGACAGAGAAAGCATTACCACAAATATAATCAGATAAATAAGCAGGGGTGTGATGCTCCCTATTGGATTTGCATAGCTGTGGCTCTGGTGGATTAGATAACACAGGAGAATTCTTAGGGGAAGTATGAGAAGGAGTAGGATCAAAAGGAGGAAGGTCAGGATCTAGAGAGGGCAAAAGAGACGGTGCAGGTTCTTCGTCATGGGAAAGAGGACATGAAGTAGGGAAGAGTTGAGATAGTGGTCTGGAGAGTGAAAATGGAAAAATAGACTCGACAAACTTGACATCTCGAGAAGTTGAGATTTGTTTAGAGTGTAAAGTAAGAATTTGTAACCCTTTTTACCAAAAGGGTAACCTAAAAACACACCTAGAATAGCTCGAGGACTGAGCTTATCTCTATCACGGGAAAGAGTTGAAACGAAACAGAGACACCCAAAAGGTTTGAGATAAGAATAATCTGGGAGAGAGTTAAATAAGACTTGGTACGGGGATTTAAGGTGCAAAGCTTTAGAAGGAAATCGGTTAATCAAATGAGTGGTTGTGAGAAGACAATCCCCCCAGTATTGCTTAGGAACATGGGAATGAAACATTAGAGCCCTACAAGTTTCCATCAAATGTCTATGTTTTCGCTCAACTACACCATTTTGTTGTGATGTACCCACACAAGTAGTTTGGTGAAGAATTTCTTGAGAAAGAAAAAATTGAGTAGCTAGAATTCCAGAACCCAATTCAAAAGCATTGTCGGACCTTATAACCTTGACTTTGGTAGAAAATTGTCTTTCAACATATTGAACAAACACTCTTAAGCTGGGGAATGCATTTGATTTAGCACAAAGTAAAAAAGTCCAAGTACTTCTGGGAAAATCATCTACAATAGTTAAGCTATGTTTCTCTCCTTTGTAGGTTGGTGTCTTATAGGGTCCCCATGTATCGATATGGCTGAGATCAAAACAATGTTTAGTGGTGATTGAACTTTTGGGAAATAGAGGTTTGGCTTGTCTAGCCATGGGAAAAATTACACAAGGCATAGAGTCTTCAATATTAGAACTTAATTGCAGACTGTCGATATGTTTCATAGTAGCCAAAGGTAAATGACCTAATCTATTGTGCCATAAAAGTGTAGAAACAGAATAAGCAAAACCATTTTCATTGATAGGAATAGAAGATTGTTTGATACAACTATTGGACATAACATCCTGGGTATGAGCCCTTGAAGATTTAGATAAACTAGACTTAGGCAGAGAACTAGAATTAAATTAAAAACAGGAAACATAGACTTCTGGGAAATAAGATCCATCTGAGGTGTGTTATCTCTCATCACATAGAGTCCAGCTGTAGCTTCACCAAGAACTTGGTCCCTCTTCAAAAAAGGGGCCTGAATAGAACAATTATATTTAGAAAAAGTTAGATTGCAATCAACCTGTGTGCAAAGCTGAGAAACTGACAAAAGATTATGTTTAAAACAGGAACAAATAAGACATTATGTAATTTTAATTCTGGAGTAAGAAATAAACTTCCCATATAATTTACTGTGACTTGATAGGAATTTGGGAGACTTACTGTCACTGGGATAGAAAGAAGGACAATATTATGCAAAAGGGTTTTATTACAGGTCATATGTTGGGAGGCTCCAGAATCAACTATCCAAGTATTATGATGTAACTTAGAATAGAAAGAGGTAAAAATATTATAATCGTACTGCACACCGGCCAGATTTGCACTGGCAGTGACATTAGGAGTTGATGCTCCAATTCCTTCTTGAACAGTTTGGAACATCTGAATCAATTGGTCGCACTGTGCCTTAGAGAACCCTTGCCCAGAGATGAGATTAGAAACTGTATGAGCACCGAGTCCTATAGTGTTATCCTGCTTTCCAATAGCACTGTTGACAAGTTGGTTAGGAAAATCTCCCTTCCTAGTTTTATTGAACTTATAATGAGCAGGATAGCCCACTAATTTGTAGTAACATGACCCGATTTTTTGAAATACTTACAAACTTGCTCGAATTTCCTAGCATCACTCTTATTGTTTTGAGCACTATTCTTGTATTCCCTTGCCTGTCTAGATCCATTTGAATTCTGTCCAGCACTGTAAAAAGCAGAAAAGTCAGTACCAAAAGTATGTTGAGCATGTACCTGCCTTTGTGATTCTTCATGGAGAACAATGGAGTAGGCCTGTGCAGTTGAAGGAAGTGGTTTCATCATAAGTATGTTTCCTCGAACACCAGTGTAGACATCATTAAGACCCATTAAGAATTGAATAATTTATTGATCCTCATTCATCTTAGCGTTGTGTGATTTTGCTCCGCAGTCACAATCACAACGACAAACCATAAAGGTATTGAGCAATTTTAATTGATCCCAAATTCTCTTAAGTTTAGTGAAATAGCTTGCCACATCTGAAGTCCCTTGACTAATATTGTTGAGATCTCATTGCAGTTGAAACAACCTAGCACCATCTGCTTGTCCATAGCGTTCCTCAAGTTCAGTCCACAAATCTTTAGCAGTTTGAGAGTAAATCACACTCTCTGAGATGTCTCTACTAAGAGAGTTGAGAACCCACGCAATCACCATATAATTGCATCTTTTCCAATGATCAAGCAAGGATGAATCTTGATCTGGAGATTTACAAGCTCCAGTGATAAAACCTAACTTATGCTTGGCTGATAGAGAGATCAAAACACCTCTCCGCCAATTTCCATATCCAGTACCATCAAAAGTCACATTGAGCAAATTCATACCAGGATTATCTGTTGGAGCAAGATAATAAGGGTGGTTTTGATCCACCAAAACAGCAGGAGCAACCGTAGGAGAACGAAGTGCTTCGTCACCCATGGAGAATCAAGTTGAGTAATATGAACAAACTTATGGAATGCAAGAGAAAACAATCGTAAATAGAGCTTCTAGTGTTGCTCTGATACCATGTGAAAACTTCAAAGAAAAAGCAATCGAAAGATTTTCTGTATTGCTCTCTGTGTATCCATGTACATCTTTACTCTATATATACAAGTATTAGACTCCTAATTGTAACGGAATTCCAACATACTCCTAATTGTAACAGAAGTCTAACCAACTAAATAAAGTTAAATCTAAACGAAAAAATACTCTCGTGGTGAATGACACAAAACTCCTTATTCAATTCTATTCGAGACTCTGACTGGTCTACGTGTCACCTGTAAAACCCAGCATCATCGTCTTTATTTCCTTTCTCTGTTATTGTATCTTGAGAGCTATTGGCGAGGAGCTTGTCTCCGACAACAGTGTTGTGCGTATCCAAATAGTCCTGTTGTGCATGACAAGAGTGGGATACTATTAGGATGAACGCAAGAAGATAATATGAAGGCATTTTGAGAAAAGAGGAAAAATCCCATGACTATTGAATGGAAAGTACCACTGCTATTTATAGGACAAAAATCCTACATACTCACACAATTTTTAAAAGAATGATCTTTAGTCTGCTTCAAAAACAATGTCACCTTTTTTATTTTTGCAACATTTTAATTTCAACTTTTCACGTCCATGTTTAAAGCTATAAAATTAAAGAGTATTTTGATACATTTGACATAACTTTAATTAATTTAGAACTACAAAATTAAAAATAAATATTCTTTTTTTCTGAAATTCCGTTAAAAATCAAATTAGATTATTCTTTTTTAAAGTAACAACTAAATTTTTTGTCAGTGTGTACGTTTGTTCCACCTTAGCGTGATACTTGTGTCACCACTTTAATTATCTTGAGTAACTTTATATATTGTATTATCATCCTTAGCTTCAATCATGGCTTGACAAGGTAAAATATATAGTACTATTATCCTTCAATCATGGCTTGACAAGGTAAAATATATAGTACTATTATCCTTCAATCATGGCTTGACTTTAAATTTATTGTGTTTTGGTTTACTTACTGTTAATAATTTTAGAGAAATTCTTCTACAATTTGGTTGTTAATTTTTTTTTGTAATTTAGGATATTACAATTATGTACTTATTTTAATTTTTCTTGTAACATTCCTTTCAACCTAATATTTGTTATTATTAATATAAAAATTTATATTTTAGAGATTTTACTCCGTTTCTAATATTATACTAGTTTTTGTATTGTCATACTATGATCAATACAACATGTTCCTCTCCTCCTGATCCTCTCTCGATTTCCCTCTCCTCCTAATATGTATTCATTATAATAGAAATCAGTTAATATATGTATTCATGGAGTCAAAGTATATATTTTGAAAACAACAAATACAAATGCACAACAAATCAAAGTATAATTGCAAATTGTAATTAGTAAAACTATAGCTAAGAAATTCTATTTAAGGCTTAATATTTTCTGCTTTTGAAAGTTTTATGTTTAATCCATTAAGCTATTTATTTGATTTCTCATATGATTTCTCTCCTCTTTTAAAAAAATCATTTTTTTCTCCAAATCTCATCAACTTTTCACCATTTTAATAAAAACATTTCATAAAATCAAAGCTTAAAAAGATACTAGATATTACAAAGCAAATAATAACTTATTATATACATGAAAATTAGTTGCAATTCTTGGGAATGGAAAGTAACTAAATTCTTTATCAGTATGTATGTGTTCCACATTAGCATGAGTGTGTGTCTCTGACTCTATCCGTGTTCCACATTAACGTAACGCATGTCTCACGACTTTACCTTAACCAAATATATACTCTGAGGGTCCAAATTTATGTGATCCATTTTACACTTTAAAATTTAAACAAGACTATTTTGAATGGTAATTTTTTATATTTCTTTTAATATTTTGGATTGTCAATTATTGTGGCTTATAATAATTTTTAGGAATAAGGTACAAGTCCCTAACTAAATATCAGAGACACGCCTTAACTAAATTAAGTCTTATTACCCCCAAAACCCATTTTTGGGACACTTTATGCACTTTTTTGGCTTACGTGACATCTAAACATCACTCGCACGCCTCAACTACGTGAATTCACGGAGTGTGTCTCTTAATATGTTTTCCCATTCATCTTATTATCGTTATTTCTTCTACTCTTCCTTTTTTTGAACATGCAAATTTTTGACCGGTCAACACTTCACTTCAAAGTTGATCTAAGAACCTTATTTTTAATCTTGATGATACATCCTTGTTGCACAAGACACTACAAGTGAGCCTCCATTTCATCCACCATGCACCAACATATAAAAAATATTCAGCATAAAAAAACTACAAAAAGAAACTATATATGCGTTGTAAAAATGTTATTAAGTCTCATAATTGTCCTCAAACATTACCTAGAGTAATGTAGCACTGTCTAATTTTTAGTCACGAATATTGAGGAACATATTTTCAAAACTCAAATATCTAGTATCGTCTTAGTTTTTTGTTAATATTTCTCCATTACATCTCAAATTAGAAAATCGGCGAACCCCTGATTTTTTTTGAAGTAATATTGTTTCAAAATGAAATAAAATTACTCATATGTTGTATTTTTTTCATATTAGATGCATTTTTTTCAATATTTAAATTTTCAAAAATTAATAATAGAGACAAAAATATTGCAACTTCTGTAGCATCTTATTTAATATAGTGTGCGTTATAGTTTCTGAATCCTCTGATATTTTTAATCTAGAATAACTTTAATGGTATGTGATGAATTTGATTGTAACACCTAAACCTAGCTAAGACTGAATCGCAGAAAAAAGGGAAACCACAGATGGTTTCACGGGCCATGAACAGGATATGGACCCATCACCCTCATTGTAGTTCATACCGAACCAAGCATGGAGGAACATGGATCCCTCCACGGTCTATGGTATACCACGTGGGCCGTCATGTGGCCCATGAAAAGTACCCCACAAACCCCCAAGGAACTATGAGGAACCACGATGGCCTTCATAGCCCTGGTAATTCACACGGTTCGTGATGTGGATTGTGAATGGGGAAATTCAGCCTATAAGTATTGGGTCAACTTCTAATATTCATATCTTTTAGAAAAAAATGAATTAGGTTGCCCATGACCTATCAAATTAAAGATAATTGAGTCCTCTTTCCAATGCCTCCGAGTTTGATGAAATCTAAGGGAGTAAAAGTTACGCTTATTTCAAAAGATACCTATTGGATAGGCCATTACCACGACCCAATTAAAGTACCGTGGTCCTGTTGACGGATGGTCAGTCCCATTATTAAGGCCCTTCATCAGTTTTAAGTCAAGGTCATTTTGGTCTTTTACCCTATGCATTGGGAACTTGAACTATGTCATTTGGTGCCTATTTTACGTCATTTTTACTCAGTATAAGCCAAATAATCTAGTAAGAACCTACAAAAACCCTTATTCTCAAAGCAATTATCAAAATTAGAACAAAAAGACGAGTACGAGTTCTCACTTCTTCAAAGAACAAGCGGCGACTTTCTTTGAAGTTTAGCCCCGAAATTCAAAGGATTTCTCCATATATTTCGTCAATAGGTATGTGAGGTTTCACTAGTGGGATCCTTTTATCCATTAGGTCCCTTGAATTTAGTTAGTTCTTCATATTTTCATAAATAATTCAGACCTATAGGGTTTCTACATTTTCAAGATTTATTGTGACTATGGTTCCTTTGATCTAATTAACTTGTCTTTTGATAATTTAGTATGATTCCATGTATAACACTCAGAACCCTAGCTTGTTTAAATATATCCTAGTTCATGAATTATACTTGCTCGTCCAATCACACAAAAAATCATGCCCCGGATTTCGAATGCCAAGTTCTCTATTGCATTCTCAATTAGAATATTAGTATTTTTAGCTATTCAGTATGCTAGTGCATTTTTGCTTCATATACATTCAATTGGGAGTAGACTTAGAACCGAGTTGGACTAGGGTCCAGTGTAATCTCAAAGTCGCATGTAACATCTCGTAACTCCTAATAGCCAAGGATAAGCTAAGAAACTAAAGTTTATCATTTTTTGAATGAATAGGCAAAAATCTGGAAAATTTTCAAAGTGTAAAAAGTGAGTTTTATCCATTTTCAAACGGTTATAACGCCTAGCTCAGGATGAGTTAGAATCAGTCTTTACATGGTTGGAAATCCCTTGGAAATATTTTTCCAACTTCGCCGAGTTTGAGCATTTTCAATATCGGATGAGCGAGATATGCCTATCGAAAGTTGGGATGTGGGACTGAGGAAGGTCTCAATGTAGATTTTAGTAAGGATAAAGTATATTTTCACCCTACTATTTCCTATTTCATTTTAAGAGTTTATTAGGGGTAAAACTAAGTCTTAAGTTAGTTTTAGAAAATCTGAATACGCTTAGGGCTTGGGAGAAAAGAGAAGAGAAGAAGGAGCAAGGAGAAAAGGCCAAGAATTTATCAAGAACGCCAAGATCTTCGAATGGAATTCGTCAGGGGTGATGCTTATAAGATATGTGAGATCTTTATGTGTTGGGTTAGTTCAACCATACACCAATTTGTTTAATTCAGCGAAGTTTGAATAGATTGAATGCTGAACATCAAAATTCTTGATGAAAAGTGGTTAAGTTCTTGTTGGTTGAGTTGTAGTATGTTTAAGTTGATTGGATTCGTGTTTCAGGCTTGTTTTTCTGGTCTAATATATTTGGTATTGAGGTTATTAGTGATCCTAAGTGATTTGGATAATATCCATGGAAGTTTAGAAGGTTTAGAGATGAAAAACGGAGAAGAAAAATCAAAGGTCTCATATGACAGGTCCTGGGGCGCCACACCTACCAGAGCCCCTCAGAAAATCTCTGTCTAACAGGCTCTGGCGCGCCGCTCCAGCCATAGAGCCTCAAGACAGAGTCTGTCCATCAGGCACTGGCGCTCCACGCCTCTCAGAGCGCCAAGGACGCCTGGAGACCCCGTTCTTTCCCTATCTATTCGTACTAGTTCCTAAGTGATGTACCTACCATTCCTAGTTGATTCCAATATTCTAAGGTACATCTAAAAATCATGAAATCATCCATAAACATGAATCATGTACCTTGAATCCATAATTAAATTCAAGACAATTTAGGATCAAAGTCAAGGAAGCTAAGAAGTTAAGTCAAAATCTATGGAGTAAGTTAAAGTTAAGTTTCCAAGAGTCTTATTTAAACGTTTTAACTTCGTATTAAGGCTCAAGTTTAGAGTTAAAGAAAGAGTAAAAAGTTGAGTTCATTTATCAAAAGATATAAGGGAGCTAAGTATTCCCTATAAAGTTATAAATGTTTTTACATTTAAGTTAAGAGGAAACTAAGATTTCCCAATAGAGTTTTGAACAAGAAAAGGTAACATTGATTCCAAGAGGGATTTTTAAAGATAAAAAGGGTTGAGCAAATTATCTCAACCCAAAGGAAGGAAGTTATTTTAAAAGCACGAGCTAATGTATATTTTTGGGAGTAGTATTGAGCACCGATGTGGGGATGAAAGTTCATATTAACTCAAGTCTTCATGTAAATCATGTAGCTATCATGGTTACAAACAGGTCATACTTTTTAGATGATCACGTAAGTTAAGCTAGTGGATCCACTAAGTTGAGGAGTTCTATGCGACGATAAAGTATAGGACAGTTCTGGCAGCGTGGGAGACGCTCTATCACCACTTAAGATCATAGTGGTGGTTGTCGGTTAGAGAACCTCCCACAAAACTATATTACTTTCATATATAAGTAAAGTTGAATTTCTAATAGCATTTCATTAACGAACTAAGTTGTTTTATTGTATTATAAGCTTTATATATATCACATGTGTTTTAAATTGCTTCACAAGAGCAATCTTTTTTTTTATTCTTTTTTTTCCGTTATGGTAATGCAATGCAAGAGGTCAGAAATCTTCTTTATATCCATACATTGAGTTGAGTATTTCATTGAGTTACATATTTCTTGAGTTGAGCAGAGCCAAGGTAAGTTCATCTCATTCGCCTCAAGCTTAAGTTGTTGTTTAGCATTCCAACTCGTATACTCGTACATTCAATGTACTGATGTCAGTTGGCCTACATCGTCTTATGATGCAGACTCAGGTAACCAGGATCATCATCCAGCGCATCGTTGATCCAGTTTGAGCACTCAGATTCAGTGGCGAGCCTCCTTGCATTTCAGAGGATCCTTTTTATGCTTTCCAGTCTTTCCGTTCCAAAATGTTGTGGGGTCTGTCCCAACATTCATCAAAATATTTTTAGAGGCTTCATAGACGGATAGTTAGTAGTTCAGTTGAGTCTCTTTTATTTCAGATATTATATTTGATACTTAAGTGCCATTTTGGCCAAGGCGTTAAATTATGTTAATTATGAGAATGTTCATGTTTTACTATTGAGTTAATTCTTCTCCTGAGTTAAGTAAGCCAGGCCAAGGGTTCGCTCAAGGCTAGCAATGGTCATTGGGTGCCGGCCACGTTCAGGGTGTAGGCTCGGGGCGTTACAAACTTGGTATCAGAGCACAAGGTTGAAGAGTCCTAGGGAGTCTATGAAGCCCTGTCTGTAGAGTCTTAGTCATTAGTGTGAAGCGCGCCACATCTATGATTAGGAAGCTGCGATATTTTAGGAATTTCTTCACTTCTTCCATATTCTTTTTCATGCGTTAGAGTTTATCTCTAAAAAACATTCCCCCTAATTCATGTTTGCAAGTGTTTCAGATCATCATGCCTCGACGAAGAGCAGTTAGAGGTCGACCAACCATAAGGAATGTTGAGGAACCAGAGGTACCGAATGCAAAGAACGTACTACTTGAAGGGGAAGTCACCAATGCTGAGTTCCGCGAGGCTATCTGAATGCTAAGACAACGGTGACTAACCACGTCGGTCAACAAAGGGGAGCTCGACAAGAAGGGGATGACACTTCGGGATTTGACAATTCTTGAGGATGAATCCCCCAAGCCTTTCCGATTTTGTGGAAAGTTGAAGAAGGTGTTTGATGTGATACATGTGGTTGATACTGAAAGAGTTGAGCTAGCTGCATATCACCTGAAGAATAAGGATAGGAATTGGTTTGACTAGTTAAAGAAGGGCAGAGATGAGGATGCACCACATCAAAGCTGGGCTTGTTTCGAAGAGTCTTTCTTGGGGTGCTTTCTCCGAGAACTGAAGGAGGCAAAGGTACAGGAGTTCCTTACTCTGAAACAGGACTCCTTGAGTGTGCATGTGTATGGGCTGAAATTCACCCAACTGTTTTGATATACTCCTGAGATGGTTAAAAATATGAGGAGCAGAATGAGTTTTTTTGTCGATGGTCTGGGTCGTGCATCTAGTAAAGAGGGCAGGGCGGCAATGCTGATCAGGATATGGACATATCCCGATTGACGTTTTATGTGGAGCAAGTTGAAGAGGAGAAGTTGAGGGACAGAGGGGAGTATAATAACAAGAAAACCAAGACTGGGAATGAGTCTGGACAGCAATAAGGTGGGTCGAATCGACCACAATTTCAGAAACAGAAAGGGCATGCAACATCATCTGCTAGTGCACCTGCGCCCAGAAACAGAGGTGAGTATAATGGCCATAATTTGCAGAACTTCAAGGCGAGACCAGCCTAGTCCCAAGGTAGTGTGGCAAAAAGAGGAAGTTGGGCTCCTACATGTACTAAGTGTGGTAGGAACCACCCCGGTAAATGTCGTGATGGCCAGGCAGGTTTCTTCAAATATGGTCAAGAGGGTCACTGCATGAGAGTGTACCCTAAGAATAAGCAAGGTGGTTGAAGTTCGGGAAATAAAGCTCAATCTTCATCAATTGCTCTACCAGACAGGGCTGCACCTAGAGGAGCCACTTTTGGTACTGGCGGAGGGGCAACTGTCTCTATGCAATCACTAGCCGCCAAGAGAAAGAGAACTCTCCAAATGTTGTCACAGGTATGATAAAAGTATTTAATTTTGATGTTTATGATTTTTTATACCTAGGAGCAAGTTTATCTTTCTTAACTCCTTATGTTGCGAATCATTTTGAGATTCTTCTTGAAAAACTTTGTGAACCTTTCTGTGTGTCTACCCCTATTGGAGAGTCTATTCTAGTGGAAATAGTCTATCGTGATTATCCTATCTCTATTAATCACAAAAACACCATGGCTGACCTAATGGAGTTGGACATGGTAGATTTTGATGTCATTCTAGGTATGGACTGGCTCCATGGATGTTATGCGTCAATAGATTGTAGAACTCGAGTTGTCAAGTTTCAAATTTCTAATGAGCCGGTCATAGAGTGGAGTAGTAGTTCAGCAGTGCCTAAGGGTCATTTTATTTCGTACTTAAGGCGAGGAAGTTTGTTTCAAAGGGGTGTATCTACCACTTATTCTGAGTTAATGACTCAAGTGCTGAGGTACCTTCCCTTCAGTCAGTTCCTATATTAAAAGAGTTTCCAGAAGTTTTTCTTGATGATCTACCTGGATCCCTCCCGAGAGAGAGAGATAAAATTCGGCACAGAATTCATTCCAGATACTCGTCCTATCTCTATTCCTCCATATAGAATGGCACAAGCAGAGTTGAAAGAGTTGAAAGAGCAGCTGAAAGATCTGTTAGATAAAGGTTTTATTTGACAAAGTGTCTCCCCTTGGGGCATTCCGGTCTTATTTGTGAGAAAGAGGGATGGTTCCCTTAGGATGTGTATAGACTACATCCAATTGAATAAGGTGACAATCAAGAATAAGTATGCTTTTCTAAGGATAAATGATCTTTCCGACCAACTTCAGGGTGCTTCCTGCTTCTCGAAAATATGTCTCAGATCTGGCTATTATCAATTAAGAGTCAGAGAATGTGATATTCCAAAAAATCCTTTAGGACAACATATGGGCATTACGAGTTTTTGGTTATGTCTTTTGGGTTGACTAATGCACCAACAAGATTCATGGATCTTATGAACAGAGTCTTCAAGCCTTACTTAGATATGTTTGTTATCATTTTTATCGATCACATACTAATTTATTCAAGGAATGAAGAAGATCATGTTAGTCACGTTAGAATAGTACTTCAAGAATAGTACTTTAGATTTTGAAAGAAAATGAGCTATATGTCAAGTTCTCCAAGTGTGAGTTTTGGCTTATATCTGTGGCATTCTTGGGCCACATAGTTTTCGGTTTTGGTATTAGAGTCGATACCCAAAAGATAGAGCAGTTTAGAATTGGCCTAGACCCATGTCTCTAACCGATATTCGGAGTTTCTTAGGTTTGGATGGCTACTATAGAAGGTTTGTTGAAGTGTTTTCATCTATTTCATCTCCATTGAATAGATTGACTCAAAAGACAGTAAAGTTTCAATGGTCTGAAGCTTGTGAGAAGAGCTTTCAGGAATTAAAAAAGAGGTTGACCACTGCTCCAGTTTTGACCTTACCGGAGGGTACTCAAGGTTTTGAGGTGTAATGTGATGCATCAAGAGTTGGTTTGGGCTATGTGTAAATGCAAAAAGGCAAGGTCATAACTTATGCCTCCAGAGAGTTGAAAGTTCATGAGAAGAACTACCCAACCCATGACTTAGAGTTGGCTGCGGTGGTTTTCGCCTTGAATATATGGTGTTACTATTTGTATGGCATTCCTGTGGATATATTCACTGACCACAAGAGACTACAATATGTGTTCACCCAGAAGGAGCTTAACATCAGACAAAAGAGGTGGTTAGAACTACTCAAGGATTATGGCATGAGTATTCTTTACTACCCAGGTAAGGCTTATGTGGTTGTTGATGCCTTAAGCAGGTTATCCATGGGGAGTACCGCCCATGTTGAGGACGAAAAGAGGGAGTTAGCTAAATATGTGGACAAACTTGCACGTCTGGGAGTCAGACTTATGGATTCCACAAAAGGAGGGATAATGGTGACTAATAGGGATAAATCATCACTAGTGTCTGAGATGAGAGAAAAGCAAGAATAAGACCCCATTTTGCTTGAATTGAAGGAAAATGTTCATAAGCAAAGGGTATTGGCTTTTGAACAAGGGGGAAATTATGTGTTGAAGAAGCAAGGTAGATTTTGTGTACCTAGGGTGGATGGACTCCAAGAGAGAATCATGGAGGAGGCTCATAGCTCCAAATATTCTGTTCATCTAGGCTCCACGAAGATGTACTGCGATTTGAGAGAGGTATACTGGTGGGAAGGTATGAAGAAAGACATTGTTGAGTTTTTCGCAAAGTGGCCAAATCGCCAGCAAGTGAAAGTGGAACACAAAAGGCCTGGAGGGTTGGCTCAGAAGATAGAACTTCCGGAATGGAAGTGGGAGATGATTAACATGGACTTCATCTCAGGCTTGCCAAAGTCTCGCAGACAACATGATTCTCTTTGGGTGATTGTCAATAAAATAACAAAATCGCAGTTTTTGACGGTAAAGACCACCCATTCGGATGAGGATTATGATAAGTTGTACATTAAATAAGTGTTAAGACTTCATAGAGCTCGGATCTCCATTATTTTAGATAGAGGTGCACAATTTACTGCTCAGTTTTTGAAGTATTTTCAGAAAGGTTTGGGTTCGAAGTTGAACTTAAGCACTGCTTTTCATCATCAGACAGATTGACAAGCAGAACATACTATCCAGACCTTAGAACATATGTTAAGAGCTTGTGTGATTGATTTAAAAGGGAATTTGTATGATCACATACGTCTCATTGTGTTCACTTACAACAATAGGTACTATTCGAGCATCCAAATGGCTCCATAGGAAGTTATTTATGGGAGAAGATGCAGATCTCCTATTAGGTGGTTCGAGGTTGGTGAAGCAGGGTTGATAGGAACAGATTTAGTTCACTAAGCAATGGAGAAAGTGAAAGTGATTCAAGAGAGTTTAAAGAAGGTCATGAGGTTTGGTAAGAAAGGGAAATTTAGTCCCTGTTATATTAGACCTTATACAAAATCCAAGAGAGTTGGCAATGTAGCTTATGAGTTGGAGCTACCATAATAGTTAGCATAGGTTCATCCGGTATTCCAATATTTCTATGTTGAAGAAGTTTATGGGTGATCCTTCATTGATTGTACCAACTGAGAATGTTGGGATTAAGGATAGCATGTCCTATGAAGAGATTCCGGTTCAAATTTTGGATCACCAAGTTTGCAAGTTGAGAACAAAGGAAGTTGCATCAGTCAAAGTCCTTTGGAGGAATCAATTTGTTGAAGAAGTAACTTGGGAGGCTGAGGAGGATATGAGAAGAAATATCCACATCTCTTTGAATCAGGAGAGAATGCAAATCAAGGTACTAGTTCTCTTCTTTGCAATTTATGAACTATGAGTAGGCGTGATTGTTATTTGCTTTTGGATCGTTAAGTGTTGAACTTGATGTTACTATTCTTAGCTTCGTGAAAGAAATCTCATTCGAGGAAGAATGTTCCCAAGGGGGAGATATTGTAAAATCTCGTAACTCGTAATAGCCAAGGATAAGCAAAGAAACTAAAGTTTATCATTTTATGAAAGAATAAGAAAAATCTAGAAAATTTCCGAAGTGTAAAAGTGAGTTTTGGCCATCTTTTAACGACTATAACTTCTATCTCAGGATGATGTAGATATTATTTATATAGTTTGAAAGCCCTTGAAAATATCTTTCCAACGCCGTTGAGTTTGCGCATTTTCGATATCGAATGAGGGCGACATACCCATCAAAAGTTGGGTTGTAGGATTGAGGATAGTTCCTATCCGGATTTTAGTAAGGGTAAAATAGTCTTTTCACCCTACTATTTCCTATTTCATTTTAAGGGTTTATTAGGGGTAAAACTAAGCCTTAAGTCAATTATAGAAAAATTAGAAAATGCTCAGGTCTTGGGAGAAAAGTGAGTAGAAAAAGGAGGTTATTAGTGATTGGAATAGTGTTTCCGAGTATAATCTATTTGGTATTGAGGCTATTAATGATCCCAAGTGATTGGGGTAATATCCATGGAAGTTTAGAAGGTTTAGAGATGAAAAATGGAGAATAAAATCGGAGCTCCCGTCTGACAGGCCCTGGGGCGCCGCGCCTACCAGAGCCCCTTTGGAAAGTCTCTATATAACAGGCTCTGGTGCACGGCGCCAGCCAGAGAACCTCAAGACAGAGTCTGTCCGTCAGGCTCTGGCGCTCCACACCTCTCAGAGCGCCAAGGACGCTTGGAGACTCTGTTCTTTCCCTATATTTTCGTACTAGTTCCTAAGTGATGTACCTACCATTCATAGCCGATTCCAATACTCTAAGGTACATCTAAACATCATGACATCATCCCTAAACATGTATCATGAAACTTGAATCCATAATTCAATTCAAGGGAAGTTAGGATCAAAGTCAAGGAAGCTAAGAAGTCAAGTGAAAAACTATGAAGTAAGTTAAAGCAAGGTTTCTAAATGTTTCCAAGAGTCTTATTTAAATATTTTAACTTCATTTTAAGGCTCAAGTTTTGAGCTAAATAAAGAGTAAAGAGTTGAGTTCATTTCTCAAAAGATATAAGTGAACTAAGTATTCCCTAGAAAGGTATAAATGTTTTCACATTTAAGTTCAGAGGTAACTAAGATTTCCGAACAGAGTTTTGAACAAGAAAAGGGAACATTGATTCCAAGAGGGCTTTCTAAAGCTAAAAAGGATTGAGGAAATTATCTCAACCCAAAGGAAGGAAGTTATTTTAAAAGAATGATCTAAAGTATATCTTGGGAGTAGTATTGAATATTGATGTGGGGATGAGAGTTCATATTAACTCAAGTATCCATGTAAACCATGTAGCCATAATGGGTACTAAACGGTCATACTTTTTAGATGATTACGTAAGTTCATCTAGAGGATCCACTAAGTTGACGAGTTTTATGCGACGACAAAGTATAGGATAGTTCTGGCAGCGTGGGCGTGACGTTGTATCACAACTTTGGCTCATAGTGGTGGTTGTCGGTTAGAGAACCTCCCACAGAACTATTACTTTCATATATAAGTAAAGTTGAGTTTGTTATTGCATTTCTTTAATGAACTAAGTTATTTTATTGTTTTATAAGTTTTATATATCACATGTGTTTTAAATTGCTTTATATACATACATTAAGTTGAATATTTCATTGAGTTACATATTTCTTGAGTTGAGCAATTCACCTTATTCCCCTCAAGCTTAAGTTGTTGTTTAGCATTTCAACTCGCATACTCGTACATTCAATGTATTGATGGAAGTTGACCTGCATCATCTTATGATGCAGACGTAGGTAACCAGGATCAGCATCTTGCGCATCGTTGATCCAGTTTGAGCACTTACAGTCAGTGGTGAGCGTCCTTGTATTCCGGAGGATCTTATTTATGCTTTACAGTCATTCTATTTCTGAATGTTGTGGGGTATGTCCCAACATTCATCAAAGTATTTTTAGAGGCTTCATAGATGGATAATTAGTAATTCAGTTGAGTCTCTTTTATTTAAGATATTATATTTGAGACTTAAGTTCCATTTTGGCCAAGACGTTAAATTAATTTAATTATGAGAATGATCTTGTTTTACTATTGAGTTAAATCTTCCATTGAGTTAAGTAAGCCAGGCCAAGGGTTCGCTTAAGGCCATCAATGGTCATTGGCTGCCGGCTACGTTCAGGGTGTAGTCTCGGGGCGTGACATCACAGAAGTACGTGCCTGCGTAGGTTTATAAGTCCCCTCTATTGGTCATCTGTTTTAGTGATTAAACCACAATCATGCCTCTATACCCCTGGAAATGTATATTGCGTCCTCTCGATGGGGCGTATACATCAAACTTCACGTTTGCTCACGTGGTTTATGTTAGTTAATACTAGCTCTCACGGTCAGACTCTTAGTGTATTTACTAGGTTTCAGTATTTACTTCAATATTCACTCAACATGTTATCTTCACTATTAGTACATGGTCATTGCACCTATTTATCTGTCACTTATAATTAAGTACATATCTATATTCTTGTTCGGATTATATTATTGCTCAGTTATGCCTTGTTCAATTTATATACTTTATTCAGCTTAGCATATTTTTATCCTGCATGCTTAGTACATTCTAAGTATTGACGCATAATTTGCGCTACATCATTTTATGATATTGGTTCAAGCACTCAACATGCTGATCACGCTTAGTTCAATTTTTAGTTCGACTTCAGCAACTTTAGTGGTGAGTTCTTATACTTTAAGGACAATCGACATGCTTTACTTTTCAGTATTTATTTTAGTTTTTAGTCTTCTTAGAGTTAGATAGGGTCATGTCCCATTAATTCAATTCAGTTAGAGGATTTTCGACATAGTTGTAGATTCATCTCGAGTCGTTAAGTGTTGTTTGAGTCATCACTTAGCTCTTATTATATCTTATTTATCCAAACTAGTTGTGTTTTCCCCATTTCAGATATCCACTGTTTTTAGCTTCCGCATAGTACTTGATTTACTTATTTATTTTTAGTATGTTTGTTATATGCCAGACTCAGGGTTAATTTGGAGTCACTCGTTATCATAGGTCATGTGTTATGTCTATGAGGTAGCTTCGAAGCATGACACTGATCTATAGTTTGAGTTTTGAGGAGTCATGTTTGACCAAGGTCAATTTTCAGTCTACACAACCTCAAATTGGTGATGTGATTATTCTAAAAGGTTTGAAAGTTGTTATTTGATCATATTACAGTATTGGTTTGTGTCTGGAAAATTTAAGATAAGTTTTCTATGCTTGTTCAAAGATTGATCTTTAAGTGTCCTTTAGATTTAATGGTACCACCTGAATAACATATGATCCAGTTGGTGTTTAGATCTGTAACACTCCGAAAGTCTAAAGCGTAATCTAGAGCCTCACAAAAGTGTCTAAGAGTTGTAACATTGTGTTAAGGTCAAATATAATGTATATGAGTCAAATATAATGTTTTAGAGTCAAAATGTCAAGGAACGTCCATGACATCCAGAGACTAATGCAAAAGGTGCTAGCGTGCCTTAACTTATTTGACGAGGTTTTAGGAGTAAGAATTTAATGAAATTTGGTGGTAAGGTGTCTAAAATGTATTAGAGTTGGTTTAGGGTCGAAACTTCACGGTAGGACTCCCCAAGGACTAACCAAGGGTCCTTGAGGAGGACCCTTGCATTGTGGCTAAAAGCTGTCTAAGACATCGACGAGGGGTAGGCTACGAGGCGTGGTCCAATCAACGGAATGTTGATGGCCACCGTAGATGGTCACTTAGCCATTTTACCAAAAGGACATTTTGGCCAGTCTCTGACCAAAATGACGGTGTGCAGGACGGAGCGTTGGTTGTAGTCTCGTAGGTCAGGCGTGCAATTTCAGTGGTGACTTTTAAGTTAATCGATTTAATTAATTAGTTGGTTAGTTAATTAGTTAGGGGTTAAGGGAGGTCTAATTAAGTTAGTTCATGACTTTTGTAAAGCCCCAAACCTAATTAAACTAACCCATCTCTCATATTTCTCAAAACCCAATTGCTCTTCCTTCTCTTTTCTTTCTCTCTCCCAAAGAAACTCCATAGAAGACCAAACAAAGGAGGGTTTTAGGAAAGCAAGAAGAATTCTTTTCTACATAAATCTTCATCAATTAATAAGGTATGGGATTTCTTTCACCTTTGGGAATCCTTTACCCAAAGGGTTCCTTCAAAATTGATTTCAAAAAGATGTGTTTCAAGTGGGTTTGTTTCTATTACGAATTAGATCTTCTAAATTGTATTGTTTATGGTTTTGTTTGATTACTATGCTTAGATTATGATGTATTATGATTCAATTATGCTAGTTCCTGATGTATTAACCTAGTTTGTGAAAGATGACTTTTTCCCCTTTAACCCTAGGTTATGAACTAGTGATGAATTGATGTGTAGTGATTCAATTGACTTCTTTATTGTGTTAATTGCTATTGAGCGATGATATTACACCCATTGTTGGGTTGAATTGGATGGTTGATGGTAAAACTTTGGATGATTGATTGTGAAGGAGATTGGGTAAGTCTTCTGATCTCAAACCTTGACTTCAATTATAATTACTTCTGTTTAGTGATGAAGTTATATTGAGGTATCCCTTATGATGAGATTGTTTAGGGTTGGTATGATGTTGAATTGAAATGTCTTTATTATGTGATTGTGAGATCATGCTTAAGATGTAATGATATAAGGTTGCTGATTAAGTACCTATGTGCCTTATTATGATATAATGGTGTTAATGTGCTAATCTCGCATATGAGTGTTGTAATGAAAGGTGTTCTCATGCAATTCCTATTTATCTATGACTATTAAAATTTATAAGGGGTAGACCCTATGACCTAAACCAAGTTATGATCGTTAATGAAAGACATTTCAAAAGGGACTCTAGCTTAGCACCGAGTTAACTACAAGTGAGGAGTGTCCCTTCCCACATGGGGAAGGTAGGTTCACTAATGCACTCATAATATTGGAGACTATAATGCATGTAGAATAAAGAGGGTCCCAACTATATATCCTAGTTCTTGAACTATGTTGCCCCCATAGGAATACTAGCTAGTGGATCCACATAGATGCTATGTACATGTTTTGGCAAATAGTCCGTCTTCTTTCGGTGTAGGGTTTCATGACACCGGATTCCACATTAGCTCATGTGGTCTATGTCGATTAAGTCAAGATGTTTCCAAAAATAATATGAAGTAACAAAGTGAACTCTAACTAGGATGACTTGAGGGGTTTGACTTAGTCTAGGTAGTGGTATGAGAATCTACCTATACATTGCACTAGTTAGCCTTGAGGGAAGTCTTAGAAGGATGTTCTTATGTGCTTATATGCTTATAAATGTAAAAATTATATAAATATATATATATATATATATTGATCTTACATGTTAATGACACTATGTGATATTGGTTTCACTTAGGAACATGTGGTTGGTCTCTATTGCTAAAGTATGATGATGTTTACTCTTATTGATATAGTATGTGAATTAGGCATGGCTTATAGTTCTTAATGGTTTTACTTGATTGAGTGAGGTTATGGCGCCTTACTTAGTCATTGCACTAGTTGACTTAATGGGGGTGTATGAGTGATGGTCTTGCTTAGGTTATGATGTTATGAACTCTTATGCATGCTTGTTGATATTCTAACTTGATGATACAATTGTCTTTATTATGTGCTCAATTATGTTGATATGCATGTTGACTTGACTAGACTTGTTATTGTTGGTCTTGTGATGTCCATGGTCTTGACTTAAGTAATATGTGCTTATTGACTTTTATTGGTCCTTGAATGTGCATAAGGTATTCCCAAAGTGACTTTGCATGGTTTTGAATAAATGTCCTTTTTGGCATGATTACTAAGTTGTATGTGCCTATGATCCTATACTTAGTACAAGTGATGTGCTAACTACATTTCTCCTTTTTTCCTCAACATTTTAGGTTCCGGTCGTTGAAGGGTTCGTGACGACTTTTGAAGGAAGGCTTGGATCATTTCTCCAAGTGTGGGTATGTCCTCATGTCTGAGGATGATGAGTTGTTATTACTCTAGCTATGGTTCTTTGTTATAGTCTAAAGACAATCATTTCTCTCATGTTGTTTCACGATATTATTATAAGCCCTAAGTGGCATTTCTACATTTGTGTAAGGGCTTATGCCCATGTTGATTTGACTCTATTTAGATAGTTAAATATGAGACATCCCTTTTAGGAGTATGTTATGTATGTTGTCTATATGTGGCATAAAAGTAGAAGACTCTGTAATCTTCTTATACGAAGGGTCTATGTATAATCAATATGAATATATTATGTGTAAGCGACAAGTCTAAGTAAACCTCATGAAGTAGTGTATAGGAAAAGTTTTAAATTTTCCACATTTTTAACCTATGAATGTAATGGTAAATAGTAAGAGGCTAATCTCAGTCCTCTCCAAGGAGGACGACGCCAGTTACGTCTAGGGGGTGCTACCCGTATGTGACAAACTCTGTATCAGAGCATGAGGTTGAATATGCCTAGAAACGATGTCTCAGTAAACCACGTCTATGTAGATTCTTATTCATAATTTTGAAGCGCGCCACACTTATGAATGAGAAAGTATGTGATGCTTAGAAACTCTCATCTTCTTGTATTCCATTGTCCTGACTTTAGAGTCTTGTTATGTGCTTTCACCTAAACCTGATATCGCGGTTATAGGTGTGAATACTCGAATAGCAACTGCTAGAAGGGCCGAGGAAGAAATGGCAAGTGTGGGAGCACAAGACAACCAAGCGCCTCCACAAGACAACCAAGTGCCTACACTTGAAGAAGTTGCTATAGGTGATCAAGTTCCGGATGTTCTTCCACCGATGACCGATTGAGAGACAAGGGCAGCCTTTCTCACTTAACCCAAGCCATGACCTCTCAAGCTAATGCCGTCACTTCACAAGTCCAAGACATGACGGCCCAAATGAATAGGGAGGTTGGACCTCGAGTGCCTAAACATGCTAACACTATGCCTCGCGTTTGAGAGACTTTGCTAGAATGAATCCACCTATGTTCTATGGGTCGAGGTCGGATGAGGACCCTTAAGATTTCCTCGATGAGGTCTATAAGATTCTCTATGCTATGGGTGTGACCTCAATTAAGAAGGCCGAGTTAGCGGCCTATCAACTCAAAGATATGGCCCAAACTTGGTATGTGCAATGGAGGGATAATAGGACCCTAAGAGGTGGTCCTGTGACTTGGGAGATCTTCAAGAAAGCTTTCCTAGATAGGTTCTTTCCTAGAAAAATGAGGTAATCTAAGGTGGAAGAATTCATCAACCTTTTTCAAGGAGGTATGAGTGTACTTGACTATTCTTTGAAATTTACTAAATTGTCCAAGTATGCACCATCCTTGGTTTCGAACCCAAGGGATGATATAAGTCATTTTCTTACGGGGTGTCCAATGACTTGGTAGAAGAATATCGTTCGGCTATGCTTCATGATAACATGAATATCTCTCGTCTCATGGTTCATGCTCAACAAATAGAAGAAACTAGGTTGAGGAGAAAGAATAGGGAGGCCAAGAAGGTCAAGTCTTATGAAGGTGGTTCCTCTAAGGGTAGGTTTGACATTCAATACAAGCCTAGGTTCAAGAAGAGGTTTTCTAATCAAGTTCCTTCCAAATTTTCAAAGGCTCATGATGATAGGGTGTCTAACCCTAAGTCTCAAAAAGGAAGAGGTACTAGCTCACCAAGCAAGAAGTCAACTTGTGGAAAGTGTGACAAGAAGCACTATGGTGATTGCCTTATTGGGACAGACAATTGTTTTAGTTATGTCAAGATAGTCCACAAGGCATTGCCCTAATGTGAAAGGGCAAGACAAAGGAAGCGGGAAAGTTCAAGCTAGTGGTTCTAATATGGATGCTCCGAAGAAGAATCACTTTTATGGACTTCGCTCAAGGGGTGAACAAGAGAGTTCTCCCGATGTGGTGACCGGTATGTTACAAGTAATATCTAATGATGTTTATGATTTACTTGACCCGGGTTCTACATTATGTTTTGTTACTCCCTTGATAGCTAGGAAGTTTTATATTTTGACCGATATCCTAAATGAACCTTTCATGGTAACTACCTCGGTAGGTGAGTTGGTGGTTGCAAATAGGGTATATAGAAATTGTCCTATAATGTTGCCCAATTGAGTTATGTTGAATTAGTAGAAATTGATATGGTCGATTTTGATGTCATCTTGGGGATGAATTGGTTGCATGATTGTTTTCCTTCCATTGATTGTAGAACAAGAATTGTCAAGTTCAATTTTCCAAATGAACCCGTTTTAGAGTGGAAGGGGGGAAATTATATTCCTAGAGGTCGTATCATTTCTTGTTTGGAGTCTTGTAAGATGATCTCAAAAGGGTGCTTATACCATATTTTAATAGTCAAATGTTTAGACTTCGAAAATCCTCCCATTGAGTTAGTTCCTGTAGTGAGGGAATTTCCAGAGGTCTTTCCTAATGATCTTCCCTAATCCTCCTGAACGGGAAATTAATTTTGGTATTGACTTGCTACTGGATACCAACACCATTTTAATTCCTCCTTATCAGATGGCTCCAGCCAAATTGAAAGAGTTGAAGTCTCAACTCAAGGACTTACTAGACAAAGGCTTCATTAGACCTAGTATCTCTCCATGGGATGCACTCGTTTTGTTTGTAAAGAAGAAGTATGGGTACCTTAGAATGTGCATTGATTATCACCAACTCAATAAAGTCACTATTAAAAATAAGTATCCTCTCCCTCGAATTAATGACTTGTTTGATCAACTCCAAGGGGAAAGCTACTTCACTAAGATTGACTTGAGATCGGGGTATCACCAACTAAGGTGAGAGGTGACGATATACCAAAAACGATATTTTAAGACTAGATATGGTCACTACGAATTTCCAGTAATGTCCTTTGGTCTCACTAATGCCCTGGCGACGTTTATGGACCTAATGAATAGGGTATTTCAAAGTTACCGAGATTCATTTGTCATTGTCTTCATTGACGACATCTTGGTATATTCAAAAAATGAGGGTGATCACATGGACCATTTAAGGGTGGTGTTGCAAGTGCTTAAGGAAAGCCAATTATTTGCCAAGTATAGCAAATGTGAGTTTTTGTTGAGGTCGGCGGCGTTTCTTGGTCATATCATCTCTAGTGAGGGAGTTGAGGTTGATCCAAGGAAAAACGAGGCGGTCAAGAATTGACCTAGACCATTGACTCCAACTGACATTAGAAGCTTTTTGGGTCTAGCGGGTTATTATAGGAGGTCTCTGGATGGTTTTGCGTCCATTGCTTCTCCCTTGACTACCTTGACCCAAAAGAGTAAAATTTGAGTGGTCAAAGGCATGTGAAAGAATCTTCCAAATCTTTAAAGAGTGGCTTACCTCCGCTCTGGTGTTGACCTTACCGGAGGTACCAAGGGCTTAGTTGTGTATTTTGATGCATCCCAAGTGGGCTTAGGGTGTGTTCTTATGCAATATGGGAAAGTAGTAGCTTATGCTTCTAGGCAACTTAAGGTGCACGAGAAGAATTATCCAACTCATGATCTTGAGTTAGCGTCCGTGGTATTTGCCTTGAAAATATGGAGACATTATTTGTATGGTGTTCATATTGAAATGTATACCGACCACAAGAGTCTTCAATATGTGTTTACTCAAAAAGAGTTGAATCTCCATCAAAGAAGGTGGTTGGAATTATGGAGGGATTACGACATGAGTGTTCTCTACCACATCAGTAAAGCTAATATGGTTGTGGATGCTCTAAGTCGTATGACCATGGGTAGTCTATCTCATGTAGAAGAAGCCAAGAAAGACCTAGTGAAATATGTTCATATGTTGACTAGATTGGGTGTTATATTGGAAGGTTCTCCAAATAGTGGTTTTATGGTCCAGCATAACTCTGAATCATCTTTGGTGGTTGAGGTGAAGTCTAAGCAACACCTTGATCAACCATTGATGGAGTTGAAGGATTCAGTTATTGGTAAGCTTATGAGTCATTGTCCATAGGTGGGATGGTTTCTTGAGGTATCAAGAAAGGTTGTGTGTACCCAATGTTGATGACTTGAGAAACCGGATTTTTGAGGAAGCTCATGGTTCTCGTTATTCGATTCATTCGGGTTCTACAAAGATGTATCATGACATTAGAGAAGTGTTTTTGTGGGAAGGCTTGAAAGGGGACACGGAATTTGTTGCAAAATGTCCAAATTGCCAACAAGTGAAAGCCGAACACCAAAATTCGGGTGTTTTTTTTCCTGAAATACAATCTCCCACTTGGAAGTGGGAAGACATAGATATGGATTTCTCGGTAGGTTTTCCTCGGACACAAAAGCATCATGATTCTATATGGGTGGTTGTTTATAGGTTGACCAAATCCGCTTATTTTATTCCCGTCAAGTCAACATACTCGGCGGAGGATTATGCAAGGATCTTCATAGATGAGATTGTGTGTCGCCACGGTATTCCGTTATCCATCATTTTGAATAGGGGTGCACAATTAACATTTAGGATTTGGAGGTCATTCCAAAAAGGGTTGGGTACCAAGGTGAATCTAAGAACCGTTTTTCATCCCCAAACGGATGTTCAAGCAGAGCATACTATTCAAACCCTTGAGGATATGCGTAGAGCTTGTATTATTGACTTCAAGGTAAATTGGGATAGACAATCTCCCTTAGTTGAGTTCGCTTATAACAATAGTTACCATTCATCTATATCTATGGCTCCTTTCGAAGCCTTGTCTGATAGGAGATGTAGATCTCCAATTGGATGGTTTGAAGTGGGAGAGTCTTCACTCTGGGGTCCCGAATTGATTTATAAGACTTTGGAGAAAGTTCATATGATAAGAATCGGTTAAAAACAGCCTATAGTTGGCAAAAGTCTTATGCTAACCATAGGAGAAGGGATTTAGAATTTGAAGAGGGGGATAAAGTGTATCTAAAAATTTCACCCATGAAGGGAGTGGTGAGATTTGGCAAAAAGGGGAAGTTGATTCCTCGTTATGTGGGCCCATATGAAATTTTGCAAAGGGTTGGAAAGGTTGCATACGAGTTGAGATTACCTAGTGAATTAGTTTCGGTTGATCCGGTGTTCCATCTCTCCATGCTTAAGAAGTGTATCGGTGATCCCGATTCCATTCTTCCTATTGAAGGTCTAGGTGTGGAATAGAACCTTTCTTATGCGGAGGTTCCAGTTGAAATCCTTGATAGACAAGTAAAGTAGTTGAGGAACAAGGAGGTGACTTCCGTAAAGGTGTTATGGAAGAACCACCTAGTTGAGGGAGCAACAAGGGAGGCCGAGGCCGACATGAAGTCCCGTTACCCTCATCTCTTTGTTGACTAAGGTTAGTTGTTCCTACTTATAATGAAAATAATGAATAAATTGAATTTGACTTGTTTTGCAAAGATGTGCATGTTTAAGGTAAAGGTTTTTGCTAAAATGAGGAGTCATATGAAAATGCTCTTTTGCTTGATTTGCACTTATTTGAGTATTTGGTATGTGTTGTCTTTGTAACAACCCTAAAAATGGATATGATAAGTAATGCTTAATGTGTCTAGAATGCCTACGATTAGACCGGGTTCACACGGATTGATGCGCGTAGAACCAGACCTCAGAACCCTTGCTACAGCCAAGCCAACTAAGTTGGGGAGTTAGTTGAGCTAGAAAAGGTTGGGTCCAGCCATGTAGGGCTCTCGAATATGAAGATTTACTCGGATGAGTCTTTACCAGACTTAAAAAGGGAAATCTTAGGTGTGGAGGGCTAGGGGTAAAATGGTCTTTTTCAGGCCAAGGGTAATATCATAATTACCCTAGGGGATTAATTAATTTATTAATTAATTTAATTAAGTGGATGGTTTGGGTCGGGTTGACCCGAATTGACCCGGTTCGCGGTGGTCACTCCACCCGGGTTCGAACCCCAATCGAAGCTTCAATTAAATGCATTTAATTTGAGGTTTATAATTTGATTTTTTAAGGCTTTATGGTCATTTCACTAAGCTAATTAAATCAGATTTTTATTAAATTAATAAGGAGTCCTAGTTTGACTAATTCCCAAACTAAAACTCCTAATCCTAAAACTACTCTCTCACGCTCATCTCTCTCACGTCTCTCCACTTCTCTTTCACGTTTCTCTGCCAAACAAAAGTACTAAAGCAGAAAAATTACTAAAGTTCTTCACACTTGAAGAACTCACTCAAAAAAATATAATCAAAACATAAGCAAAAACGTTAGGCAAAGGGAGGAGTTTCCGTCGAGCTTGGTGTTGGAGTTTCGAAGCTTGAACGTGATTTGGAGAGGGTGTTGGACAGGAGGTCGTGTGTTGAATAAACGTCAAAATAAGGTATGGGTTTTCTTACTCTTGGTCGCTTTCCCAAGAGACCCCTAGGATTCAGTCGATTCTAATCCGAAAACTAGGATTGTTTCCCCGTTGCATGTCCCTGTCACTAGCTCCTATCGATGGTTGTAGGTTGGTATGTTTGATGGTAGATATTAGGCATGTAATGTGTTTTCGTGATGAATATTTTCATGAATGTGTGTTTGGAATCGTATGAATGATAACCTATGTTTTCCGAAAATATGTGTTTATGTGTGTGCAATGTGTAGCCGTGATTTTGGACACGGATTGGAGCATGAAATGACATGTTTATGGTTGTATTTCACGTGCACAAACTTGTTTAAATCGTGATATTCATAAGTGATGTAAAAATGCTGATTTGAGTGCAAACTCATTGAAGAGGCGAGTACAGTTTCACTTCAGTTTCACGAATGTGATCTTGAAAAAGCACCTAAAGAATTGGTTGCATGATTGTTTTCCTTCCATTGATTGTAGAACAAGAATTGTCAAGTTCAATTTTCCAAATGAACCCGTTTTAGAGTGGAAGGGGGGAAATTATATTCCTAGAGGTCGTATCATTTCTTGTTTGGAGTCTTGTAAGATGATCTCAAAAGGGTGCTTATACCATATTTTAATAGTCAAATGTTTAGACTTCGAAAATCCTCCCATTGAGTTAGTTCCTGTAGTGAGGGAATTTCCAGAGGTCTTTCCTAATGATCTTCCCGAATCCTCCTGAACGGGAAATTGATTTTGGTATTGACTTGCTACTGGATACCAACACCATTTTAATTCCTCCTTATCAGATGGCTCCAGCCAAATTGAAAGAGTTGAAGTCTCAACTCAAGGACTTACTAGACAAAGGCTTTATTAGACCTAGTATCTCTCCATGGGATGCACTCGTTTTGTTTGTAAAGAAGAAGTATGGGTACCTTAGAATGTGCATTGATTATCACCAACTCAATAAAGTCACTATTAAAAATAAGTATCCTCTCCCTCGAATTAATGACTTGTTTGATCAACTCCAAGGGGAAAGCTACTTCACTAAGATTGACTTGAGATCGGGGTATCACCAACTAAGGTGAGAGGTGAGGATATACCAAAAACGATATTTTAAGACTAGATATGGTCACTATGAATTTCTAGTAATGTCCTTTGGTCTCACTAGTGCCCCGGCGACGTTTATGGACCTAATGAATAGGGTATTTCAAAGTTATCGAGATTCATTTGTCATTGTCTTCATTGACGACATCTTGGTATATTCAAAAAATGAGGGTGATCACATGGACCATTTAAGGGTGGTGTTGCAAGTGCTTAAGGAAAGCCAATTATTTGCCAAGTATAGCAAATGTGAGTTTTTGTTGAGGTCGGCGGCATTTCTTGGTCATATCATCTCTAGTGAGGGAGTTGAGGTTGATCCAAGGAAAAACAAGGCGGTCAAGAATTGACCTAGACCATTGACTCCAACTGACATTAGAAGCTTTTTGGGTCTAGCGGGTTATTATAGGAGGTCTCTGGATGGTTTTGCGTCCATTGCTTCTCCCTTGACTACCTTGACCCAAAAGAGTTTAAAATTTGAGTGGTCAAAGGCATGTGAAAGAATCTTCCAAATCTTTAAAGAGTGGCTTACCTCCGCTCTGGTGTTGACCTTACCGGAGGGTACCAAGGGCTTAGTTGTGTATTTTGATGCATCCCAAGTGGGCTTAGGGTGTGTTCTTATGCAATATGGGAAAGTAGTAGCTTATGCTTCTAGGCAACTTAAGGTGCACGAGAAGAATTATCCAACTCATGATCTTGAGTTAGCGTCCGTGGTATTTGCCTTGAAAATATGGAGACATTATTTGTATGGTGTTCATATTGATATGTATACCGACCACAAGAGTCTTCAATATGTGTTTACTCAAAAAGAGTTGAATCTCCATCAAAGAAGGTGGTTGGAATTATGGAGGGATTACGACATGAGTGTTCTCTACCACCTCAGTAAAGCTAATATGGTTGTGGATGCTCTAAGTCGTATGACCATGGGTAGTCTATCTCATGTAGAAGAAGCCAAGAAAGACCTAGTGAAATATGTTCATATGTTGGCTAGATTGGGTGTTATATTGGAAGGTTCTCCAAATAGTGGTTTTATGGTCCAGCATAACTCTGAATCATCTTTGGTGGTTGAGGTGAAGTCTAAGCAACACCTTGATCAACCATTGATGGAGTTGAAGGATTCAGTTATTGGTAAGCTTAATGAGTCATTGTCCATAGGTGGGATGGTTTCTTGAGGTATCAAGAAAGGTTGTGTGTACCCAATGTTGATGACTTGAGAAACCGGATTTTTGAGGAAGCTCATGGTTCTCGTTATTCGATTCATTCGGGTTCTACAAAGATGTATCATGACATTAGAGAAGTATTTTTGTGGGAAGGCTTGAAAGGGGACACGGAATTTGTTGCAAAATGTCCAAATTGCCAACAAGTGAAAGCCGAACACCAAAAGTCGGGTGTTTTTTTTCCTGAAATACAATCTCCCACTTGGAAGTGGGAAGACATAGATATGGATTTCTTGGTAGGTTTTCCTCGGACACAAAAGCATCATGATTCTATATGGGTGGTTGTTTATAGGTTGACCAAATCCGCTCATTTTATTCCCGTCAAGTCAACATACTCGGCGGAGGATTATGCAAGGATCTTCATAGATGAGATTGTGTGTCGCCACGGTATTCCGTTATCCATCATTTTGAATAGGGGTGCACAATTAACATTTAGGATTTGGAGGTCATTCCAAAAAGGGTTGGGTACCAAGGTGAATCTAAGAACCGTTTTCATCCCCAAACGGATGTTCAAGCAGAGCGTACTATTCAAACCCTTGAGGATATGCGTAGAGCTTGTATTATTGACTTCAAGGTAAATTGGGATAGACAATCTCCCTTAGTTGAGTTCGCTTATAACAATAGTTACCATTCATCTATATCTATGGCTCCTTTCGAAGCCTTGTCTGATAGGAGATGTAGATCTCCAATTGGATGGTTTGAAGTGGGAGAGTCTTCACTCTGGGGTCCCGAATTGATTTATAAGACTTTGGAGAAAGTTCATATGATAAGAATCGGTTAAAAACAGCCTATAGTTGGCAAAAGTCTTATGCTAACCATAGGAGAAGGGATTTAGAATTTGAAGAGGGGGATAAAGTGTATCTAAAAATTTCACCCATGAAGGGAGTGGTGAGATTTGGCAAAAAGGGGAAGTTGATTCCTCGTTATGTGGGCCCATATGAAATTTTGCAAAGGGTTGGAAAGGTTGCATACGAGTTGAGATTACCTAGTGAATTAGTTTCGGTTGATCCGGTGTTCCATCTCTCCATGCTTAAGAAGTGTATCGGTGATCCCGATTCCATTCTTCCTATTGAAGGTCTAGGTGTGGAATAGAACCTTTCTTATGCGGAGGTTCCAGTTGAAATCCTTGATAGACAAGTAAAGTAGTTGAGGAACAAGGAGGTGACTTCCGTAAAGGTGTTATGGAAGAACCACCTAGTTGAGGGAGCAACAAGGGAGGCCGAGGCCGACATGAAGTCCCGTTACCCTCATCTCTTTGTTGACTAAGGTTAGTTGTTCCTACTTATAATGAAAATAATGAATAAATTGAATTTGACTTGTTTTGCAAAGATGTGCATGTTTAAGGTAAAGGTTTTTGCTAAAATGAGGAGTCATATGAAAATGCTCTTTTGCTTGATTTGCACTTATTTGAGTATTTGGTATGTGTTGTCTTTGTAACAACCCTAAAAATGGATATGATAAGTAATGCTTAATGTGTCTAGAATGCCTACGATTAGACCGGGTTCACACGGATTGATGCGCGTAGAACCAGACCTCAGAACCCTTGCTACAGCCAAGCCAACTAAGTTGGGGAGTTAGTTGAGCTAGAAAAGGTTGGGTCCAGCCATGTAGGGCTCTCGAATATGAAGATTTACTCGGATGAGTCTTTACCAGACTTAAAAAGGGAAATCTTAGGTGTGGAGGGCTAGGGGTAAAATGGTCTTTTTCAGGCCAAGGGTAATATCATAATTACCCTAGGGGATTAATTAATTTATTAATTAATTTAATTAAGTGGATGGTTTGGGTCGGGTTGACCCGAATTGACCCGGTTCGCGGTGGTCACTCCACCCGGGTTCGAACCCCAATCGAAGCTTCAATTAAATGCATTTAATTTGAGGTTTATAATTTGATTTTTTAAGGCTTTATGGTCATTTCACTAAGCTAATTAAATCAGATTTTTATTAAATTAATAAGGAGTCCTAGTTTGACTAATTCCCAAACTAAAACTCCTAATCCTAAAACTACTCTCTCACGCTCATCTCTCTCACGTCTCTCCACTTCTCTTTCACGTTTCTCTGCCAAACAAAAGTACTAAAGCAGAAAAATTACTAAAGTTCTTCACACTTGAAGAACTCACTCAAAAAAATATAATCAAAACATAAGCAAAAACGTTAGGCAAAGGGAGGAGTTTCCGTCGAGCTTGGTGTTGGAGTTTCGAAGCTTGAACGTGATTTGGAGAGGGTGTTGGACAGGAGGTCGTGTGTTGAATAAACGTCAAAATAAGGTATGGGTTTTCTTACTCTTGGTCGCTTTCCCAAGAGACCCCTAGGATTCAGTCGATTCTAATCCGAAAACTAGGATTGTTTCCCCGTTGCATGTCCCTGTCACTAGCTCCTATCGATGGTTGTAGGTTGGTATGTTTGATGGTAGATATTAGGCATGTAATGTGTTTTCGTGATGAATATTTTCATGAATGTGTGTTTGGAATCGTATGAATGATAACCTATGTTTTCCGAAAATATGTGTTTATGTGTGTGCAATGTGTAGCCGTGATTTTGGACACGGATTGGAGCATGAAATGACATGTTTATGGTTGTATTTCACGTGCACAAACTTGTTTAAATCGTGATATTCATAAGTGATGTAAAAATGCTGATTTGAGTGCAAACTCATTGAAGAGGCGAGTACAGTTTCACTTCAGTTTCACGAATGTGATCTTGAAAAAGCACCTAAAGAATTGGTTGCATGATTGTTTTCCTTCCATTGATTGTAGAACAAGAATTGTCAAGTTCAATTTTCCAAATGAACCCGTTTTAGAGTGGAAGGGGGGAAATTATATTCCTAGAGGTCGTATCATTTCTTGTTTGGAGTCTTGTAAGATGATCTCAAAAGGGTGCTTATACCATATTTTAATAGTCAAATGTTTAGACTTCGAAAATCCTCCCATTGAGTTAGTTCCTGTAGTGAGGGAATTTCCAGAGGTCTTTCCTAATGATCTTCCCGAATCCTCCTGAACGGGAAATTGATTTTGGTATTGACTTGCTACTGGATACCAACACCATTTTAATTCCTCCTTATCAGATGGCTCCAGCCAAATTGAAAGAGTTGAAGTCTCAACTCAAGGACTTACTAGACAAAGGCTTTATTAGACCTAGTATCTCTCCATGGGATGCACTCGTTTTGTTTGTAAAGAAGAAGTATGGGTACCTTAGAATGTGCATTGATTATCACCAACTCAATAAAGTCACTATTAAAAATAAGTATCCTCTCCCTCGAATTAATGACTTGTTTGATCAACTCCAAGGGGAAAGCTACTTCACTAAGATTGACTTGAGATCGGGGTATCACCAACTAAGGTGAGAGGTGAGGATATACCAAAAACGATATTTTAAGACTAGATATGGTCACTATGAATTTCTAGTAATGTCCTTTGGTCTCACTAGTGCCCCGGCGACGTTTATGGACCTAATGAATAGGGTATTTCAAAGTTATCGAGATTCATTTGTCATTGTCTTCATTGACGACATCTTGGTATATTCAAAAAATGAGGGTGATCACATGGACCATTTAAGGGTGGTGTTGCAAGTGCTTAAGGAAAGCCAATTATTTGCCAAGTATAGCAAATGTGAGTTTTTGTTGAGGTCGGCGGCATTTCTTGGTCATATCATCTCTAGTGAGGGAGTTGAGGTTGATCCAAGGAAAAACAAGGCGGTCAAGAATTGACCTAGACCATTGACTCCAACTGACATTAGAAGCTTTTTGGGTCTAGCGGGTTATTATAGGAGGTCTCTGGATGGTTTTGCGTCCATTGCTTCTCCCTTGACTACCTTGACCCAAAAGAGTTTAAAATTTGAGTGGTCAAAGGCATGTGAAAGAATCTTCCAAATCTTTAAAGAGTGGCTTACCTCCGCTCTGGTGTTGACCTTACCGGAGGGTACCAAGGGCTTAGTTGTGTATTTTGATGCATCCCAAGTGGGCTTAGGGTGTGTTCTTATGCAATATGGGAAAGTAGTAGCTTATGCTTCTAGGCAACTTAAGGTGCACGAGAAGAATTATCCAACTCATGATCTTGAGTTAGCGTCCGTGGTATTTGCCTTGAAAATATGGAGACATTATTTGTATGGTGTTCATATTGATATGTATACCGACCACAAGAGTCTTCAATATGTGTTTACTCAAAAAGAGTTGAATCTCCATCAAAGAAGGTGGTTGGAATTATGGAGGGATTACGACATGAGTGTTCTCTACCACCTCAGTAAAGCTAATATGGTTGTGGATGCTCTAAGTCGTATGACCATGGGTAGTCTATCTCATGTAGAAGAAGCCAAGAAAGACCTAGTGAAATATGTTCATATGTTGGCTAGATTGGGTGTTATATTGGAAGGTTCTCCAAATAGTGGTTTTATGGTCCAGCATAACTCTGAATCATCTTTGGTGGTTGAGGTGAAGTCTAAGCAACACCTTGATCAACCATTGATGGAGTTGAAGGATTCAGTTATTGGTAAGCTTAATGAGTCATTGTCCATAGGTGGGATGGTTTCTTGAGGTATCAAGAAAGGTTGTGTGTACCCAATGTTGATGACTTGAGAAACCGGATTTTTGAGGAAGCTCATGGTTCTCGTTATTCGATTCATTCGGGTTCTACAAAGATGTATCATGACATTAGAGAAGTATTTTTGTGGGAAGGCTTGAAAGGGGACACGGAATTTGTTGCAAAATGTCCAAATTGCCAACAAGTGAAAGCCGAACACCAAAAGTCGGGTGTTTTTTTTCCTGAAATACAATCTCCCACTTGGAAGTGGGAAGACATAGATATGGATTTCTTGGTAGGTTTTCCTCGGACACAAAAGCATCATGATTCTATATGGGTGGTTGTTTATAGGTTGACCAAATCCGCTCATTTTATTCCCGTCAAGTCAACATACTCGGCGGAGGATTATGCAAGGATCTTCATAGATGAGATTGTGTGTCGCCACGGTATTCCGTTATCCATCATTTTGAATAGGGGTGCACAATTAACATTTAGGATTTGGAGGTCATTCCAAAAAGGGTTGGGTACCAAGGTGAATCTAAGAACCGTTTTTCATCCCCAAACGGATGTTCAAGCAGAGCGTACTATTCAAACCCTTGAGGATATGCGTAGAGCTTGTATTATTGACTTCAAGGTAAATTGGGATAGACAATCTCCCTTAGTTGAGTTCGCTTATAACAATAGTTACCATTCATCTATATCTATGGCTCCTTTCGAAGCCTTGTCTGATAGGAGATGTAGATCTCCAATTGGATGGTTTGAAGTGGGAGAGTCTTCACTCTGGGGTCCCGAATTGATTTATAAGACTTTGGAGAAAGTTCATATGATAAGAATCGGTTAAAAATAGCCTATAGTTGGCAAAAGTCTTATGCTAACCATAGGAGAAGGGATTTAGAATTTGAAGAGGGGGATAAAGTGTATCTAAAAATTTCACCCATGAAGGGAGTGGTGAGATTTGGCAAAAAGGGGAAGTTGATTCCTCGTTATGTGGGCCCATATGAAATTTTGCAAAGGGTTGGAAAGGTTGCATACGAGTTGAGATTACCTAGTGAATTAGTTTCGGTTGATCCGGTGTTCCATCTCTCCATGCTTAAGAAGTGTATCGGTGATCCCGATTCCATTCTTCCTATTGAAGGTCTAGGTGTGGAATAGAACCTTTCTTATGCGGAGGTTCCAGTTGAAATCCTTGATAGACAAGTAAAGTAGTTGAGGAACAAGGAGGTGACTTCCGTAAAGGTGTTATGGAAGAACCACCTAGTTGAGGGAGCAACAAGGGAGGCCGAGGCCGACATGAAGTCCCGTTACCCTCATCTCTTTGTTGACTAAGGTTAGTTGTTCCTACTTATAATGAAAATAATGAATAAATTGAATTTGACTTGTTTTGCAAAGATGTGCATGTTTAAGGTAAAGGTTTTTGCTAAAATGAGGAGTCATATGAAAATGCTCTTTTGCTTGATTTGCACTTATTTGAGTATTTGGTATGTGTTGTCTTTGTAACAACCCTAAAAATGGATATGATAAGTAATGCTTAATGTGTCTAGAATGCCTACGATTAGACCGGGTTCACACGGATTGATGCGCGTAGAACCAGACCTCAGAACCCTTGCTACAGCCAAGCCAACTAAGTTGGGCAGTTAGTTGAGCTAGAAAAGGATGGGTCCAGCCATGTAGGGCTCTCGAATACGAAGATTTACTCGGATGAGTCTTTACCAGACTTAAAAAGGGAAATCTTAGGTGTGGAGGGCTAGGGGTAAAATGGTCTTTTTCAGGCCAAGGGTAATATCATAATTACCCTAGGGGATTAATTAATTTATTAATTAATTTAATTAAGTGGATGGTTTGGGTCGGGTTGACCCGAATTGACCCGGTTCGCGGTGGTCACTCCACCCGGGTTCGAACCCCAATCGAAGCTTCAATTAAATGCATTTAATTTGAGCTTTATAATTTGATTTTTTAAGGCTTTATGGTCATTTCACTAAGCTAATTAAATCAGATTTTTATTAAATTAATAAGGAGTCCTAGTTTGACTAATTCCCAAACTAAAACTCCTAATCCTAAAACTACTCTTTCACTATCATCTCTCTCACGTCTCTCCACTTCTCTTTCACGTTTCTCTGCCAAACAAAAGTACTAAAGCAGAAAAATTACTAAAGTTCTTCACACTTGAAGAACTCACTCAAAAAAAATATAATCAAAACATAAGAAAAAACGTTAGGCAAAGGGAGGAGTTTCCGTCGAGCTTGGGGTTGGAATTTCGAAGCTTGAACGTGATTTGGAGAGGGTGTTGGACAGGAGGTCGTGTGTTGAATAAACGTCAAAATAAGGTATGGGTTTTCTTACTCTTGGTCGCTTTCCCAAGTGACCCCTAGGATTCAGTCGATTCTAATCCAAAAACTAGGATTGTTTCCCCGTTGCATGTCCCTGTCACTAGCTCCTATCGATGGTTGTAGGTTGGTATGCTTGATGGTAGATATTAGGCATGTAATGTGTTTTCGTGATGAATATTTTCATGAATGTGTGTTTGGAATCATATGAATGATAACCTATGTTTTCCGAAAATATGTGTTTATGTGTGTGCAATGTGTAGCCGTGATTTTGGACACGGATTGGAGCATGAAATGACATGTTTATGGTTGTATTTCACGTGCACAAACTTGTTTAAATCGTGATGTTCATAAGTGATGTAAAAATGCTGATTTGAGTGCAAACTCATTATCTAATGTGATCGTGAAAATGCACCTAAAGAACTCACTAAAAACTACTCCAAACGTATACACGTTTAACGTGAAAGAGGTGAGAAAATAGGCTGCAAAAATGTGATCAAAATTCCAGCACTTTGATGTTAGTTTCGGTCAAGCTAAGTCAATTAATATGTTATGAAAAATGAAGAAAAATAAGTGAGGTCACTGAGGATTGAACCAGTGACCTCACCAGGTTAAAAGTCATAGAAATAATGTAAGTTAAAAAGAATGTGGCCAGAGCGATTCGAACCCGTGACCTTGACCAAAAATGAAATAATAAAAATAAGAAATGAGAGGAGTGTGATTCGAACCCACCACCTCTCAGTCAGAGTTAAGGAGGAATTAAAAGAAAAAGAAAAGGTTGAGGCGTGTGGGAATCGAACCCACAACCCCTAGGCAGAATAAAAGGAATTTAAGGAGAAAAATTAAAGTGGGGCTGTGGGGGTTCGATCCCACACCCCCTCGGCTAAGAAGGAGAGAATTAAAATAAAATAAAATAAAAGGAAATGAGGTTGTGGGGGTTCGATCCCACATCCTCTCAGTCCCAATGGACGAAAAATAAAGAGAGCAATCAAGGTAAAATGAAATGAAGGCGTTGGGGATCGATCGTGGATCCCCAAGCCGTATGGATAAAACCAAAATAAATAAAAATGTAAGTGTTGTCCAAGGGATTCGAAATCGGGTTCCCTTGCCCAAATTCTGTATTGATACATAAGTCATACGTGAATAAATGTTCAAATATAATGTTGCCTACATAGATCGAAATCGAGATCTTGGCATACTTACAAGATGCATAAGTCTTGTACCACATAATCTTAGGAAGACATGGATCACTTAAACGAACTATGAATGAAGCCTCATGGCTTGTACGTATAGAACCATAAGTCTAGCATACATTTAAAGTAAGTGAACCTAAGATGTATGTAATGAAATGATGAAACCCTATAAGGGTTAACTAAGAATGTGAAACACACTAAATGTCCAAGTGTATTGGCATATGATGAAATGAACAATGAAATGATGAAACCCTAGAAGGGTTAAGTAAGAGTGCGAAACACACTAAATGGCCAAGTGTATTGGCATATAATGAAATGAACATTCACGTAAAAAGGGGTGAGCAATTATGAAGAGCAAATGTGCTAACGTTAATGAATATGGTGACAACATGATAAGAGGCTAATGTGAAAGATGAGAGTAATCTCAAATGAGCCTAAGTAAATGTTACCAAAACGTACTCACCTATGATAGTGTAAAGCTAATGAAGAGACTAGTCTATATGAACACTCTTATGAAAGTATTGAGATTAATGTATATTTAATACTAATGATGAGATGAGAAATCATCTATTGAGCTATGATGTCCTCATACTAGAAGCCAGCTTCCATGACGTATGAGTTGAATGTAATGGAACTTTATACTGAGCACCAATAGGCTAGCTATGAGCGGTGATGCCTTCTTTCGGGAAGGGCGGAGGTTCACGTAACTCTCATGAGATGAGACTCTCCGGCATGCCGGGTATGGGTCTCCTTATATCTCCTAGTCTTTGAACCTATACTGCCAATATAGGGATCTAGCAGGGTTCAATCCCCTATATACGCTAGCATGTTTTGGGTCACTTTGGCCGGTGATTCCACCTCTTTTCGGTGTGGGGCAAACACTGGATTTCATGATGCTCACATCATCTATGTCGGTTAAAGATAAAGTTCCCCATGAATGAATGAGGCCCGCCTCAAATGATGCACATAATGAAATGAACGATACCAAAGGTGTTAGGATAGGATAATCAAGAGGTGAGATAGACTCAAGTAATGACACTAGGTTATTCTTGGTCATTGCACAACAAACCCGATGAGAGTCTTAAACTACATCCTAGGTATGGCTAGTGTTTAAACTAGCTAATGAATGAATGAAATGAAGTACGTATGAATGAATGAAGCAGACTCTGTGTTTTCTAAAGAAGGCTCCCTAGTTGAGGTCCCATATGTTGAGCCCTCATTTTGGGAAGTCTTAATGTTAAGTCCATGATTCCGAGGTCTCATGGCATATGAACGAATGATATGAAAAATGTTATGTGCTATATGTAATATGTTATGTGCTATGTGTAAGATGTTATGTGCTGTGTGCAATATGATACGTATGATGATGCATGTTACTTTCATGGCATGACTTTCCTAATCCAAATTTGGCAAGTCCCATGACTTTTCTAATTCAAATTTGGCAAGTCCCCTGACTTTCCTAATCCCATTTTGGCAAGTCCACTAACTTGACTTTCCATCAATTATGTTGTTAGGAAAGAGCTATTCTCACTCATGCATGTCCTTGGTGTGTGCTTGCATATACCCATACTTAGTACAAGTGTGTACTAATTCCATACAATATCTACTTTTAGGTGCAGGCACAGGTGGACGTTAGAGCTTACAGTACGACGTTGCCGCTATCCGGATGTGGAGCTTTCATACGAATTTGGTAGGCCCTCATGCTTTCGAGGATGTCTACTGTTATTATATAGCTTACATGTAGGCTTTATCTAGTGGAGCATGTTCCACTAGTGTTTCTTTCTCATTTTATTTCAGACATTGTATTGGTGCCATTTTGGCAAGTATACTCTTAATGCAGTATTGAACTATTTCTTTCATTTGATGATCTTAATATTAGATGGTTGATTGTGAACGTTTATGAGTTTAAGTAGAATGTCTTATGTGAATGTTATGTAACAAAAAGTTCAAATTTTCCGCTAAAATTAACCTAGATGAAGTAACGATGACGTATGTAGGCTTGTCTGCGACCTCTGAGAGGTCAACGACGCCGATCTCATCTGGGGTCCAGATTCCGGTCGTGACAGTCTTCATGAAATTATATTGATCATGTTGAAATGTTGTGAAAAGGAATTTTTACATCATTGACTCTTTAATGATATGTTGAGCTCATATTGTTGTAAAAAAAGAGATTTCTCATGTTGGCATCTTGAGCTTTTATGTGTAGTAATTGAAGTTATTTTTTAAGTATAAATTCTATGTTGAGTTAAAACTCTTGTTTAATATGTTGTTGTTGGTTGGGCTGCTAGTCCTGAGTCTATCCTTTCCCTTCAATAGATTTTTAGTGTCATTCGGGAACGAATGTTCCTAGGGGGGGATAATGTAACACTCCGAAAGTCTAATGCGTAATCTAGAGACTCACAAGAGTGTCTAAGAATTTTAACACTGTTTTAAGGTAAAATATAATGTATATGAGTTAGTTAGAAAGTTTTAGAGTCAAAACGTCAAGGAACGTCCATGACGTCCGGAGACTAGTGCAAAAGGTGCTAGCGTGCCATAGCCTATTTGACGAGGTTTTAGGAGTCAAAATTTAATGAAATTTGGTGGTAAGGTGTCTAACATGTATTAGAGTTGGTTTAGGGTCAAAACGTTCGGGTACGACTCCCCAAGGACCAACAAAGGGTCCTTGAGAAGGACCCTTGCATTGTGGCTAAAAGTTGTCTAAGACAGTAGCCATTGACGAGAGGCAGGCTACGAGGCGTGGTACAATTGACGGGACATCGATGGCCACCGTCAATATTCACTTACACATTTTTGCAAAAAGACATTTTGGCCAGTCTCTGACCAAAACGACGGTGTGCAGAACGGTGGGTGAACAGTGCCCGTCGACTGACCTACAGACCGTAGGTCGTGGTCTCGGGCAGGCCTGCAACTTCACTGGTGATTTTTAAGTTAATCCATTTAATTAAGTAGTTGGTTAGTTAATTAGTTAGGGGTTAAGGGAGGTCTAATTAAGTTAGTTAATGAGTTATATAAAGCCCCAAACCTAATTAAACTAACCCATCTCTCATATTTCCCAAAACCCAATTACTCTTCCTTCTCTCTTCTTTCTCTCTCCCAAAGAAACTCCATAGAAGAACAAGCAAAGGAGGGTTCTAGGTCAGAAAGAAGACTAATTTTCTCCATCAATCTCCATCAATTAACAACGTATGAGATTGCTTTCCCCCAAAGGGTTCCTTCAAAATTGATTTCAATAAGATGAGTTTCAAGTGGGTTTCTTTCTATTACGAATTTGATCTTCTAAATTGTATTTTTTATGGTTTCTTTTGATTATTTTGGTTAGATTTTTATGTATTGTGATTCAATTATGCTAGTTCTTGATGTATTGACCTAGTTTGTGGAACATGACCTTTTCCCCTTTAGCCCTACGTTATGAACTAGTGATAAATTGATGTGTAGTGATTCAATTGACTTCATTATTGTGTTAATTACTATTTAGTGATGATATTACACCCATTGATGGGTTGAATTTTATGGTTGATGGTACAACCTTGGATCATTGACTGTTGAGGAGATTGGGTAAGTCTTGTGATCTCAAACCTTTACTTCAATTATGATTACTTGTGTTCAGTGATGAAGTTATATTGAAGTATACCTTATGATGAGATTTTTTAGGGTTGGGATGATGTTGAATTGAGATTTCTTTATTATGTGATTGTGGGATTATGCTTAAGATATAATGATATAAGGTTGGTGATTAAGTACCTATGTGCCTTACTATGATATAATGATGTTAATGTGCTAATCTCATATATGAGGGTTGTAATGAAATGTGTTCTCATGCAATTCCTATTGATCTTTGATTGTGAAGATATAAGGGGTAGACCCTATGACCTAAATTAATTTATGTTAATGAAAGACATTTTAAAAAGGACTCTAGCTTAGCACCGAGTGAACAAGAAGTGAGGAGTGTCCCTTCCTACATGGGGAAGGTAGGTTCACTAATGCACTCATGAGATTAGAGACTATAATCCATGTAGCATAAAGAGGGTCCAACTATATCTCCTATTTCGTGAACTATGTTTCCCCCATAGGAATACTAGCTAGTGGATCCACATAGATGCTATGTTCATGTTTTGGTACTTCCTTGGCAAATAGTCCGCCTTCTTTCGGTGTAGGTTTCTATGACACTGAATTCCACATTAGCTCATGTGGTGTATGGCGGTTAAGGCAAGATGTTCCCAAAAGTAAAATGAAGTAACAAAGTGAACTCTAACTAGGATGACTTAAGGGGTTTGACTTAGTCTAGGTAGGGGTATGAGACTCTACCTATACATTGCACTAGTTAGCCTTGAGGGAAGTCTTAGAAGGATGTTCTTATGCGCTTATATTCTTATAAATGTAAATTATATATATATATATATATATATATATATATGTTGATCTTACATGTTAATGACACGATGTGATATTGGTTTCACTTATGAAGATGTGGTTGGTCTCTATTGCTAAAGTATGATGATGTTTACTCTTATTGATATAGTATGTGAATTGGGCATGGATTATAGTTCTTATTGGGTTTACTTGATCGAGTGAGGTTATGAAACCTGACTTAGTCATTGCAATAATGGACTTAATGGGGGTGTATAAGTGATGGTCTTGCTTAGGTTATGATGTTATGAACTCTTATGGAATGCTTGTTGATATTATAACTTTGATGATATAGTTGTCTTGATTATGTGCTCAATTATTTTGATATGCATGTTGACTTGACTAGAATTGGTATTGTTGGTCTTGTGATGTCCATGGTCTTGACTTAAGTAATATGTGCTTATTGACTTGTATTGGTCCTTGAATGTGCATAAGGTATTCCCAAAGTGACTTTGCATGCTTTTGAATAGATGTCCCTTTTTGGCATGATTTCTATGTTGTATGTGTATATGATCCTATACTTTGTACAAGTGATGTGCTAACCCCATTTCTCCTTTTTCCCCAACATTTTAGGTTTTGTTCGTTGAAGGATTCGTGACGTCTTTTAAAGGATGACCTGGATCATTTCTCCAAGTGTGGGTATGTCCTCAAGTCCGAGAATGATGCCTTATCATTATTCTACCTATGGTTCTTTGTTATAGTCTAAAGATAATCATTTCATTCATGTTGTTTCAAGATATTGTTGTAAGCCCTAAGTGACATTTCTACATTTGTGTAAGGGCTTATGCCCATATTGATTTGACTCCATTTAGATGGTTTAATATGAGACATCCCTTTTAAGACTATATTATGTATGTTGTCTATATGTGGCATAAAAGTAGAAGACTATGTAATTTTCTTATACGAAGGGTCTATGTATACTCGATATGAATATATTATATGTAAGCGAGAGGTCTAAGTAAACCTTATGAAGTAGTGAAGATAAAAAGTTTTAAATTTTCCGCATTTTAACCTATGAATGTCATGATGAATGCTAAGAGGCTAGTCTTAGTCCTCTCTGAGGACGATGACGCCGGTTATGTCTAGGGGGTGCTCCCCGGATGTGACAAGATCGTACCGTAAGATTTGTAATTTTTGAACAACAGTAAAAAGAATTATCACATTTTCAAGTTCGTTTGAGAAAATTATGGCCCTTTCACCATTTTGATTAGATACTGGTGCATGCAATGTTGAGGAAACCAATCTTTTATGGAAAAAGACTAAGGGGTAGGCACTGAACGTATCACAAAATCAAATCTTTGGTTGCTAACACAAAAAAGGTCGCCATGAATAATGTTAGTGTTATTATTAAGGGATATATTTGAGGTTTATGTTTTTGGCATTTTGGGAGCTTGGAAACTTTGATCAAGACTATTTTCAATGTATTTTTCTTGTATGAATATTCGTTAAATCATTCTATTAATCGCACCCAAGTTAAGATTTTGAACCCCAAAGATATGAAAATAAATATCATTTGGTTTGTAAGCCTATTTGTGGTTGGATTTCGTTATTTTTTTTAAGCTTAAGATTATTAAGTTATAGGTTAACCAACTTTTGCATTAAATTTCTTAATGCTCGTTTATTTGTTCATTTAAAAATGCACATGAGCATGTAATTTGGGAATTTTGGGAAAACAATTTAGAAATCATATTTTGTTGATTTGGGCATCGATTTGAAATTTGTTTATGATGAAATCCATATTAAGGTTCCTTACCTTATGGTATAACCAATAGTTAGAATCATTGGTGACCCCAAGTCAACCCTCGGTACTAGAATACTACTATGGGATAAGCTGAACATTCTATATAAAAAAAGTGAAAGCTAAAACATGACTGAGTGTGAAAAGTACTTAATGTATATATGAATGAAATCCATGAAAAAACTGAACAACTAGTGTATGCATTATAAAAGCCTCAATTAACTGGAATTAGAAATAAATAAGTTTATTAGGAAGATTGATGTTTTTGATCTGCCGTTTCGCACATTCGAGGAGAGTATTGTTGCACTTGGTCCAGATTCCACCTCTACATCTGTTGGGCCACTATAGATTGGACCTCCCCCCACCCACACACAGTCACATTGATTCAAATATTAGGTAGGGTGCATGGCATAGATGCATAGATTCAGAAGCTAGTATATGTATAGATTTAGAAGCTAGTACAAGCCTTCCCACTAGCCCTCGAGATATCTCTTCGCTCTTAGGTATTCTTTATTCGACCTTATCCATTATAGTGCAGGAGCATCTGTCATGCCTCGAACCTACACCCTGGAAGTTGTCAGCACTCAATGATCATTGTTGGCCTTGAGCGGACCCTTGACCTAGCTTACTTAACTCAGTGGAAGACATAACTCAATAAAAGAAAACAATCTCATAATATGCGAGTTGGAATGCTAACAACATCTTAAGCTTGAAAAAGAGTAAAAAGGAACAATTACCTTGGCTCTGCTCAACTCATGAATAACTTGACTTAATATAAAGCAATTAGACACATGTATTGTGTAAAGCTTTTAAAACAATGAAAAACACTTAGTTCGTTAAAGAAAATGCAATAACAAACTCAACTTTACTTATATATGAAGTAATATAGTTTATGTGGGAGATTCTATAACCAAAAAACCACCATAATGAGCCTAAATGGTTGTACAATGTCTTGCCCACACTGCCAGAACTATCCTATACTTTGTCATAGCATAGAACTACTTAACTTAGTGGATCCACTAGCTTAACTTATGTGCTCATCTAAAATGTATGACCCATTAATACCCATGATGACTACATGGTTTATGGAGATTTGAGTTATTATGAACTCACATCCCCATATTGGTGCTCAATAATACTCCCAAAAATATACTTAACTCATGTGTTTTAAAAACAATTCCTTCTTTGGGTTGAGATAATTGCTCATCACTTAGCTTTAGAAAGCTCTATTGGAATTAATATTCCTCTTTCTTGCTCAAAACTCTTTTGGAAATCTTAGTTTCCTCTTATCTTAAATGTTAAAACATTTATAGACTCTTAGGGAATTCTTAGTTCCCTTATAACCTTTAATAAATGAACTCAACTGTTTACTCTTTACTTAGCTTGAAACTTGAGTCTTAAATCAACTCTTAGGGAATACTTAGCTCCCTTATATTTTTTTTGAAGAGAGGACTTCAACTCTTTACTCTTTACTTAACTTGAAATTTGAGTCTTAAAAAAAGTTAAAACGTTGTTAAAGACCATTGAGAACTCTTAAGAACGAGAAGAAAAAACAGAAATTCATGACAAAGATGATGGACACTCTCAAGAAATTATGTGGTTCTAGAGAGGATGATAAAGATGTCCTCTATAGCCATGCTAGTTGTAGTTCTACCTGAGGAGCCTAAGGGAGCCCCTCGTATTCTCTTTTTTATTTTTATACTGTGAGGACACAATTTCATTTTAAGTTCAGGCTTCCTCCCTTGTGATTAGTTGTTCTTGTTCGTATTATGATTGTGCCCTTGTAAGGCATATTCAATTTTATTTTTATTTGATTGTTCCTGTTACGCCCCGAGGCTATCCCCTTGAGGAAAACACGAAACCTACAATCACGAGTGACTCCAAGCTAACCCTGAGCTGGCATATCATAAGCATACTAAAATATGCTGAAATAAGAGATGTTATGTAGAAGCTTAAAACAGTGGTAACTGAAAGTGGGGAATACCCAACTCATATGAATATATGAAATCCACTAAGATTTCAAAAACAACTGAAAGATCACACTCAAATATAAATTTGAATCTAATACCATGTCTTAAATAATCCTCTAACTAATTAGAGATACTAGGACATGCCCCTAGTTAACTCTAGCAAAAACAGAAACTAAAATAAGAGATTAAATGTCAAAGAACATGTCTATCGTCCTCAAATAATGAGGACTCACCCTTGATACTATCGAATATGGATCGAGAACCGATCTATACATTATTTTAATGCTGAGGACCTTAACCAAAAGATGTAGCGTAAAGTATGTGTCGGTACTTGAAAGGTACTAAACATGCAGTATAGGATAAAATTGTTAAAAAAACATGATAATCTGATTAGGAATACTGTAACAGTTAAATCACAAAAATTATTTGAACCAGCGAAAGCCCCTCAAGACAGTCTCTATCCATCAAGCTTTGGCGCTCCACGCCCCTCAGAGCGCCAAGGACGCCTGGAGACCCCACTCTTTCCCCATCTATTCACACTAGTTCCTAAGTGATGTACCAATGCTTGTTCATTGGTTCTAACACTCTAAGGTACATCTAAACGTCATGAAATGCTCCATAAACATGAGATCATGAACCTTGAATGCATAATCCAATTCAAGGAAAGTTAAGATCAAATTCAAAGAAGTTAAGAGTCAAGTCTAAAAGTTAAGAAGCAAGTCAAAGTAAGTCCGTAAGGTTTTCAAGAGTCTTAAACTAACATTTTTACTTTATTTTAAGGCTCAAGCTACAAGTTGAGCAAAGTATAATGAGTTGAGTTAAATTTCTCGAAAGTTATAAGGGAACTAATTATTCCCTAAGAGTTAAGTTACAAGTTGAGCAAAGAGTAAAGCATTGAGTTCATTTCTCAAAAGTTATAAGGGAACTAAGTATTCCCAAGAGTTACAAATATATTTCACATTTTGAGCAAGAAAGAAAGCTAGACTTCCAACAGAGCCTTTGACTAGTTTTAGTAAAGAGGAAACTATGATTTCCAAGAGAGCTTTTAAAATCTAAGTTTGAGCAATTTATCTCAAACCAGAGAAGTAGTTGTTTTTAAGACATATGAGCTGAGTATTTTGGGAGTAGTATTGAGAACCAATATAGGGACGGGAGTTCATATTAACTCAAGCCCCCATAAACCATGTAACTAACATGGACAAATGAAGGGTCATGCTTTACGGATGATTCCTTAGTGGTTTTAGCATTGATTAGTGGATACACTTAGAAGTTCAGGTTCTATATCGACGAAAAGGTATAGGACGGTCCTCTTGCAATGTGAGGTAAGACGTTGTACCATCGCATAGGCTCATTGTGATGATTGTTAGTTAGAGAATTGATCTGCCGTGATTTTACGATATTTCTAATGCATTTCACTTAAGAGTTTTGTGTGTGTAAAGCCTTTTTGTAGTGATTTTAAAAAAATTTATGTCTTGTTTTGAAGGAAAGATGTTCAGGTTGCAATAAAAGAAAACAACTAAAAATAGTGCAGAATCAGACCTACGGAGGCAATCGACGGTCCGTCGTTCAATCGATGGACCGTAGGTGTGATTGTAGATGAGCAGCTAAGGACATTGAAGGACAAAATCAGGGAAGTCTGACTAAGTGTGGAACAACGAGATACAATGACGGTCCATCAATTGATCGACGGACCTAGTAGTGAACCGTCGTTTGATTCAGAGAAGGTTCCAGTACCTGGTTTTGGAATATTCTAAGCATAGAGCTACGTAGGAGTATCGATGGACTGTATATGGATCGACGAACCGTACTGTTGGTCCATCTTTGATTCAGATAGGGTGTCATCTAGAGAGAAAAAATAATTCTAAGTCCAGACTGTCGAAAATAATATATGGACCATCGATTAATCGACGTTCTGTCAGTTGGTTCGTCGATTAATGTCGCATACTTGAACAAAACTTTCAGTATTTGAATTCCCTTTTCTTTAGGACTATGTTTTCTATATATAGGGTATTGCAACCTCGTTTTGGGGGGTTAGCTACTATTACTTTTTTCTACTTTGTGTATTGGGGATTGGTTTTTGCAACTTTAGCAATTAGTTGATTTTCGGATTTGGTTTGAAGAATTTTTCTTGCAATTTCAAGTTGGATTTCTGGGATTATTCTTCTTGTCTAGTAAGTTCATGATTTCTTCATCTAAAATTATGAATTGTGGTCTTGCTAGCTTGGGTAACTAAATCCACAACTAGTGTTGTGGGAACCATGGGTAATTAACAAAGTATAACTAGCAATTAAGCAATTCTTGAATAGTGTTTTGCATGCATTTATATTCTTTCGTTTAAAAGTCTTTTTAAAAGTGTTCAACGTTAGAACTCGCCTTGTTGTTGCTTGTAAGACCAAGGAGGTAGTTAATAAGAAAAGAATTATCAACATAGATTTAGTGTGATACTTCTAATAGGCTAGTATCGATTGGTGCGAAGTAATAACTAAGCCATACATTGATTATGATGTCTAATATGAGGTAATGGTAAGGGTTAGTAAGTTATAAACACGTAGCTGGACCAAGGTGTGGGGTGAAATTCTCTAAATGCCGGACCAAGGATTTAGAGATACCTAACTTATCAGTTTGCATGTAATACACTAGGAAGGGATTGCTATTGCTAGGAATATTGCGTTATGAACCCGTGGGGAATACATATACCCTAGTTACTCTCTCATCTTGACAAAATCAAGTTTATTTTTGTTCAAGTAATAATTATATTGTTAAAGGAATTTGTTTCACAAAACCCTCCTTTTACTTACATGCTTTAGAAAGACATTGACTAAATAGATATAATCCTGAGTTGAAGTTAAGTCTAAACCATTTTTCTCGTGGGATCGACCCCAACCTACTAATTGGGTCCTCTACTTGATAACAATCGCTTATGCTTCTGTAGGTAGGTATAATTTGAGCGTATCAAATTTTTGCGCCGCTTCCAGGGAGTTCATGCTCTTAGTTTAATTTTAATTACATTATTGATATTTAGTCAACTATTTCTTGAGTTTACTTTTTCCTTTTTGTTTTTGTTTCACTCAGGTCTAGCTCTAGTGTATGCGAAGTACACGGAGCCGAGGAGAACCACTCACTCCATACGATCCTGAACTAAATCAAACTTTAAGAAGAATGGGCAACCAAGGGGTTCCAGTCAACCCTAACAGAAGAAATCTAGGTGATTGAGCAGGCCATCAGCCTCCATTACCAGTTCAGGCACACAAATAGGCACCCATTGAGAATTAGTTAGGTGATACCTTGAGGGTGCCACCTCCAGTAGCCCCATGCCTTAAGGATTACTATAACGGTAATGTGAACATTGCAGACTCTAATGGACCTCTTGTCATACCCCCATTGCCCCTTGGTAAAACTTTCGTGGTGTCGAGTAGCTTGATGCAGATGCTCACCGCGAGGAGCTTGTTTTAAGGACTGCCATTGTAAGACCCACATGCACATATAGCCAAGCTGAGATCGGTGTACAAAAGTTGTGTGGTAGACCAGACTTGGATATGAATGTTATCAGGCTGCGAGTGTTTCCTTTATCACTAACAAGAGATGTTGCTATTATGGTTCACTGAGCTGCCCTACAACTCTATCCACTCTTGGGATCATTTGAGATATTTGTTCTTAGCGAGATACTATTCAGTGTCAAAGAAGCTAAACCACAAGGATAAGGTAAACAACTTTGTGGCATTACCTGGAGAGTCGGTAAGTAGCTCTTGGAACAAATTTACTGCATTCTTGAGGGGTGTCTCGAATCATCGCATTGATGATGAGTCAATGAAGGAGTACTTTTATATAGGTCAAGATGACAACAACAAAGAGCTGCTTGATACTATTGCAGGTGGCTCTTATGGGGAATGCACATATGCTGAGATTGCAAAGAAATTGGAAAAGATATCTCGCAACAATAAAGCTTGCAGCCCTAGAAAGTCGGACACTGGGCGAAACATCTTCGCAGTACAAGCTACAAACATTTAAAGTTTGGAGCAATGAAAATTCATCCAAAATACCGGAAATCAATATTATGACAGGTCATTAATTAGGGGTGGGGGGAAAGAGAGAAAGTTGGCCATAAAAAGGTTCCATTATTTTCATATTGTTAACTAAGTTATATATTTGATAGAGGCGTAGTTAGGTAAGGCAGAGTGAGGTAGGGTTCATAGGCTCGGACGAATCTACTAGTTTTTTTTTGTAGATCCTATATTTATATTAGAAAATTAATTAAACATATGTATATTAACATGTGAACCCCCAAATAACATTGATTTAGAACTCTCAAACTCATAACTTTGACTCTACCTATATTAAATAATTTTAACATGTTTATTTTGTATAATTGTCATGATTTTTTTCGAGTGGATGTAATTTTAAAATATTAGAAATATCTTAAACCGTTTGACTCTCAGTTTATAATAATCAAGTGAAGATTAACTTAAAAAATCGAAGTAGTAAAAGAAAATGGAGGAAGATGAGATATGTATTCAATATTTCCACTATGTGTTTTACCTGCATAAATATTGCCACCTGAACTATACAAAATAGACCACATTCTTCAAAATTAAAAATATATTAAATATTTCAACTAGCTATACAAATCTCACACTCAATATAAAGTCTGCATGATTCTCACTAAATTGGTAAACCTTCTCTTAAACAAAATCTCACTCAATTCTAAGAAATGAGTTTGAAAGGTAAGTTGATCTCTCAAATAGAGATGAAGTGTGCTGGAGATTTTCTTCATGACCACTTCCAATCAAATCCACACCAGACATCCACCATGTCTCCTGATAGGGTAACTATTTTCACATTGCATGATGGTCAATTGGAAAAAACTAACTCTGTTATTGGCTGGAAAAAATATCCTTGGTGAGCTTCTTATATTTTTCAAATACCAAGCGAAACCATTGTATCAGATTTTTAAATTTTTAAATCAAATCAAACTAATAAATCTTAGATTTTTTCAGGTTTTGGGGGTTTTCCGATAAAGTGTACATGCAAACATATAATTAACTTGAAATTCAGATAAATTCTTTAGTCCAATCATAATACAACTATTTAAGGTGTTTCTTAGAAAAATAACACAAAATCTGAGATGAGTGATGACACTAAAAATTTTAATAAAAACAATAATGAAATCATCATATAAAATGAATATTGCAAAGTCATAATGAAAATGATCATAATTTTAAAGTACTAAATCATGTTAAAATAAGTCTAACAAGAATTAGTTACATGATTAAATATTTTACAAATATTAAAATAAGATTATGTATTTTAAATGTCTAAACCAATGTAAAACTAAAAAACAAAGATTCAACATTATTGTCATTCTTAGTGTTGAATTAATTTATTTTGTTAGCATAATATTGATTTGATTTCGAATTGAGCTTTATTAGAGTTACTAATATCTATGGACTATAAACTTTATTGGACCATTCAAAATTCTAAGTTTAAAAAAACTTGAAAAAATATGTTAAAAGATAAAAATTGTGAAAACATATAAGTAATATTTAAAAGTTACATCAAAGTAATACTTTTACGTATAAAATAAATTTTAAAAATTACTTATATAATATCTAGTTGATTTGGTATCAGGTTGACTTTTTTTAGTTAAAACCAAACCAACCCAAGAACAATTGAGCTTTTTTTTTCGAATACCAAACCATTAGTCGTTTTGTTTTGTTTGACTAAACTTGCGATTTGATTAGATTTTCAATTTGGTTTTGTATTTTTAGCTAATTCCTCGACTTGGAAGAACTTGTTGAGTGAGTGAGAATTTCTTTTGTTAGGAAAGTGATTTTCTTACCATGGATGATATTTATTCAAGAGATAAATGGTACAAGACTCAATGCGTTTGCAACTTTTAATGTGAAGAAGTGTCTAAGATGTGTTTGACAATATGCCTCTACTAGACATTATTTGTAACATCTCGTGCCTCGTAATAGCTTAGAATAATCTAAGAAACTAAAATTTATCATTTTTGGAAATAATAGGAAAAATTTGGAAAATTCCTAAGCTTAAGAAGTGAGTTTTGGTCATTTTCAAATGGCCATAACTTCTACCTCAGGATGGGTTAGAGTCATTTCTTTATATGCTTGGAATACCCTCGGAAAGATCTTTCCAACAATGCCAAGTTTGCACGATTTAGATATCATATGAGGCAGCTATGCCTTACGAAAGTTGGTCTGTTGAGAAAAGTCCAATTCAGGATTTTAATAAGGGCAAACTTGTCTTTTCACCCATCTATTTCCAAATTCGTTTTAAGGGTTTATTTGGGGTTAAAATAGGTTGGAATTCAGAATAGAAAGTTTATTTACGCTTAGGTCTTGGAGAAGAGAAAAGAGAATAAGGAAAAAGGGAGAAAAGATCAAGAATTCATCAAGAACGCCAAGATTTTCGAGTGGAATTCGTCGGGGGTGATCCTATTAAGGTAAGTGAGAAATTTACGTTTTGGGCTAATTCACCATCACACAAACTTGTTTAATTCAGCGAATTTTGAGTAACTTGAATGATGAAAAGTGAAGTTCTTGATGAATAATGTTGAAATCTTAATGGTTGAGTTGTTACATGCCTTTAGTTGATTTGGTTGGTATTTCCGGGTTGTTTCTCGAGTCTAATCTATTGATTATTGAGGTTATTAGTGATCCTAGGTGTTTTGGGAAATATCCATGAAAGTTTAGAAGGTTTAGAGATGAAAAATAGAGAAGAAAAGTTGATACTCCATCTGACAGGCCTTTGGGCGCCGCGCCTGCCTGAGCCCCACAGGACAGGCTCTGTCCGACAAGCCCTGGCACGTCGTGCCAGCCAAAGCCCCTCAGGACAGTCTTTGTTCGTCAGGCTCTTGCGCTCCACGCCTCTTAGAGCGCCAAGGACCCCTGGAGACCCCACTATTTCCCCATTTTTTTGCACTAGTTGCTAAGTGATGTATCCACGTTTCTTAGCTGATTCCAACACTCTAAGGTACATCTAAACATCATGAAATAATCCATAAACATGCGATCATGAACCTTGAATCCATAGTCTAATTCGAGGAAAGTTAAAATCTAAGTCAAAGAAGTTAAGAGTCAAGTCTAAAAGTTAAGAAGCAAGTCAAAGTAAGTCCTTAATGTTTTCAAGAGTCTTAAACAATCATTTTAACTTTGTTTTAAGGCTTAAGCTACAAGTTTAGCAAAGAGTAATGAGTTGAGCTAAAATTCTCCAAAGTTATAAGGGAACTAAGTTTTCCGTAAGAGTTAGTTACAAGTTGAGCAAAGAGTAAAGAGTTGAGTTCATTTCTCAAAAGTTATAAGGGAACTAAGTATTCCCCAAGAGTTACAAATGTATTTCACATTTTGAGCAAGAAAGGAAGCTAGACTTCCAACAGAGTCTTTGGCTAGTTTTAGTTAAGAGGAAACCATGATTTCCAAGAGATATTTTAAAATCTAAGTTTGAGCAAATTATCTTAAACCAGAGAAGATGTTTTTAAAACATATGAGCTGAGTATTTTGGGAGTAGTATTGAGCACCTATATGGGTACGCGAGATTATATTAACTTAAGCCCGCATAAATCATGTAGCTAACATGGACAGATGAAGGGTCATACTTTTCAGATGATTCCTTAGTATTTTTTAGCATAGACTAGTGGATACACTCGGTAGTTCAGGTTCTATACCGAAGACAAGGTATAGGACGATACTCTTGCAACGTGAGGTAAGACATTGTACTATCGCATAGGCTCATAGTGATGGTTGTCGGTTAGAAAATCTCCCACAAAAACTATGTTACTTTTATATATAAGTAAAGTTGACTTTGTTATTGCATTTTCTTTAATGGACTATGTGGTTTCACTGTCTTACAAAGCTTTATATATATTGCATATGTTTTAATTTCCTTATATGTATTGAGTTGAGGAGAACCAAGGTCAGTTTCTTCTTATTCCTTTCAAGATTTAAGTTATTGTTTAGCATTCACACTCGCATACTCGTACATTCAATGTACTGATACCAGTGACCTACATCATTTTATGATGCAGACATAGGTAACGAAATCTTCATCCAGTGCCTCGTTGATCCAGTTTGAGCACTGAGAGTTAGTGGTGAGCCTCCTTGCATTTTCGAGGACTGTTTTAATTGCTTTCCATGTTTTTACTTATAGAATGTTGTGGGTTTAGTCCCAACATTCTTCTTAGTACTATAGTGGCTTCATAGATAGATAGTCAGTATGATTGTTCAATTTGAGTCTTTTCTTATCTTGTATTTCAGATATTCAAATTTTGAGGCTTATGTGCCATTTTGGCCAAGACATTTCTTTAAGCCATTTGCATGAGAATGTTTCTCGCTTTATGATTAAGATAAGTCTTCCGCTGATTTAAGTAATCCAGGCCAAGGGTTTTCTCAAGACCAGCAATGGTCATTGGGTAGCGGCCAAGTCCAGGATGTAGGCTCGGGGTGTAATAAACTTGGTATCAGAGCATAAAGTTCAAGAGTCTTAGGGAGTCTATGAAGTTGTGTGTAGGTCCTATTTAGCGGTATGAAGCGCACCACATCTATAATTAGGAGGCTGCAACATTTAGGAATTTCATCACTTCCTTTATACTCACTTCATGCGTTAGAGTTTATCGTCAAAAGTCTCTCTCTAGTTCGTGTTTACGAATGTTTTAGATAACTATGCCTCCACGAAGATCAACACCAGTACACCCAGCTAGGAGAAATGTTAAACTTCACGAACAAGTGTTACCCAATGCACCTGAAGTGCAACCAAGAAGAGGTTAGCCACGCTGAGTTTTGTGAAGCTATTAGGATGCTAAGTAAGGCTGTGACTAAACAGATGGGTCAACAGAGAGGAGCTCGATTAAAAGAGGCTGACAACTCGAAAATTCATTAGTTCTTGAGAATGAGTCCTCCTAGTTTCACTGGTTCAAGCACTACTGAGGATTTGGAAAACTTTGTGGAAGAGTTGAAGAAGGTCTTTGATGTGATGCATGTCATTGATGTTGAGAGAGTCGAGATAGGTGCATACTAACTGAAGAATGTGGCTAGGACTTGGTTCGACTAGTATAAGAAGGGTAGAGATGTGAATGCACCACATCCGAGTTGCGCTTGATTCGAAGAGGCTTTCTTGGGGCATTTATTTCCCCGAGAACTAAGAAAGTCTAGGGTACGAGAATTCCTCACACTTAAGCAAGATTCTCTAAGTGTTCATGAATATGGGTTGAAGTTCACCCAACTATCCCGTTATACTCCGGAGATGGTTAAAGACATTAGGAGTAGAATGAGCTTGTTTGTTGCTGGGTAAGGCCGTCTATCAAGCAGAGAGGGTCAGGAAACAATGCTTATTGGGTACATGGACATTTTGAGATTGATGGTCTATGTGCAACAAGTTGAAGAAGAGAAGCTGAGGGAGATAGAGGAGTACAGAAACAAGAAAGCCAAGACTGGGAATGATTGTGGGCTGCAGGAAGGTGGTTCGAATCGTCCATAATTTCAAAAATAAAAGGGGCATGCACCATCAACTGCTAGTGCACCTGTGCCTAGAAACAGTGGTGAGTATAATGGCCAAAATTCACAGAACTTCAAGGCTAGACCATCCAGTCCCAAGGTAGTGTGGTACAAGGAGGTAACTGGGCTCCTGCATGTGGTAAGCTTGGTAAAAACCACGCCGGTAAGTGTCATGATGGCCTGTCAGGTTGCTTCAAGTGTGGTCAAGAGGGTCACTTTATGAAAGAGTATCCTAAGAATAAGCAGGGTGGTGGAAATCCGGGCAATAGAGCCCAATCTTCGTCTGTTGCACCACCGGAAATGGTTGCACCTAGACGAGGTACTTCCGGTACTGGCGCAGGAGAAAATCACCTCTATGCAATCACTGGCTGCCAAGAGCAAGAGAACTCGCCAGATGTTGTCATGGGTATGATCAAAGTCTTTACTATTAATGTTTATTCTTTGTTAGACCGAGGAGCAAGTTTATCTTTTGTAACTACTTATGTTGCAAATCAGTTTGAGATTCTTCTGGAGAAACTATGTGAACTTTATTGTGTTTTCTACCCTAGTTGGAGAGTCTATTCTAGCGTAGAGAGTCTATCGTGATTGTCCTATTTCTAGCAATCACAAGAACACCATGGTTGACCTAGTGGTGTTAGACATGGTAGATTTTGATGTCATTCTAGGTATGAACTATCTTCATGCCTGTTATGCATCAATAGACTGTAGAACTCGAGTTGTCAAGTTTCATATTCCTAATGAGCCAGTCATATAGTGGAGTAGTAGTTCACCGGTGCCTAATGGTCATTTTATTTCTTACCTTAAGGCGAGAAAGTTAGTTTCAAAAGGGTGTATATATTAGTTAGTCCGAGTTAATGAATCAAGTGCTGAGGTACCTTCCCTTCAGTCAGTTCCTATGGTTAAAGAGTTTCCAGAAGTTTTCCTAATAATTAACTCAGAGTCCCTTCTGAGAGAGAAATAGACTTTGGCATAGATATCATCACAGATACTCATCCTATCTCTGTTCTGCCATATCGAGTGGCACCAACAGAGTTAAAAGAGTTGAAAGAACATCTGAAAGATCTGTTAGATAAAGGTTTTATCCGACCAAATGTATCTACTTGGGGCGCTTCGGTCTTGTTTGTGAGAAAGAATAATGGTTCCCTTAAGATGTGTATAGAGTATCGCAAACTGAATAAGTTTGCCATCAACAATAAGTATCCTCTTCCAAGGATATATGATCTTTTCGACAGCTTTAGGGTTCTTCCTGCTTTTCAAAAATTGATCTTAGATCATGATACCATCAGTTTAAAGTTAGGGAATGTGATATTCCAAGGACAACTTCTAGAAACAGATATGAGCATTATGAGTTTTTGGTCATGTCCTTTGGTTTGACTAATGCGCTTGCATCATTCATGCATCTCATGAATAGAGTCTTCAAAACTTATTTAGATATGTTTGTTATTGTGTTCATTGATGACTTACTAATCTATTCAAGGAATGAAGAAGATCATGCTAGTCACCTAAGGATAGTTCTTCAGACCTTGAAAGATAAGGAGTTATATGTCAAGTTCTCCAAGTGTGAATTTTGGCTTAAGTGTGGAATTCTTGGGCCACATAGTTTCTAGTGATGGGATTAGCGTGGATACCTAAAAGATAGAAGCAGTCAGAGATGGCCTAGCCCCACATCTTCTACAGATATAAGGAGTTTCTTAGGTTTGGCTGGCTACTATAGAAGATTTGTTGAGGGATTTTCATATATATCGTCTCCTTTGACTAAGTTGACTCAGAAGACCGTTAAATTTCAATGTCTTGAAGCTTGTGAGAAAATATTTCACGAATTGAAAAAGAGGTTGACTACTGACCCATCTTTGACCTTACTAGAGGTTACTCAAGGTTTGTGGTGTACTGTGATGCATCAAGAGGTTATTTGGGTTGTGTGTTAATGCAGAATGGCAAGGTTATAGCTTATGCCTCCAGACAGTTTAAAGTTCATAAGAATAACTATCAAACCCATGACGTAGAGTTGATTGTTGTGGTATTCGCCTTAATGATATGGCATCACTACTTGTATAGTGTTCATGTTGATATATTCTCTGATCACATGAGCCTACAATATGTGTTCACCAAGAAAGAGATCAATCTTAGACAAAGGAGGTGGTTAGAACTACTCAAGGATTACAACATGATTATTCTTTACCAACCATGTAAGACTAATGTTGTTGTTGATGCTTTAAGAAGGTTATCCAAGGGGAGTATTGCCCATGTTGAGGAAGAAAAGAGAGAGTTAGCCAAAGATGTGCAGAGACTTGCATGTCTGGGAGTCAGACTTATGGATTCAACAGAAGGAGGAATATTTTTGACTAATGGGGATGAATCATCATTAGTGTCAAAGGTTAAAGTAAAGCAAGACCAAGACCCCATTTTGCTTGATTTGAAGGTGAATGTTCATAAGCAAAGATTATTTTCTTTTGAACAAGGGGGAGATGGTGTGCTGAAGTATCAAGGAAGATTGTGTGTACATAGGGTGGATGAACTCCAAGAGAGTATATAGAGGAGGCTCATAGCTCCAGATATTTCATTCATCCGGGTTCCACCAAGATGTACCACAATCTGAGAGAGGTATACTGGTGGGAAGGTATGAAGGAAGACATTACTCAGTTTGTTGCTAAGTGCCCGAACTGCCAGCAAGTGAAAGTGGAACACCAAAAGCCTGGAGGTTTGGATTAGAATATAGAACTTCCAGAATGAAAGTGGGAGATGATTAATATGGACTTCATCACATGCTTGCCAAGGTCTCGCAGACAACATAATTCAATTTGGCTGATTGTCGATAGAACGATAAAATCAGCCCACGTTTTGCCCTTAAATACCACTCATTTGGTGGAAGATTATGCAAAGTTGTACATTCGAGAAGTGGTAAGACTTCATGGAGTCCCAATTTCAATCATTTTAGATAGAGGTTCCCAGTTTACTGCTCAGTTCTAGAAGTCTTTCCAGAAAGGTTTAGGTTCAAAGGTGAACTTAAGTAGTGCTTTTCATCCTTAGATGGATGGTCAAGAAGAGCGTACTATACAAACCTTAGAAGACATGTTCAGAGCTTGTGTGATCGATTTCAAGGGGAATTGGGATGATCACATACCTTTCATTGAGTTCGCTTACAACAAACGCTACCATTCGAGCATCCAAATGGCTCTATATGAAGCTCTTTATGTGAGAAGATGCATATATCCTATTGGGTAGTTCGAACATGGTGAAGCAGGGTTGATAGTACCATATCCAGTTCACCAAGCCATGGAGAAGGTGAAGGTTATTCAAGAGAGATTAAAGACGGCACAAAGTCGTTAGAAGTCCAACACAGATGGAAGGAGTAGGCCATCGAAGTTTGAAGTGGATGACTGGATGTATCTAAAAGTTTCCCCCATGAATGGTGTTATGAGGTTTGGTAAGAAGGGGAAACTTAGTCCCTGGTATATGTGACCTTATAGAATATCCAAGAGAATTGGCAATGTAGCTTATGCATTGGAGCTACCATAAGAGTTAACATCGGTTCATCCGACATTTCATATCTCCATGTTGAATTAATGCATGGGTGATCCTTCATTGATTGTACCGACTGAGAATGTTGGGATTAAGGATAGCTTGTCCTATGAAGAGATTTCGGTTCAAATTTTAGATCGCCAAGTTTGCAACTTGAGAACAAAGGAGGGTGCGTCAGTCAAGGTCCATTGGAGGAACCAATTTATTGAAGAAGCGACTTGGTATGCTGAAGAGAATATGAAGAAGAGATATTCACATCTCTTTGAATCCGGAGAGAATGCAGATCAAGGTACTAATTCTCTTCTTAGTACTTTATGTACTATGAGTAAGCATGATTGTTATTTGCTTTTGGATTGTTAAGTGTTGAACTTGATGTTACTATTCTTATCATAGTGAAAGAAATCTCATTCGAGGACGAATTTTCCCAAGGGGAGATATTGTAACATCTCGTAGCTCATAATAGCAAAGAATAAGCTAAGAAACAAAAATTATCATTTTTGATAAGAACATGAAAAGTCTAGAAAATTCTTCACGATGATTTAGAGTCAGTTCTTTATATGGTTGGAAAGCCCTTGGAAAGATCTTTCCAACGGCGCCGAGTTTGCATGATTTCGATATCGTATGAGGAGATATGCCTTTCAGAAATTGGGCTGTTGAAGTGAGCAAAGTTCATTCTGGATTTTAGTAAGGGCAAACATAACTTTTCACCCATTTATTTCCTAATTCGTTTTAATTGTTTATTTGGGGTTAAAATAAGTTGGAATTCAGAATAGAAAGGCTCTTTACGCTTAGGGCTTAGAGAAGAGAAAAGAGAAGAAGGAAAAAGGGAGAAAAGATCAAGAATTCATCAAGAACGCCAAGATCTTTGAGTGGAATTCATCTGGGGTGATCCCTATTTAAGGTGTGTGATATCTTTCTGTGTTGGGCTAGTTCAACCACACACCAACTAATTTAATTTAGCGAATTTTGAGTTGATTGAATGAAGAAAAGTAAAGTTCTTGAAGAACATTGTTTAAATATTGTTGGTTGAGTTGTTACATGCAGTTGATTTGATTTGTGTTTCTAGGTTATTTATCGAGTCTAATCTATTGGATATTGAGGTTATAAGAGATCCTAAGTGTTTGGGCAAAGATCAATGGAAGTTTAGAAGGTTTAGAGATAAAAAACGGAGAAAAAAATCGAATTACCCGTCTGATAAGCCTGGGGCAACACGCCTGCCAGAGCCCCATAGGACATGCTCTATCCAAAGCGCCCTAGCACGCTTAACCAGCCAAATCCCCTCAAGATAGTCTCTATCCATTAGGCTCTGGCGCTCCACGCCTCCCAGAACGCCAAGGACGCTTGGAGACCCCATTTTCCCCCATCTTTTTGCACTAGTTCCTAAGTGATGTACCCTTATTTATTAGTTGGTTTTAACACTCTAAGGTACATCCAAACGTCATGAAATTATCCGTAAACAATAGATCATGAACCTTTAATACATAATCCAATTCAAGGAAAGTTAAGATCAAAGTCAAAGAAGTTAAGAGTCAAGTCTAAAGTTAAGAAGGAAGTCAAAGTAAGTCCTTAAGGTTTTCAAGAGTCTTAAACTAGCATTTTTACTTTATTTTAAGGCTCAAGCTACAAGTTGAGCAAAGAGTAATCAGTCGAGTTAAAATTCTTGAAAGTTATAAAGGAACTAAGTATTCTCTAAGAGTTAAGTTACGAGTTGAGCAAAGAGTAAAGAGTTGAGTTCATTTCTCAAAATTAATAAGGGAAATAAGAATTCCCAAGAGTTACAATTGTATTACACATTTTGAGCAAGAAAGAAATCTAGACTTCCAACAGAGCCTTTGACTAGTTTTAGTAAAGAAGAAACTATGATTTTCAAGAGAGCTTTTAAAAGCTAAGTTTGAGCAAATTATGTCAAACCAGAGAAGTAGTTGTTTTTAAAACATATGAGCTGAGTATTTTGGGAGTAATATTGATCACCAATATAGGGACGTGAGTTCAAATTAACTCAAGCCCTCATAAACCATGTAGCTAACATAGACAAATGAAGGGTCATGCTTTTGAGATGATTCATTTGTGCTTTTTAGCATTGATTAGTTGATCCACTTAGTAGTAAAGGTTCTATATCAATGACAAGGTATATGATGGTCGAATTGCAATGTGAGGTAAGCTGTTGTACCATCGCTTAGGCTCATAGTGATGCTTGTCGATTAGAGAATTGATTTGCCGTGATTTCACGACATTTATAATGTATTTCACTTAAGAGTTTTGTGTGTCTAAAGCCTTTTTATAGTATTTTAACAAATTTCGCGTCATGTTTTGAAGGAAAGATGTTCAGGTGGCAATAAAAGACAACAACTGAAAATATTGCAGAATTAGACCTACGGAGGCAATCAACGGTTCGTCGTTCAATTGATGGACCGTAGGTGTGATCGTAGATGAGAAGCTAAGGACATTGAAGGGAAAAATCAGGGAAATTTGACTAAGTGCGGAACCAAGAGAGACAATAATGGTCCGTCAATTGATCGACGGACCGTACTAGTGAACCATCGTTTTGTTCAGAGAAGGTTCCAGTACCTGGTTTTGGAAAATTCTAAGTATAGAGCTACGAAGGAGCATCGACGGCCCATATATGTATCAACGGACTGTATTATTGGTCCGTCGTTTGATTCAGAGAGGGTGTCATCCGCAAAGCCAAAAAAATTCTAAGTCCTGACTGACCGAAAGCAGTCTACGGTCCATCGATTGATCGACGGTCTGTCAGTTGCTTCGTCGATTGATGCCGCGTACCTGAACAAAACTTTCCTTATTTGAATTCCTTTTTCTTTAGGACTATGTTATATATATATATATATATATATATATATGGTATTAAAACCTCTTTTTTGGGGGGTTAGCTATTACTACTTTTTTTCTACTTTGTGTATTGGAGATTGTTTTTTTCAACTTTAGCAATTAGTTGATTTTCAGTTTTGGTTTGAAGAATTTTCTTGCAATTTCAAGTTGGATCTCAGGGATTATTCTTCTTTTCCAATAAGTTCATGATTTCTTCATCTAAAATTATGAATTGTGATCTTGATGGCATGTGTAACTAAGTTCACAACTAGGGTTGTGGGAACCATGGGTAATTAACAAAGTATGACTAGCAATTAAGCAATTCTTGAATAGTGTTTTGCATGCATTTATAATTCTTTTATTTAGAAGTATTTTTAATGGTGACCAACGTTAGAACTCGCTTTGTTGATACTTGTCGGACCAAGGAGGTAGTTAATAAGAAAAATATTATCAACTCTAGATTTAGTGTAATACTATCTAATAGGCTAGTGTCGATTGGTGCGAAGTAATAACTAAGCCATACATCGATTATTATGTCTAATATGAGGTAATTGTAAGGGTTAGTAAGTTATACACGTTGCCGGACCAAGGTGCGGGGTGAAATTCTCTAGATGCCGTACCAAGGATTTAGAGATACCTAACTTAAAACTTTGCATGTAATACACTAGGAAATGATTGTTATTGCTAGGAATACTATGTTATGAACATGTGGGGAACACATATATCCTAGTTACTCTCTCATCTTGATAAAACCAAAGTTTATTTTTGTTCAAGTGCTAATTACACTGTTAAAGGAATTTGTTTCATAAAACCCCCCTTTTACTTACTTGCTTTGGAAAGACATTGACTAAATAGATATAATCGTGAGTTAATGTTAAGTCTAAACCATTTTCCTCGTGGGATCGACCCAAACCTAGTAGTTGGGTTCTCTACTTGATAACGATCGCTTATGCTTCTTTAAGGAAGTATAATTTGAGCGTATCAAATTTTAGCGCCGCTATCGGGGAATTCTTTCTTTTAGATTAATTTTAATTACATTATTAATATTTAGTCAAATATGTCCTAACTTAACTTTTTTCTTTTTCTTTTTTGTTTCTCTCAGGTCTAGCACTAGTGTATGCAAAGTACTCAGAGCCGAGGGGAACCACTCACTCCATACGATCCTGAACAAAATCAGATTATGAGAAGAATGGACAACCAAGGTGTTCCAGTCAACCCTAACAGAGGAAATCTAGGTGATTGAGCAGGCCATCAGTGTCCATTACCACTTCAGGCACACAACCAGGCACACATTAAGAATGAGTTAGGTGATTCCTTGAGGGTGCAACCTCTAGTAGCCCTACATTTTAAGGATTACTAAAATGGTAATGTGAACATTGCAGACTCTGATGGACCTCTTGTCCTACCCCCATTGCCCCATAGGCACACTTTTGTGGTGTGATTAGCTTGATGCAAATGCTCACCGCGAGGGGCTTGTTTTAAGGACAGCCATCGGAAGACCCGCATACGCATATAGCCAAGCTGAGATCCGTGTGCAAAAGTTGTGTGGTAGACCAGACTTGGATATGAATGTTATTGGACTGCGAGTGTTTCCTTTATCACTGACAAGAGATGCTGCTATTATGGTTCACTAAGCTGCCCTACAACTCTCTCCACACTTGAATCATTTGAGAGATGTGGTCTTAGCGAGATACTATCCAGTGTCCAAGAAGCTAAACCACAAGGATAACATAAACAATTTTGTGGCATTACCTGGGGAGTCGATGAGTATCTCTTGGGATAAATTTACTGCATTCGTGAGGTTTGTCCCGAATCATCGCATTGATGATGAGTAACTGAAGGAGTACTTTTATAGACGTCAAGATAACAACAACAAAGCGCTGCTTGATACTATTGCATATGGCTCTTATGGGGAATGCACATATGTTGAGATTGCAAAGAAATTGGAAAATATATCTCGCAACAATAAAGCTTGCAGCACTAGAAAGTTGGACACTGGGAGAAACACCTTCACAGTACATGCTACAAAGAACTCAACCACATATGATATTCACGAAGAGATGGTGCAGATGAGAACTGAATTAGGGTTGGTATTGAAGCATGTGAGCGGAGGCGCAACAAAGGTGAATGCGGTGAACTATTTGGTGAAACCACCACTACTGGATAATAAGTATTACTATGAGGAGGATACATATGCAGTTAATGATCACGGGGTGGGGTGGGGTGGAGGGGGGCTTCTGACAAAACTCCCAAGGTTCCAATTAGGACAATTGGCGCCAAGGTCAAAGAAACCAAGTTCGAAATTGTGGTAATTACAACCGAGAGGGTCAATATATTTGAGATGGGAACTAAAATCACGTTAACAACCTCAACTGGAACAACTACGGTAACAAGATTTAATGGGGTGGTCAATATGTGCCACCTCAAAATAGGGAAGCTGCACCTAGGGACGGTAGAGGTAGTATGGCACAGGTTGAGGATATGTTATAGAAGATGATGAGGAGTTTTGATGCAACCGATGATAATGTCAAGGAGATAGAGGTGAGCTATCAGGCATTGGACAAAAGGTGGATTCACATGCAGTCTCGATAAAACATCTTGAGATACAGATGAATCCATTTTCTACTACTGTGAACCCATACCAACCTCGCACTCTCAACAATATCCAGAATCCAAAAAATGATAGGAATTGCATGGCAGTCACTACTCGAGGAGGTAAGCAGACCATTAATCCACCTATGCCGTCTGTAGTAGAATGTTATATTAGAAAGGAAGATGAGGTAGAAGAAGCTAGTGGAGAGTTAGGTGATGCACCGTAGAAAGAAGCAGAGGTATCTCAGAAAGTGGGACCTCCACCACCATTGCCACAAAGATTACTGAAGAAAACGGAAGATGGTAAATATCGGAAATTTATCACTATGTTGAAACAACTTTCCATCAATGTTCTGTTGATAGAGGCTTTGGAACAAATGCTCGATTATGCTAAGTTTACGAAGGACATGGTGAAAAAAAAGAGGCAGGTGAGTTTTGAGGATGATGACAGAATGCAACATTGTAGCGTTATTACTACAAGGTCTCTTATGCAGAGAAGTAGGACCCAGGCGCCTTCACTATTCCATGTACGATAGGGTTGCTACACTTTGTTAAGGCTCTATGTGATCTTGGAGCGACATCAATCTCATTCCATTGTCCATTTATAAAAAGTTGGGTTTGGGAAACCCAAAGCCTACTACGATGCAGTTACTGATGGCCAATCGAACTGTGAAGAGGCCCATAGATATACTCCATGATGTTCTTGTGAAAGTGGAGTCATTCATCTTTCTGACCGATTATGTGATTCTTGATTGTGAGGTTATTTTGAGGTTCCTATTATTCTTGGGAGACCATTCCTTGCCACTGGGCGTGCAATAGTCGATATGGAAAAAAGACAGATGAAGTTTAAGTTTATTAATGAGGAAGCAACTTTCAATATATGTAGGTCCATAAAGTAGAGTGGTGAGATCCAACCAGTATCTGCTATATCCTACAAATTTGAGAGTGCATCCAAAGTGCATATTGAAGAGCGACTAGTTATTGATCCACTCGCAGCAGTCATCATGAATTTTTACAATGATGGTATTGAAGAGTATGATTCTTTGGTGGCTACACTTGAAAGAAATGAATATCGGTCAAAGCCTAAGAAATTGGAGTTGGATAAGAAGCATCACGATTCTCCACCCGAGCTTAAGGCTCTACCACCTCATCTCAGATATGTTTTCTTGGTAGAGATGACACTTTGTCGGTGATTATTGCATCAGAGTTAAACGGGGCAACAAGTAGAGTGCTTAGTGGCGGTATTGAAGAGGTTCAAATGAGCCATTAGTGGACTATTGTGGATATCATTGGGTTCCCTCCCGGTATCTGTTCCCACAAAACCCAACTCATTCCTGATCACAAACCGAGTATTGAGCACCAAATAAGGTTGAATTTACCTATGCAAGAAGTAGTAAAAAAGGAGATCATCAAGTGGTTGGATGTTGAAGTCATTTATCCTATTACGGACACAATTGGGTGTGTCCTGTTCAATGTGTGCCTAAAAAGGGTAGGATGACTGTGGTACCTAATGAAAGGAACGAGCTTGTTCCGTGTGGCCAGTGACCGATTGGAGAGTTTGCATGGACTACCGGAAGTTGAATGGTTGGATTGAGAAGGACCATTTCCCCATGCCCTTCATGAATCAGACGTTAGACCGACTTGCAGACAAGGGTTGGTATTGCTTTCTTGATGGCTATTCGGGCTACAATCAGATTTTATCACTTCAAAAGATCAAGAAAAGACCACATTCATTTGTCCATTTGGGACTTTTGCATTCAAAAGGATTTCGTTTGGGTTATGTAATGCACCGACCACCTTCCATCGTTGTATGATGTCAATATTCTCTGATATGGGGGAGGACACTATTGAGGTGTTCATGAATGATTTTTCTGTGGTTGTCGACTCCTTTGACCGATGCTTGAATAATTTGGCTGAGGTGCTCAAGAGATGTGAGAATTGTAATTTGGTACTAAATTAGGAGAAATTTCACTTTATGATGAAAGAAGGCATAGTGTTGGGCCATTGAATATCAGATAAGGGAATTGAGGTTGATCGAGCCAAAGTTGAGGTTAGAAGCTTCATCCACCCATCTTTGTCAAGAGTGTGAGAAGTTTTCTAGGGCATGCTATTTTTTATTAGAGGTTTATTAAGGATTTATCAAAAATTGTACATCCTTTGTGCAAACTGCTCGAGAAGGAATGTAAGTTCTATTTAGATGAATCTTTTTTGAAAGCATTTGGAGAGTTGAAAGAGAAGTTGGTGTCCACTCCCATTATTATTTCACAAGATTGGAGCGATCCCTTTGAGGTGATGTGTGATGAGAGTGGGATTTCACTTGTGTGGTACTGGGACAGAGAAGGGATAAAATCCTTCACCTCATCTATTATGCGATTAAAGCCCTGAATGAAGCCCAAACGAACTACACAATAATGGAATAGGAAATTATTGTTGTGTTGTTTGCATTAGAAAATTTTTCTCTTATTTGTTTGGCACGAGGGTAATAGTGCATACCGACCATTCTTCTTTGAGGTATTTGATAGCGAAAAAGGATGCGAAGCCAAGGTTCATCAGATGGGTATTGTTGCTGTAAGAGTTTCATTTTGAGGTGAAAGATACAAAGGGGACTAAGAATCAAGTATCCGACCACTTGTCTAGATTAGAGGATGAAGCTATGCGGGAATTGGGAGAAAAGACTGAAATTGATGATGCATTCCTAGATGAACATGTATTGCCGCTTCTTAGGATTTGATCCCTTGGTTCGCAGACTTTGCGAATTATCAGACAGGTAATGTGGTTCAGTCAGATTTGACCTTCCACCAAAGGTAAAAGTTCATGCATGATATGAAAAAGTTCTTATGGGATGAGCCTTACTTATATCAGATTTGTGCGGATGGGGTAATTCGCCGTTGTGTACCTGAGGTTGAGATGTTGAGTGTTCAGGAGGCATGTCAATCCTTGCTTGTGGCTGGGCACAATAGTTGTTCGAACTGTGCATAAGATCTTTATGTGTGGGTATTATTGGCCAACCATTCACCAAGATGCTCATGATTTTGCCAAGTCATGTGATCGGTCCCAACGAGATAGATTAATCTCAAAGAGGTAAGAGCTTCCCTTGAATCCCATTCTAGTGATTAAGTTATTTGATGTATGGGGCATTGACTTCATTGGACCGTTTTTGAGTTCTCACGGGATGAAGTACATACTTGTGGTGGTTAACTATGTGTCTAAATGGGTGGAAGCAATTGTGTTCCCCAACAATGAAGGGAAGAGTGTTACCGCATTCCTAAAGAAGAACATCTTCTCTAGATTTGGTACACCGAGGGTCATCATCATTAGCTATGACGGCTCACACGTTTGTAATAAATTGTTCAAAGGGCTTCTGAAGGAATATGGTGTTCGTTACAATGTGGCTACACCTTACCATCCACAGGCTAGCGGGCAAGTGGAGGTGTCCAATCGATCAAACAGATTTTGGCAAAAACAGTGATCGCCAATAGAATGGATTAGTCAAGGAGGCTAGATGACGCTCTTTGGGGCTACCACACTGCATACAAGACTCCTATAGGTATGTTTCCATAGCAACTTGTATATGTGAAGGCTTGTCACTTACCGGTCCAGCTATAACAGAAGGCGATATAGGCAAAGAAGAGACTGAATTTGGATTGGACCATAGCATCAGAACAAAGGATAAATAAGTTGAATGTGCTTGATGAGTTTTAGCCATATACAAAGAGAAGATGAACAAGTATCACGACCAAAGAATTTAAAAGCGAAAATTTTTGGTTGGTGATTTGGTGCTTCTATTCAACTGTAGGTTGTTCTTATTTCCAGGAAAACTCAAGTCCAAGTGTATTGGGCCATTCCTCATTACCAAAGTGTTCCCACATTGAGCGGTTGAGATAGAGAACAAGGAAGGCGCTAAGTTCACAGTCAATGGACAAAGGATAAAGACCTATCCGGGGAATGCAGAGAGTGTTCATGAAGTGGTTGAGGCCTATCATCTTGATGAACTCTAAGTAATCAAGGGTCCTTCGTTGTGACGCGATTTTTAATCAAGCGCTTCTTGGGAGGCAACCCAAGGTGTAGCCTCTAGCCAACAATAGGATTTGTTTTCCTTGTAGCAATAGTGGTAGTCTTGTTTAGTTGTTCTCATTATTTCATTTTTGCTTTTGTGCTAATATTGGCTAGAGATTAGTATAGGGTCTGTATCTAAGAAGTGTCCAGAAAAACAACAAAAAGAATGACCTGATTGGTGTTACATATGCAAGAGGCTAAGTCAAAAATCTGTAGAAAATGGTCTGGTGTAGAGGTCTACGAACCCCATCGATGGATCGTCGTTCAATCGACAGGCCGTCGATGGTGTCCGTAGATACCAAGTATGCCAAAAGAAATTATAAGTCTAAAAGTAATCGATGGTCCCAATGTACGGACCGTCAACTGATCCACGGCCCGTCGACGGGGTTTTGTGGATCCAATTCTGCCAGAGATTCGACCTGACCCGGCATGTAATATTATAAGCCACTCGTTTCAAATTCCTTCCATCATTCAATTTTCTTTAAAATTTCCTTCCTTAACCATTTAATCCCACCATTTCTTCCCTATTTCACTCCCAAATCAAACTTCCCATCTTCCAAAATCATCTACCCCATCAGATTCCTCACATTCCAAACATCCTCCGCCCAAATTCTTTCTTGTTCCATTCTCAAGAGGCCGATGATCGAGTTACGGCGCGTAGGCTACTTCTTCAAAGTTCATATCACTAAGGGAACACAACCACACCACTCTACACTGCTAAGAAAGGTACTTCTATTTCTCTTAACTTTGAATTCTCGTTCACAGTAAGCATAGGAATCCGGGAGTGAGTCTTGACCTTGGGACTGAATTAAGTTAATTTGCATGATTAAAGTCGCGTATTTACTCCCATGGGGATGATAGACAGTGGTTGTGTAGCAAATTTAACGATCTAAAATATTGTGAGTCTCAGTTTGTGTGAAAGTTCTGACTTAGGGTTCCATTCTCTTAATTAATTCGGTTCGATAGTTGCACGAAATAGGAACTTGAGGAATGACGAACTAGTCTGTAGGGTGTTAAAAATCATGTTTTAAACTTGATTGTGATAAAATTGGTCACCAAAGAAAATAAAAAATGGGACTTGAGAGAGGCCTGAATTCTAGCCCAGGCCCATAGTACGAGACCCCATGTACGGACCGTCGATGGGGTCTGTTGATTGAAATGCCTTGAAAAAGTTTAAGTTTCAAACGATGGAAGTGGACTACGGTTTGTCGATTGATCGACAGACTATTCTGCACGTCCGTCGTTTCAATCAGTGAAACTAATTTCACCCAATCATAAAATAATTCTAAGTGTCAGACTCTGCAGCAATGATCTGTGTTTTTGATTTTCAAGTTTTCTTATTTCCATTGTTTTTCTAGTGTGTCACTATGATGATATTTTACTAACAACTACTCCGCATGTACAAATGGCTCCTAAGAAAGACAATGTCTACGCCAAAAGGGGCAAATCCAAATCGATCGGCCTGTCTCTTCGGTTGATCAACAAAGAGACCAATAATGATAATGATCCTACTTTTGTTCCTCCAGGTATACATAGTCCACCAGATGCATCCTGAACCACTAGGGGAACCCCTGGAAGGTGACCCCGACGTAGTCACTGCATCCTAGTCTGATGAGGAGCGCACACTGATACGGGCCACCAACCGTCACTGCTTCCGATTCAGAAAGGGGCTTAGCATCCAGGTCCGACTATACTACAACTTCAGGTTCTGGGTCGGCCCAAGCTTTAGGGTCCAAATCAGCCACTGCCTCCGGTTTCAACTCTTAGGAGCCACTTGATTGGGGGATCATAAAGAAGAAGCCTCGTCTGATGAGGCCACTAGTTCGGATGCTGCACCTTCACCCCTACCGGACAACCCCACTATGGTTGGAGATGAACCAAACTGGTGTGCGTAGAGGGACTATGGCAGGTGTATCGGAATGCGAGGATGATGAATGATAAAGGGGTGATGACTCGGTTGGTTACTGAGGAGCGTCTTCTCAAGGAGTTTGCCGACAGTCCCCGAGGTGTAGAGATTATTTAATCTTCTCAAATTTTATTGGATGGCTCGAGACTTGGACAGTTATAGCGGGAGATCGTCCGAGAGTTTTATGTCTCCTATGTTGCTACTCTCTGAGGGTCCATCGATAGGCAGACAAAAACCACCAAACAAGATCCTCTCCCTTCTACACTAGTCCGGGGCTACCGGGTTGACCTATCAAAATTTACCATCCATCGCTTACTATACGGTCTCACCACCCGCTCACAATGAACCCAAAATACTTTAGAGTTTGATTATAGGCAGGAGATTGTCCATAGTTGTGAGTTTCAGCAAAGTGCGGAGAACCGTGAGGCAGTTAAAAATGGTTGTCCCAATATTGTGTGACAGATAGTGAGAGGGAGGACTGGGTTATTAATCTCTAAGGGATGATCAAGAAGGCTACACTCACTTTTGTGGCCAAGTTTTTTGGTTGTTGGTCTGACACCGATTATCGCCCATGAAATCTGACAATGTATTTACACGGGATAGGGCGGTGATTGTGGCAGCACTGGTAGAGGGATTGGAGATAGACTTTGCTTGGATGATTATAGCTGAGATCCACGATAGGGCATTCAAAACTTTCACCACTTACCCCTTTTCGTGTCTTATCTTCCACCTGTTCAGGGATTCAGGAGTTCCAATTTGGCACTATGACAGGCTCCGTCGACCAGCAGGGACAATAGATATAGGTCTAATAAGGGATGAGGCCAATGTAGTAGCACCCCGCAGAGGGCCCCGGATAGAGGTCCCTCCATTGAGCAAGAATTTGGGAGATACGATTGACCTAGCCGAAGGGGCTGACCCTGACGTACCAGAGAATGCAGATCCCACTCCGGCCTCCTTCTCACATGCAACCATCAAGGCCCCCAGCTCGTCTAGATCCACTCCACCAGCTGTAGCTTTAGTCTCTCTAGCTCGAGTCTAGAAGTTAGAGGCACATATCGCCACCCTTCTCCATCTCATTCATCCGTGGATGCAAAAATCCATATCCGATGCAGAGGACCGCATAGAGAAGTTAGTGGCGAAGTAGGCCGAGCAGCAAATTTAGTCGGTTCATAAATGCCTTGACGCTTTGGAGCTGCGTGTTATAGCACGAATAGACCCTGCCACTGACCTCAGTACTATTCAGGCTGACCTTGCCAGCCTGTGAGCAAATGTTGATGCTGTCCTAGAGATGCGGGGGACTGAGACAGAGAGTGCTCCCACTGAGCTAGCTAAGGACACGGTGCTAGAGGCCTTGTTCAAGGTCCCTGCTGAGCCATAGTCCAAGCAATGAGTTCGTACCAAGAGGCATCACTCCAGACGTACCATTGAAGTTAGTGACGAGGCCCATGTGAGGAAGAGAGAGCGGACCGAGCTGGTCTGTGATATGAGGGATTCTTTAGTAGATGAGGAGATACATTACAGGAGAGCGCTGGAGATGGCTGTAGGGCATCCAATTATATACGGTGCGCGAAGAGAGGAGCACTACTGATGGTGCGGAGGTTGATGTGGTCATTATTGTGGGTGGCCTAATTGATGATCCTGCAGGTTCTGGAAAATCGGACCCACTCGCTTGTTGAGAGTCTTCGGCGCTATGCGCCACAGGTTTGCTTCACCCACCGCCCTGTGTCTTTGATTTCTTATTGCATTGGCGACAATTGCAGGTTTTTTTGTTGGGGTGGGCTAAATGGAAAATGAGTGGTAGGGTGATGAGTAAACCAACTCACAATCATCTCTTGGCATTTTCATGTGTTCTTTTTCCTCAAGTGACTCCTTAAATTTATGTTGAACCAACATGTATTAATGAGTACAAGTATAGAAGCATGAAAAACAAAGCATGATAGCTAATGAATAGGATACCATGTTCATTGTTGTGCTTCCATGTATAGGTTAAGATAAGTTGAATGTGTTGTCTCTAAACATGACATAAATAGGCACCTAAAATGAGAAATCTGATAATCTGATAGTGCAACGATGTGCCAAGAGAGTGTGAGGAGATTCGAATGTTCAAACAGTTGGGGTCTAGATAGAACTTGTTCGGTTAGTCCTGCGAAGGGAATCAACTCTAGAAACTAGGAAGTGATTATAGTACCTTGTTCGAAATAACCAATATCTAACCTAAAAAAAGTTGACCAATGAAATAATTGTCCCTTTTTTATCCAAATATCTTGAGCATGTAATAGACCAATTTTTTGATTCACCAACTCACCTTCCCAGGGTCTAATGTTTTGTCCCCAATCCCTCTTTTGACATGTGCACCTCGACTTAGGCCAAAAGCCTAAGTTGAGGGTGGCTAATGCAGAAAGTGACCTCGTCTTGGCCCTGAACCAACTTTGGGTATTGTATACCTCAACCTATGGAAAAGCCATGAGTTAAGGGTGACTCTTATGAGTGAGGACCCGAAAATGGGTATGAAAATAGTTGGATGTTGAAAAGAAAAGATTAAGTAAGCGAAAGATTTGACTTGTCGAAAAATGAAAGAATAGTGGAAAAAGAGAAAAAAATAATAAGAATAAAAAAGAAAAGAGTTTTCTGGGAAAAAGATGCAAAAAAAAGTGAAAGTCACATTTAAAGAAAAAAGGGAAACAAGGCAAAGAAGAGAAGAGAAATGAGTGGTCAAAAGCAATGAAAAGAGGCAGGAAGCTTAACGGTAATTTCAAGGAGAGCAGAAAGTCTATTGTGATGAACCTAAGCAGCAAAAATAAGGGTAATCCTATGTCGTAGAGTACTAACTGTATTTGAACTTTCTCCTCAGTGCAAGTGTTGAAATAAATATCCTTGTACCCAAAATGCTTAACCGTTGTGTGAAAAATGAGGATTTCTTTTGAAGTGAGGGCACCAGTTGCAATATGAGAAAGTTGGTACCTTGGTGAGAGGAAAAACAATAGAGGTGTCTGTTGCATGGTGAATTTGTGTCATGATGTGATCCGCATGAGTTAGCTTGTCGAGCATGATGTGTCGTTTGAAGTCATAGTGAATTTGTCTCATGATGTGTTGTGATATCATGACATTTCTAATGCATTTCACTTAAGGGTTTTGTGTGTATAAAGCCTTTTTGTAGTGATTCTAACAAATTTTGTGTCTTCTTTTGCAGAAAAAAAATGTTCAGGTGGCAATATAAGAAAACAACTAAAAATAGTGCAGAACCAAACCTACGGAGGTAATCGATGGCCCGACGTTCAATCGACGGACCGTAGGCATGATAGTAGATGAGCAACTCAGGACATTGAAGGAAAATCAGGGAAGTCTGACTAAGAATGGAACCACGATAGATAACAACGGTTGATAGATCGACGGACCGTACTGGTGAATCGTCGTTTGGTTCAGAGTAGGTTCCAGTACTTGATTTCGGAAGATTCTAACTATGGAGCTACATAGGAGCATCAATGGCCCGTAGATGGATCGACAGACCGTACTGTTGGTCCATCGTTTGATTCAGAGGGGCTCCATCTGGAGAGTAGAAATAATTTTATGTCCTGACTAATGGAAGCAGTCTACGGACCGTAAATTGATCGATGGTTCGTCAGTGGTTTCGTTAGGAATATGTTTTCTATATATAGGGTATTAAAACCTCGTTTTAGGGGGTTAACTACTATTACTTTTGTTCCACTTTGTGTACTGGAGATTTGTTTTTGCAACTTTAGCAATTAGTTGATTTACAAATTTGGTTTGAAGAATTGTTCTTGCAATTTCAAGTTGGATTTCTTGGTTTATTCTTCTTGTTCAGTAAGTTCATGATTTCTTCATCTAAAATTATGAATTGTGATCTTGCTAGCGTGAGTAACTAAATCCACAACTAGAGTTGTGGGAACCATGGGTAATTAACAAAGTATGACTAGCAATTAAGTAATTCTTGAATAGTGTTTTGCATTCATTGATAATTCTATAGATTAGAAGTCTTTTTAACGGTGGCCAGCATTAGAACTCGCCTTGTTTCTACTTGCCGTACCAAGGAGGTAGTTAATAAGAAAAGAATTATCAACATAGATTTAGTGTGATACTATCTCATAGGCTGTTGTCGATTGGTGCGAAGTAATTACTAAGTCATACATCAATTATGATGTCAAATATGAGGTAATGGTAAAGGTCAGTAAGTTATACACACATAGCCGAACTAAGGTGCGGGGTGAAATTCTCTCGATATAGGACCAAGGATTTAGAGTTACCTAAGTTATCCCTTTGCATGAAATACATTAGGAAAGGATTACTATTGCTAGGAATACTGCGTTATGAACCTGTGGGGAATACATATACCCTAGTTACTCTCTCATCTTGATAAAACCAAAGTTTATTTTAGTTCAACTACTAATTACACCGTTAAAGGAATTTGTTTCACAAAAATCCCTTTGCTTACTTGCTTTGGAAAGGCTTTGACTAAATACATTTAATCGTGACTTAAAGTTAAGTCTAAATCATTTTCCTCGTGGGATCGACTCCTGCCTACTAGTTGGGTTCTCTACTTGATGGCGATTGCTTATGGTTCTTTAGGGAGGTATAATTTGAGTGTATCAAGAATCTCCCACAGAAACTATGTACTTTCATATAGAAGTAAAATTGAGCTTTTATTGCATTTTCCATGATGAACTAAGTTGTTTCACTGTTTTACAAAACTTTATATGTATTGCATATGTTTTAATTGCCTTATATGTATTGAGATTAATATTCTTGAGTTGAGCAGAGCCAAGGTAATTTTTTTCTTATTCCTTTCAAACTTTAAGTTATTGTTTAGCATTCCAACTCGCATACTCGTAGATTCAATGTACTGATGCCAATTGTAATGCATCTTCTTATGATGCAGACACAGATAAGCAGGATCAGCATCCAACACCTCGTTGATCCAATTTGAACACTTAGAGTCAGTAGTGAACCTCCTTGCATTCCGGAGGACTCTTTTAATTGCTTTCCATGTTTTTACTTGTAGAATGTTGTGGGTTTTGTCCCAACATTCATCTTAGTATTATAGAGGCTTCATAGATAGATTGTCAGTGAGATTATTCAATTTGAGTCTCTTCTTATCTTGTATTTCATATATTCAAAATTTGAGACTTAAGTTTCATTTTGGCCAAGACATTTATTTAAGTCATTTTTATGAGAATGTTTATCGCTTTATGATTAACATAAGTTTTCCGCTCAGTTATGTAAGTCAGGACAAGGGTTTGCTCAAGACCAACAATAGTCATTGGGTGCAGCCCACGTCCAAGGTGTAGGCTCGGGTCGTGACATTAATTATGAGATTATTAACTTTGCTAATAAGACTTTTTGTACATTATTCATTATATTTTTCTTAGGTTGATTCACTTTATGATATGTAAATTTCATTCAATACGATCCTTGAAATAAGAATAAGTTATTCTCATCACACCTATTATTCCCTCAATACGCTATGTAATTCATTATACAAGACTATCTTTTATAATAAATTTTCTATAATTTAAGATTACATTTATTTGTATATTTAAGATTACAAAATATTTATCTTATTTATACTCTTTCTATTTTAGATTTATGGAGATTGAATCTAGTGAGTCTCAAGTGGATTTAATCAAACACTTAATGTGTGAGATGATTGAATTTGTTTTACTACTCAGAAAGTATAATCACATATATAGACAAACTACATCATATGAAACCCCAGTTTAAAATCGTACATGTTACACTTATTCGATTTCCAAAAAAGAAATCTTCACAAGAATCTTCAGATGAACTATACAAGAATTTAAAAAGGAAGAAGGAGTAAACGGATGCATCTTTTTTTTTTTAGAAATATATGTTATTTTCACGAAGTATTTGACCCATCCAAATATCGTTCCGACCCCCGAGCTAGTGATCAGATTAGAGATCACATGTCCATGATCAGAGTAGAGAGCACAAGTCCATGGGAAGTTTTATGTGCCTTAGTCTTAGTAACATAAACCAACTGACTTACCTAATATGACATCCTCGATGGTTATAAATTGTGGCATTTTTCGTTGACACCTTTCCTCTAGATAAACTGATTCATGAAACCCCCATTGCAATACCTCCAACTTTTATTATTTCCAAAGTTTAACATATTATGTCAGAGAATCGAAGCCAAATTAATCGATAATACTTTCATAAGTTATAAACCAACACTATACTTTGTATTTTTACCTTGGAAGTATGCTTACTAAAAAATATTTTTAACCATACATGTGCCTCTTGATTCAAGTGTACTGCCGAAAAACAACGGTCAAAAGCGACATACTGCACCGCTTTTTTGGTCTAAATCGATGAAAAAGTGATGCAGTCATGTTGTCGCTTTTTAGGTTAACGGTACGGACAGGAGGACTCTGTCTGTCGCTTTTATGGAAATTATTATTTTTTGAAAAATACAGAAAAGCTACAAACTAAAGGACATTGTCCATCATTTTTTTGGGATTTTTTGAACAATAAAACCCATTACAACGATGCAAAAAACCATCCTATCCATCGTTGTTTCTGTAATTCTTTTGACAACTAAAACTGGCAGTTTCTGCTGCCTGCAAATGCAATTCAATTCAGCCCAATTAAACAGACAACATTATAAACAACCAGCACAAATATAAAACAACAAACTTAAATTACTTGTGTCACCCCTTTTAATGTATTATGTTTTTAATAGTAAATGTCTTTTATCTACGAAGAGCCTGAACTAATTCGTACTTAACTCTTAATTCTCAAAACTACTCCCTATGGGAACGATCCCAACCCTTGGTTGGTTTATAAGACTACTTGCCAACGTTGGCACTTAGAATTGGAAAAAGTATCCTAATACGTCAAGTTAAAATGGCTCCGTTGCGGGGGAATGGTTTTATTTGAGAATTTTCGGTTAAATTGAATCTTGATCTTGTTGGTTATAGTTGAACAAATTTATTTTTTTGTTTTGTTTTGCTTGTTTGTATTGAAAACAGGAAGTTTGAACTAATTTAATTTTTTGTTTTGTTTTGCTTGTTTGTATTGAAAACAGGATGTATAAGCGTTAATGGAAGCCAAATAGGCCATCAAGATGATATCGAAAACCTCAATGATGTCAACGAGCCTAATGCTAATGATCCCCATCTCATGGGAGGTGCCATTATTTTACCACAAGTTAAAGGGAATGCCGTGTTACACATCATGAGCACCATGTTGCAACTTTTGCAACTAAAGGGACTTTATAGTGGATTGGGCCAGGAGTATTCTCATGAACATCTTCGAAACTTCATGGATATATGTGGACCATTTTTCTTCAAGAACATCTCTTAAGAGTGAGTCTGGGTGAGGTTATTTCCATTTTCACTGATGGGGGGTAGCATGCAAGTGGTTGGATGAGTTGCCATGTGACTCAATCACTTCATGGGAGGAGGTTGTCACCATATTTAATGTATGATTTTTCCCTCCTTCGAAGATGATGACTCATCGGGACATCATCCAAATCTTTAAACATTTGGAGGGCGAGCTAATTCATGAGACTTGGCTACGATTCAAGAAGTTGGTGCTACAATTCCCAACTCATGGCTTTCTTGTTAACGTATTGTTGAAGTACTTTACTAGAGTCTTGACTCGGTAAACAAGGGTGTCGCTAACTAACTTTATCTGGGAGGTTTAATGCAACATTCTTATGTGAGAGCAACACAACTATTGGATAGAATGACCAAAATCAACAGGGCCTGGTATACCCGTGAAGATCAGGTATCTCCCCTCTCATTCAAATTGACAAAGAAGCTGATGGATAAAGATCAAGAGAGAGATAATAACATGGAAAAAATAATGACAACTTGAAATTTTTCTAAAAATATCACGGGAGCTGGTGCTCAAAGTGTCAATGTTGTGGGTGTCGGCTATGCTAATTCGTATGAATCCAAATTTCATGCCTTGTATAATGAAGAGGTAAATTTCACAGCCAATCAAGGTGGAGGTTCTCATTCAAACTACCCTAGGTAGGGTTGTAAAAAAGGTTGGAATAGAGATGAAGGACTGAAATATCGAGATCGGGAATGAAAGGATCAAAATCCCAATTCGAAGGAGGGGGAGAGGGATAGGTATGTGCCTCCCCACCAATGTCAAAAACCAAAGGATTCAGACGGTGGCAAGTCTGAATATATGCTCTCGTGTATCCTCAACAAGGTTGAGGTTTCAGAAAAGATTTTGAAAGAAATAAAAGAAGATGTATCGACCCTTAGCCAGGCTGTCAGGTCCCATTCTATCTCAATCAAGCAATTGGAAGCCCAAATGGGCCAGATTTTGACGCATTTGAACTCGTAACAACAAGGGGGGGGGGTTGCCTAGGGACACTATGTCAATCCTAAGAGTTAGGTTTAAAAGTGTACTTGCATCGTGTCACGACGTTAACTAAGTCGCTGTTTGGGAGGCAACCAAAAACCCTTTTTATTGCTTTAATTCTGTTTTAAAAATAATGGTGTGTTGGTTTTACAGGATGAAGTGTGACAAGTGTTGGGAAAGAATGAGATTGGTAAGCAAAAAGGTCAAAGTGATGCATCGCCGAATATGTCGGTGACCGTTGGACTCTAGACAACTTAAAGGTATAGTTTGTAAAACTCGGTGTGTCCAAGAAATTATATGGCGAACCACCGACCCAAAGTTCAGGTCTTATACCTTTGGCTGGGTATAGGATGCACTGGCACCGTTAGGTGAATCATTGTATCATCACTATAGCTCTAATGTGATGGTTGTCAGTTAGAGTAACTCCCACATCAGTTATTGTATTTTTATATACATCAATTTATTGCATTTTTTTTATACATTTATGTTGTATCCTTGCATATACATAGAGTTGACATCATGTTTTAAACAACTTTTCTATTATATTGCACTTATTTTAAACTATTTTATAATGAAATTAGTTAGTAAGCGTTCATAAGTTGAGTAGAGCCAAGGTAAGTGTTTCTCTAAGTTTTTCTTTCAAGCCTATGTAATTTAGCATTACAACTAGCTTACTCGTACATTGAATGTACTAATGTCAATTGACCTTCATCGTATTATGATTCTGATGCAGGTAACGAGGACCAACATCCAGCACACCATTGATCCAATTGAGCATTCCAGAGTCAGTTGGTGAGCCTCCTTGAATTCAGGAGGACTCTTTTATTACTTTATAGTTTAGTTCATTAGGATGTTTTGGGGTTTGCCCCAACATCCATCTAAGTTGTCTAGAGGCTTGATAGATAGTGAGACAACTAGTTATGAATCTTTAGTTTTGTATTTCACATGTTTTGCATTCTCAGTTTATTTTGATAAGTGATTTATATATATTGTTCTTATGTTTTAAGTCTTTCACTAAGTAAGTAACCTAGACAAAGGATTCACTTGGGACCAACAATGGTCTTTGAGTGCCAGTCCCGCCGAGGGTGTATGCTCGGGGCGTGACAAATTCCTCTTTCGTTGTGGATGTATGGTTTAAGGACTGCCTTTTACTTACATAATAGGGTTCCTAGTAAAGCAGTCTCAAAGACTCCTTTTGAACTATGGACTGGTACGAAACCTAGTTTAAGGCACTTGCATGTTTGGGGTTGCCTGGTAGAAGTACAAGTTTATAACCCACAAGCAAAGAAATTGGACTTCAAGAACAAACAGTAATTTCTTCATTGGTTATACAGAAAAATAAAAGGGTATACATTTTACTTTCCTAATCGCAGTAAAAGAATAGTTGAAACATGAAACGTTAGGCTAATTGAGAATGTTGAAGTTAGTGGGAGTGAAGAACCACGTAAAGTGGATATTAAAGAAGTTAGGGTGAGGTTTCCTCTACCTTTTACTTCTTTTGAACATGTTCTTCCTAAAGTTGTTGTACAACTTAACAATCAACAAGAACAACAAATTCATGCTCTTGTTAATCTCAATGAAGTGATAATTGATTAACCTTCATTAGATGTACCACAAGAAGTAGCATTAAGAAAATCGCAAAGACAAAAGTGGTCATCTATTTCTGATGATTATTTGGTATATTTACATGAGTTAGAAATTGACTTGGGAATTGATAATGATCCGGTTTAATTTTCACAAGCTATTGAAAGTAGTGATTATCTTAGATGGATAAATGTTATGAAAGAAAAGTTGAAATCTTTTGAACAAAATGAAGTATGGGACCTTTTTGAATTACCAGAATGTTGCAAAAGAGTTGGGTGTAAATGGATTTTTAAGACCAAACGTGACTCAATTGGCAACATTGAATGTCACAAGGCTAGTCTTTTTGCAAAAGGTTCCACTCAAAATGATGGCCTCGACTATAAAGAAATATTTTTACCTGTATCGAGAAAAGATTCACTCAGAATTATAATGGCTTTAGTAGCTCATTATGAGTTAGAGCGACATCAAATGGATGTGAAAACAACCTTTCTAGATGAAAATTTGGAGAAAGAAGTTTATATGAATCAACCTGAGGGGTTTTCTTGTAAGGAAAGGAGCACATGGTGTGTAAGCTTAAGAAGTCATTATACGAACTTAAACAAGATTCCCGACAATGGTATCTTAAGTTTAATGAAACTTTTGTAACTTTTGGACTTGCAAGGAACTAAAGATCATATGCTCACTTATAGAAGATTTGATCATCTTGATGTGATTGGACATTTAGATTTTGATTAAGCGGTTGTCTGGATACAAGAAAATCCACATTTTGATATATGTCTGAGTTAGCTGGAGGAGCAATATCATGGAAGAGTGTGAAGCAGTCTGTTATAGTTGCATCCACTACGGGAGCTGAGTTTGTGGCATGCGTTGAGGTCACAGTTCATGCTAATTGGCTTTAGAACTTTATTTCAGGAGTTGGACTAGTCGACAGTATTTCCAAGCCGCGGAATTGTTTTTGTGATAATATTGCAATAGTCTTCTTCTCTAAAAATGAAAAGTATTCGAAGGGTGACAAACATATGGAATTGAAATACTTTTCAGTTAAGGAAGAATTCTAGAAGCATCAAGAGACAATTGAACATATTAGCACCAAACTTATGATTGTTGATCCTATGACGAAAGGATTACCACCCAAAATATTTGTTGAGCATGTTTAAAGAATGTGTCTTATAGATAGCAATGAATGATTTTTGTAAAGATTTTATTATATTTATACAATTGACACTATGAGCTCAACTATATATATGGTTCTGTTATAACCTGTTTTCTCTTGTATACATTATGTTAAGAATGATGATGACATGTTTTGTTTTAGACAAAGATATTCTAAGCATTATTGTGGACCCGTAATGTATTTGAAAGGTTATGTTAGGCAATAGACTAATATTGTAGTGCATGGAAGGGACTATGTCAAATAAAGTGGTGTACAACCGACATGACTCATAGTAGTTGATTTATTTAATAACGACGAATGATGTTGTATTTAACATTGTGCAGATGACGATTAACATGCATATTAAACCATTAAGTTAAAGGTTGTGCGCCAAGTGGGAGAATGTAAATTTCTATGGCCCACTAACTATATTTTGGTTTAGTAATTTATATAATTTAAATTCTAAATATGTGTGGACAAGTGGAGAAGTGGAAAAGTTACGTACATGTGCGGAGAAGTGGGGAAGTTACTTAGTAACTTCCAACTACCCATTAAGTCTTCCACTACCCATTACCTCTTTCAACTACCCATTAAGTAGGGACTTACTTGATAGTCTGAAAACTACCTATTATATGAACTTCTCAACATGATGGAAAGGTGGGAATGATGTAAAAAAAAACACTCTTAATTAAAGGGACTTCTCTCTGGCATAAAGATATAGTCTTATGCATCAAAACTATTCTTAAAGTATAATGCAAGAGAGAGAAACAACTTGTCAAGAACGAAAAGAAAGAAATGACTTCTTCTCAATTCAAGTAAAGATTCTTGAAAATCACTACGACTTATCCGGATATGTATTCTTGACTGAATTATCATAGTAATAGATTTATGTGAAAATGATATAATGCTGCGATCATGAATAATTGATAGGATTTATGAATGCATAGATTATCTATGTTTTCACAATCCCTTAAAATTCCTAACAAGTGACGCCAAATTCTAAAAAAAAATAAACAAAGATAGGATAACTTTTGAACAAAATGAATAAAATCTGATGTTTTAATTAATGTTAAAAGATTTGAGTGAAATAAGGAAAATAAGTATTCCTCATTTTTTTGAATCTTCTAAATTTATGTTAGTTAACAATTATGATCAATGAATACAAAATTAATTAATACACCTTTATTCGTTTTTATCTTCTTCTTTTTTTTCAAAATTCGATTTTTTATCCTTTTTTATATTTTTATTTTTTCCAAAACTAACTTTTCACAATTACTTTTAAAAACTCTTTTTTTTCATAAAATGTTACAAAATGAAAAATTTTAATTGTCACAACTTCAAAGTTTTATTATACTGCTATAACAAGAAATATTAAACTAATAAATGTCTTTTTATAAAATTTACAAAAACTAAAACCATTAGTTTTTTTTTTGTCCCATAAAATAGACATGACAATAGATAAGATTGAGTTTAAGATATAATATTTAGGATTTTTTTTATATCCAAAAATCCAAAGTGTCCGATATGATATAGAATTTTAAATTCATAAACTTTAAAAGTAAAATTCATTGTCCAATTCATAAAAAAAACTCAAACAAAATATCCATAAAAATTAAATTTAGATTTGAAGTTTTGTTTGCCTAGACTATGCTCACCTACTATATAGGATTAGACAAAACTTTCTCATATTAATTTTTCAACTTTTAGCATGGCTACCTAGAGCTAGCTACCTAAGAAATCTACTACTAAAAATCACATGTTTTAAACATAGTTTTGATGGTAAATTACCTACATAGATAAAATATTTAAGATATATCAAGAATTAGTATGCATTTTGTGCGGACAAGATTGACGTTTAAATTTATTTGTCCTATTTCGATTAGGTTTAGAGTTTTAAAAGTAAAACCAGACTTTTGAAAATTGTAGGGTTAAATTAAACCTATATTAAATATATCAAAATATCCTTTAATAAAATAGACTTTTGAAAATTGTAGAGTTAAATTAAACCTATATTAAATATATCAAAATATCCTTTAATATTTTGGTCTTAAATAGGTAATATGAAAAGTTGGGATTGAAAAGTCGTGTAAATGAAAAACATATTCTTTTTGAAAAATAACTAAACGAGAAAGTAAAACAACAAAATTGAAACAAAGGGAATAACAATTTTTAAGGACTATACGGTTTGGAGCGATGAATATTCATTTAAAAATATCTGAAATCAATATTATGACAGGTCACTAATTATGGGGGGGCGGGGCAAAGAGAGACAGTTGGCCATAAAAAGGTTCCATTATTTTCATATTGTTAACTAAGTTATATATTTGATAGAGGCAGAGTTAGGTAAGGCGGAGTTAGGTAGGGTTCATAGGCTCGGACGGATCCACTATATTTTTTTAGATCCTATATTTGTATTATAAGATTAATTAAATATATGTATATGAATATGCTAACCCCCAAATAACATTGATTTAGAACTCCCAAACTTCTAACTTTTACTCCGCCTATATTAAATAATTTGAACACATTTATTTTGTATAACTTTCATGATTTATTTTCGAGTGAATGTAATTATAAATATTAGAAATATCTTAAACCGTTTGATTCTCAGTTTTATAATAATCAAGTGAAGATTTAACTTAAAAAATTGAAGTAGTAAATGAATATGGAGGGCAATGAGATATGTATTCAATATTTCAACTATGTGTTTTACCTGCATAAATATTGCTACTGGAACTATAAAAAAATAGACCACATTCTTTAAAATTAAAAATATATTAAATATTTGAACTAGCTATACAAATCAAACAGTCTATATAAAGTCTGCATGTATGTCACTAAATTTGTAAACGTTCTCTTATAACAAAATCTTACTCAATTCTAAGTAATGGGTTTGAAAGGTAAGTTGATCTCTAAAATAGAGATAAACTGTTCAGGAGATTTGTTTCATGACCACTTCAAATCAAATCCACACCAAACATCCACCATGTCTCCTGATAAGGTAACGAACTTCACATTGCATGATGGTCAATTGGGAAAAACTAACTCTGTTATTGGCTGGAAAATTATCCTTGGTAAGATTCTTATAATATTCCATTTTTCAATTGGCTATTGTAGAAGCGACCGATTAATTAGCTTTCATATTTGAACTTAAATTATTTTCATAATATGTTCAGGGGGCAAAGAGCGGCATTTCAAACAGGTCGTACACATAGATGATGCAGCAAAATCAATCACCTTCAATTTTATTGAAGGATATATGAATGAATTATATAACTCAATGACAGTTATATTAACCGCAAAGGAAAACTGGATTACTTGGAGTATGATGTATGAAAAACTGAATGAAAATATTCCTGAGCCTCTTGACTTTATGGAGTTTCTTATTGGCCTCATGAAGGACCTTGCGACTCACCATGTCGGAAAATAGATCTCAGTCCTTATTCCTAATTAATAACAAGATTGAGTATTATTACTATCCTAAATCCTTATGAATAAATAAGACTATTTGTGTGATATATGTTTCACAAGTACAATGGTGTATTATCTGTATCATAAATATCTTTATGAATAAATAAAACTATTTGGTGTGATATATTTTCATGAATTGTGTTCATTGTTAGTAATATATATATATATATATATATATATTTTTCACAGGAAGTGTAATCCCAGTATCATTATATGTATTGCTCTGAAGTATTCATAATTAATCTTATAAAATAACCAAACGCCTAAATTTAATATGCAAAAAATTATGAAATTATAAAAAAATATCTGGACCATATCTACTGATTGTCACTATACTTTAAATTAGTTATATAATATCGGACTCGGCTCAGCTCTAGTAGAAGAAGCATCTAATATGTCTCATAATGATATAAAGGTCAATAATTATTTGATAAAAATAACCTCTTAAATCATGGTTAATATAATCGATCCTTTCCGGCTTACCATCGATTTCTCAATATAGAAATGGAAATCGAGAATTAGAGGTGTACATTCCCGGGTTAGTTTAGGTTTTTCAAATATCAAACCCAACTATTTGTGTAAAAATTTTAAATTTATAAACCATAGCAAACTAATAAAATTCAAGTTTTTTTGGGTTTTTCAAATACCAAATCAAACCATTGTGTCGGATTTTAAATTTTTAAATCAAGCCAAACTAATAAATTTTAGATTTTTTAGGTTTTTGGGGTTTTCCAATAAACTGTACATGCAAAAATATAATTAACTTCTACTCCAGATATTTCTTTAGTCCAATCAAATTACAACTATCAAAGGTGTTTCTTAAGAAAATAACACAAAATATGAGATGAGTTATGACACTAAAATATTCACTTAAAACAATAATGAAATCATCATAAATGAATATTACAAAGTCATAATGAAAATGATAATAATTTAAAAGTACTAAATCATGCTAAAATAAGTTTAATAAGTGTTAGTTACATGATTAACCATTTTTTTAAAAAAAAAATTGGTTATGTATTTTAAATGTCTAAACCAATGTAAAACTAAAGAAAAAATATTCAACATTGTTGTCATTCTTAGTGTTGAATTAATTTATTTTGTTAGCATAATATTGATTTGATTTCGAATAGAGTTTTATTAGAGTTACTAATATCTTTGGACCATATTATCTTTATTGAACCATTAAAAATTCTAAGTTTAAAAAAGCTTGAAAGAATAAGTCAAAACATAAAAATTAAAATATATATATAAATAATATTTAGAAGCTACATCAAAGTAAATACTTTTATGTATAAAAAAATTTTAAAAAATTATATTTATGATATCGGGTTGATTTAGTCTCGGGTTGATTTTGTTTAGTTAACACAAAACAAACCCAAGTATAATTGAGTTTTTTTTTTTAATACCAAACCAAGTCAAAACCAAATCATAAGTCATTTTTTCTTGTTTGACTCGACTTGCGATTTGATTCGATTTTCAATTCAGTTTTGTATTTTCGGCTTATTCCACATATGTGGAAGAACTTGTTGAGTGAGCAAGAATTTTCTTTTGTTGGGAAAGTGATTTTCTTACCATGGATGATATCTGTACAAGAGATAAATGGTACATGACTTAATGCGTTTGCAACTTTTAATGTGAAAAGTTGTCTAAGATGTGTTTGACAAAATGTCTCTACTAGACCTTAATTATGAGATTATTAGGTAAGCTACTAAGTATTTTTGTACATTATTCTTTATATTTTTCTTAGTTGGGTTCACTTTATGATACATAAAGTTCCTTCATTACGATCCTTGAAATAAGAATCAATTATTCTGTCACCACACGTATTATTCCCCCAATATGCTATGCAATTCATTATTCAAGATTTTCTTTTATAATCGATTTCTAAAATTTAAGATTACATTTATTTTTAGTTTTAAGATTATTGATTATTTATCTTATTTATACTCTTTCTATTTTAGATTTATGGAGATTGAATCTAGTGAGTCTCAAATTGGATTTAATCAAACACTTACTTTGAGAGATGATTAAATTTGTTTTACTACTCAGAAATAGTAATCACATATATAGACGAGCTACATCATATGAAACCCCAATTTAAAATCATACATGTTACTCTTATTCGATTTTCAAAGAAGAAATCATCACAAGAATCATCAGATGAACTATACAAGAATTGAAGAAGGAAGAAGGGGTAGAAGGATGTATCTTTTTTATTTTATTATTATTTTTGAGAAAGAGATGTTGTTTCTACCAAGTATTTGACCCATCCAACTATTGTTCCAACTCGTGAGCTAGTGATCAAAGTAGAGATTACATGTCCATGATCAGACTAAGGAGCACATGTTCATGGGAAGTGTTTTGTGCCTTAGTCTTAGTCACATCAACCAACTGACTTGCCTAATATGGCATCCTCGATGGTCATAAATTGGGGCATTCATCCTTAACACCTTCCCTCTAGATAAAATGATTCATGAAACCCCCATTGCAAGACCTCCAACTTTTATTATTTCCAAACTTTAACATATTATGTCAGAGAACCGAAGCCAAATTAATCGACAATCCTTTCATAAGTGTATAAACCAACACTACTTTTTGTGTTGTTACCTTATAACTATGCTTACTACAAATAATTTTTAATCATAGATGTGACTCATGATTTGATTGTACTACTTAAAAACTACTCAAAAACGACGGCCAGAAGCGACAAACTGTGTCGCTTTTTTGGTCAAAATCGATGAAAAAGCGACGCATTCATGTTCGACACTTTTTGGGTCGACGTTACGGACAGGAGGACCCTGTGCGCCGCTTTTCTGGAAGTTCATTTTTTGAAAAATCCAGAAAAGCTACTGACTAAAGGACATTGTTCATCACTTTATTATTTTTTTTAAAAAATAAAAATAAAACCCAGAGAAGCGATGCAAAAAACAACTCTATCCGTCGTTGTTTCTGCAAATATTTTTACAGCTGAAACTGGCAATTTCTACTGCATGCTTGCATATGCAATTCAATTCAGCCCAATCAACACACAACATTATAATTAAGCTACACAAAACATAAAACAACAAACTTAAATTAACATTCAAAAGCATCTTAATCACAATTTAAAGACTAATAAAGTCTTTCAAAATTCATTTCAAAATTTCAAAAAATTCATAAATTAAAAGAGACCTAAACTAGAGAGTGACATGTACAAAATCCTCCTCCTCCTCCTCCTCCTCATTGTCGTCATCGATGTCCTCGGGAGCCGAAGTAGTAGGTCGACGAGCGAGGTTCTGCACTTGTTCTTTAATGTGTTGAACGGTCTAACTCATGCTTTGTTGTTCAGCTACTCTTCTCTGCTAGTGTCTATGTAAGTTATGCTATTTGAGTTGACTTAGAAACAATCTGAACATCGTCAAGTCCCTCGGCTTGATATGATGATCCAATACCTTGTATGTGTGATTGGAGTCGTCTTACATCGTTTCTAGAGCCTAGACCACATACTCTACCTTTGTGTGTCCTCCCACCCTACACAACTTTTTCTACCTAAATTAGGGTGGATAGTTCAGTGTCATATGGACCGAAATATATAGATTCTCAGTGACATACTGATGAAACTCGTTCTACATATTAAATATAAACATTGACATCAATATATATACATATCATAAATATATTCACTGTTTATATATATTATTCATATTAAATAACTTACAAAAGTTCGTTCGGCCCTTTCCTCAACCCACACATCCGAATTCGACTCAGTTCTTTCTTCGTGACATGAATACTCTTGAAAACCTCCAGTCTAATGGGAGTGTGCCTCAATTCTTTTTCCAATAAATAAAAACTTAAATTTATAACAATATATATGAATCAATAATTATTTACTTAAAAGTTTGAATTAGAACTACCATCTGTCTTGCAATTGTTCCAACGATCTTTGCAATTCAGGTGTGCATTGAGTCATAGACTTTTTGATTTGTGCTGACATTGCCTTAAACTTATCTATGTTCCAATAGAGACGTAACTCATCAAAAATATGAGGCAACATTCAATATGGACGTGAAGTCAACTAGAATATCTGGCAGAGGTCCTCCTCTCAAATGTGGTCGTAATGGCCAAATTGTACCTCGACACCCAAATACACACAGTCTGAAAAAAATTGAATAATGTTAATTAGATCGAGGTTAAAAATAGTAAAGTATGCTAAACTTAACTAAAAGTAAGTACTTTAAATTTATTAAACATCGTCTAGCATATACTATTTAAAATCTTGCTCCAAGAGTTATAAGCATGTGTATAAAATCTTCTAACATAGTCTTTTAAAGCTAGGGGAGCATCCTTTGCAGGATGCCACCTGCAAAACACATAATAAATAATTTAGTTCATGAATAATATATTTAAAGTAATAAACTAACAAATAGATAATAAAAAAACTTACGATGATCCATCCGACTCAATCATCACTCTACCAAGTTTGTTGATGAGTTCACGATTGAGACTCATTTAGGGCTATATTTTGTAGATTTAGTGTCCTCAAATGCATATTTTGTCGTGAAAACTGATGAAAAACGTTGATTTTCAAGTATTTAGACTCGGAGGCAAAACATGGACACAATTGACCAAAAAAGAACAAGGCAGTTGAAAGAATGAAAAAAAGACGGACTGAGGATCACCTAACAAATTTGGCGACTCTTCAAATGACCTTATTCTCGCCTAATGTTCCATTGTGCTGATCCTTGAAGGAAATACTTAAGTCGGCGAGTCGGCAAGAAGTTCCGCAAAGGAGTACTACATCGCCTAAAGTTACAGAACGCATAGATGCTGAAGGCTAAGGAAGGACAGCGAGGAGATATACCAAAGGCGGATCGCGGAGTTTATCGGCAATCCTAAATAACGAAGTGGTCCTTTGCAGCACAATTTTAAAAAAAATATAAATACTCTTTGTTATTTTAGCTTAGTATCAAATTTTACAAGACTTTTACATTTGATACTGCATTATTCAGATATTTTTTCAGCTTTATTCTTAGAGTTTTTGTGAGACTTTTTTATGAAGCTTTGAAGACTTAGGTTTTCAACTCTAAGTAATTAGAAGTGGATATTGAAGAATCTTTATTTTAGACATGTGGAAAGACATTTTTTACTATACCTAGTTGATGTAAACACTAGTTGGTATCGATTTTTATGTCCTTACTATGTCTAGCTAAAAGCCCAATTCTTGGGTTGTGATTATGTGAATATGGGTTGAATTTACTGTCGGGTCTTGCTCATTCATAGTTTATTTACTGTTTAAATGTGATTTCATTCAGTAGTTGTGTCTGAATTTAATTGCATTGTAGTAGCAAATATAATTTCACCTTCGTGTCTTTCGCTTGCTCGAGAGAGAGGTCTTAAGCCCAAGACTATTGAATCTATAGTCGATGGTTATTGGGTTGACATGGGTTCAGCTTGAGAGAGTGAATCCTAAAACCTTTCCCACACTTTTAGCTCGAGAGAGTGAATGGGATAAGGCAAAGGTTGGCATAATCGCGACAAATCGGTGTTGAGGAAAACTGATCTCATTCGGGGTAAGTTGCTCCATAGAGAATTTACCCCTACTAAAGTCTAGCTTAATCATAAATTTACAATAATTTACTATTAATAGGTTGTATCTGGTAGCTTATGTGAGCTCATATTACTATGAAATCCCAAGAATCTCGTCTCCGTATTTGAATTTTTGTTTATTTTTAGTTTTCTGCTTATAATTGCTTACAACCCCCCTTGATAATTGATATTTGTGTCACCGATTTTGATGTATTATGTTTTAAATAGTAAATGTCTTTTAGCTATGAAAAGCTTGAACGAATTTGTACTTAACCCTTAATTCTCGAAACTACTCCTTATGGGAACGATTCCAATCCTTGGTTGGGTTAATATACTACTTACAATTATTGGCACTTAGAATAAGAAGAAGTTTCCTGACATGTCAAGTAAAAATGGCGCCTCTGTTGGGGAGTGGTGTTATTTGAGAACTTTTGGTTAAGTGGAATTTTGATCTTGTTGGTTATAGTTGAACTAATTAATTTTCTGTTTTGTTTTGCATGTTTGTATTGAAAACAAAAAGTATGAGCGTTAATGATAGCCAAATAGGCCAGCAAGAAGGCATCGGAAACCTCAACGATGTCAACGAGCCTCATGTTAATGACCCCCATTTCGTGGGAGGTATTGCTGCGATTCTCTTACCCCAGTCGAAAGGAATGCAGTGTTACACATCACGAGCTCCATGTTACAAATTTTGCAACTAAAGAGACTTTTTAGTAGATTGGCACATGAGGATCCTTATGAACATGTTAGAAACTTCGTGGATGTATGTAACCATTATACTTCAAGAGCATCTCTCAAGAGTCCGTTTGGGAGAGGTTATTCTTATTCTCTCTAATGAGGGGAGCATGAAAGTGGTTGCCTAAGTTTCCACGAGAATCAATCACTTCGTGGGAGGAGTTAGGCACCATATTTAATGTGTGATTTTACCCTCCTTCGAAGATGATGAATCTTTGGGACAACATCCAAGGCTTTAAGCATTTGGAGGGCGAGCGAATTGATGAAACTTGGTTGCGATTCAAGAAGTTGGTGCTACAATGCCCAACCCATGGATTGCCTGACAACGTATTGTTGTAGTACTTTTACCGGAGTCTTGACTCAGTAAAAAAGGGTGTCGCTGACCAAATTTCTCTGGGAGGTTTAATACAACAACCTTATGTGACAACGACACAACTATTGGATAGAATAACCAAAATAAACAGGGCTTGGTTTACCCATCAAGATCGGGTATCTCCCCTCTCATTCAAATTGACCAAGGAGCAGATGGAGAAATATCAAGAGAGACCAGAACGTGGAAAAAATCATGACACAAGTTGAAATTTTGTCTAAAAATGTCATAGGAGCTGGTGCTCGAAGTGTTAATGTTATGGGTGTCGGGTGTGGTAATTCGGAAGAATCCAAATTTCATGACTTGTATAATTAAGAGGCAAACTTCTTAGACAACCAAAGTAGAGGTTATCATTCAAACTACCCTAGGCAGGGTGGTAACCAAGGTTGGAATAGAGATGAAGGATGGAAATATCGAGATTAGGAATGGAGGGATAAAAATCCCAACTCAGATGAGGGGGGAGGGATAGGTATGTGCCTCTCTACGAATGTCAAAAGCCAAAGGATTAAGACGGTGGAAAGTGGGAATATATGATATCGCGTATCCTTAACAAGGTTGAAGGGTCAGACAAGATTTGGAATGAAATGAAAAAAGATGTGTCGACCCTTAGCAAGACTGTCACCTCTCATTCTGCCTCAATCAAGCATTTGGAAGCCCATATGGTCCAGACTTCGCCGCATTTGAACCCGTGGCAACAAGGGGGTTGCCTCAATAACCCTTTTTATTGCTTTATGTTTGTCTTAAAAATAATGGTGTGTTGGTTCTGCAGGATGAAGTGAGGCAAGTGTTTGGAAAGAAGGAGATTGGAAGACAAAAAAGTCCAGGTGGCGCATCGCCGAATATGTTGGCGATTGTTGGAGTCAAGACAACTTTAAGGTACAGTGTGTAAAACTCGGCGTGTCAAATAAATTATTGGCGAATCGCGGACCTACTTAACGATCCCAAGCTTTCCAGCCATTTGGACTCCCTAAATTGACTAGAGTTCTGTAAAATTGTCGCGCCCCGAGCCTTCACCCTGGACGTGGCCGGCACTCGAAGACCATTGCAGACCCCAAGCGAACCCTTGGCTTGGCATTCTTAACTCAGCGGAAGACTTAAACATTAGAGAAATAACTCAAAGATAATAACTTGAAAGTATTAACATAGCCAAAATGGAAATTTATGTCTTAACCATACACAACTAAAATGAATAAGACAAAAGACTATTGTTATCTGTCTATGAAGCCTTTAAAGTAAAGATGGATGTTAGGACAGGACCCCCAACCATCCTAACAACTGAAAATGAAAGAAAATAACAGAATGATAAAGACGTCCTTCGGAATGATGAGAGGCTCACCAACTGACTCTAAGCTACTCACTGGATCAAATGTGTGCCAAATGCCGATCCTAGTTACCTACGTCTACATCATGATACGGGTCAACTGGCATCATTACATTGAATGTCCGAGTATGTTAAATCAATGAAGCATGTGTAAGAGTTTATGCCATAATAACACATGCAAGACCCTTACTCATAATCCCCCATCAAGTCTACAAGTTTAATGACCAAGTAAAGCCCCATAACCTTAATGAATCAATCAAACCAAATAAAGGATCACTAGCAATGCCTAACATTACATAACATAGCACTAAGAGTAGTCATCATCATAGTTTACCAATAATAGAAAAATAGCATGTGCATACATGAAACCAACATCTTATAGTATCATCAACACGTAAATTTAAGACATAGATTTCATTAACTTTATAAGAGCATGAGAACATAAGAACATCTTTCTAAGACTTCCCTCAATGCTAACTAGTGCAATGTATAGGTAGAGTCTCATACCCCTACCTAGACTAACTCAAACCCCTTAAGTCATCCTAGTTAGAGTTCACTTTATTACTTCATTTTACCTTCGAGAACATCTTGCCTTAACCGACATCGACAACATGAGCTAATGTAGAATCCGGTGTCATGGAACCCTACATCAAAAGAAGGTGGACTACTTTCCAAGGTAGTACTAAAACATAAACATGGCATCTTGGTGGATCCACTAGCTAGTATTCCTATGGGGGTAACATAGTTCAAGAACTAGGAGATTTGTTTGGGACCCTCTTTATGCTACATGCATTATAGTCTCGAATCTCATGAGTACAATAGTGAACCTACCTTCCCTATGTGGGAAGGGACACTCCTCACTACTAGTTCACTCGGTGATAAGCTAGATCCCTTTTGAAATGTGTTTCTTTAACAATCATAACTTAGTTTAGGTCATAGGAGAATAGCTTCTTGTATAGTCATAGTCATTAGATCAATCGTAATTGCATGAGAACAACTTTCATTACAACCCTCATATGTGAGATTAGCACATTAACATCATTATATCATAGTAAGGTACCTAGTTAATTCATAACCAACCTTATATCCTTAAATCTTAAGTATAATCTCATGATCACATAATCAAGACATTTCAATCGCATCATCATACCACACCTACTTAATACAATTACAAGACATACTTCAGTTGAAGTTCACCACCAAGTACAAGCAATCATAATTGAAGTAAAGGTTTAGGATATCAAGACTTACCCAATCTCCTTCAAGAGCCATCATTATGGCCTTACTATCAACCAAGTCAATTCAATCCAATAATAGGTGTAGTAAAATCAATCAATGGTAATTAACACAATAATAAAATCAATTGCATCACTACAACTCAATTCAATACTAGTTTATAACCTAGGGTTTGTGAATTTTGGTCAATTCATTATCTATTCTACAAACTAGGTTAGTTCATTAAGAACTAATGTAATTGAACCATAATAAAACATAATCTAATCATAATAATCAAAATAAACCATAAACAATACAATTTAGAAGATCAAATTCGTATTAGGAAGAAACCCATATGAAATCATCTTTTGAAAACCAATTTTGAAAGAACCCTTTGGCGAAAGCAATCCCAAAGGTTAAAGGATCTCATACCTTGTTATTTGTTGAAGATTGATAGAAAAAAGTACTTTTTTTTCTGCCCTAAAGGCCTTGACCTAGCCCTTTAATGGAGCTCTTCTTTTTGGGAGAGAGAATGTAGAGAGAAGGCTGATCAATTGTGTTTTGAAAATTTAGAGGTGTTAAGTTGTGTTTAGATTTAAGGTAGGTTATATAGTTAATTAACTAACCTAATTAACCAACCCCTAAACACTAATTAACCCCCTAACTAACTAAATTAATTAAATGACCCAACTGAAACTCAGCAGCGAAATAACAGAACTTACCTACGAGACCCCGACCTACGGGCCATAGGTCAGTCGACGGTGCCTTGGACCAACCGTCCTGCACAACCGTCGTTTTGGTCAGAGATTTGCCAAAATGTCTTCTTGGGAATTTGTTTAAGTGACCATCAACGGAGGAAATCGACGCCCCATAAATTGGACCATGCCTCATCACCTACAAGTCGTAGGTAGACACTGCATCAAGGTAGCTTCTTGACCAAAATGGAAGGGTCCTCCTCAAGGACCCTTAGGGTGGTCCTTGGGGAGTCGTACCCGGACGTTTCGACACTAAACAAACTTTAACACATGTTAGACACCATACCACCAAATATCATAAAATTCCGACTCTTAAAACCCCGTCAAATAGGCTAAGGCACATTAGCACCTTTTGCACTCATCTACGGACGTCATGGACGTTCCTTGATGTTTTGACTCTAAAACTTATTAAATGACTTTTATACTCTATTAGTGACCTTAAAGCAGTGTTATAGACCTTAGACACTCATGTAAGGTTCTAGACTAGGACTTGGATTTTCGGAGTGTTACATTATGCCCCTCCTAGGAACATTCGTCCCCGGATGACTCTACAAATCTTTCGAAGGGAAAGGATAGACTCAATACTAGCAGCCCAACCAAAAACATGCAAAATCAATATGAGTTACAACTCAAATCATAACAACATGGGATTTGCACAAAGTAACACAAAATATCAATTATAACACTTATTACCTCAACATCACAACATGAGGAATTTCCTTCTCACAACAACATGGGCTCAACATATCATTAAAGAGTCAATTATGTAAAAATTCAACCTATCATCATTCTCAATATCATTTCATAAAGGAAACAACATACCAAGTACACAATAAGTGCAACAACAAGCAAAAGATCATTTTCACATGAAACTTCTTTTTAGCAAAACTTTATCATAAATATGAACATCTTTGCAAAAGAAAGTCAAATTCATTTTATTCATTATTTTCATTATTAGTAGGAACAACTAACCTTAATCAACAAAGATATGAGGGTAACGGGACTTCATGTCGGCCTCGGCCTCCCATGTTTCCCCCTCGACTAGGTGGTTCTTCCATAACACCTTTACGGAAGCCACCTCCTTTTTCCTCAACTTCTTCACTTGTCTATCAAGGATTTCAACCGGAACCTCCTCATAGGAGAGGTTATATTCTACACTTAGACCCTCAATAGGAAGAATAGACTCGGTATCAGCGATGCACTTCTTAAGCATGGAGACATAGAACACCGAATAAACTGAAGCACATTCACTAGGTAATCTCAACTCGTATGCAACCTTGCCAACCCTTTGAAAAATTTCATAGGAACCCACATAATGAGGACTCAACTTCACTTTCTTGCTAAATCTCACCACTCCCTTCATGGGTTAAATTTTTAGATACACCTTATCACCATCTTCAAATTCTAAATCCCTTCTCCTGTGGTCGGCATAAGACTTTTCCGGCTATAGGTTGTTTTCAACCGATTCCTTATCATGTGAACTTTCTCCAAAGTCTTACAAATCAATTTGGGAGCCAAGAGTGAAGACTCGTGCACTTAAAACCATCCAATTGGAGATCTACATCTCCTACCATACAAGGCTTTTAAATGAGTCATAGATATAAATGAATGGTAACGATTGTTATATGAGAACTCAACCAAAGGCAAATGTTTATCCCAATTTCCATTGAAATCAATTATGGAAGCTCTAAGCATATCTTCAATGGTTTGAATAGTACGCTCCGCTTGACCATCCGTTTGGGGATGAAAAGCGGTTCTTAACTTCACCTTTGTACCTAACCCTTTTTAGAATGACCTCCAAAACCTAGATGTAAATTGTGTTCCCTATCCGATATGATGGATAACGGAATACCATGGAGACTCACAAGCTCATATATGAAGATCCTTGCATAATCCTCCGCCAAGTAAGTCGACTTAACGAGAATAAAATAAGCGAATTTGGCCAACCTATCAACAACCACCCATATTGAGTCATGATGCTTTTGTGTCCGAGGTAACCCTACCACAAAGTCCATATTAATATGTTCCCACTTCCAAGTGAGAACTTGTATTTCTTGAAGTAAACCTCTTGGCTTTTTGTGTTCGACTTTCACTTGTTGGCCATTTGGACATTTTGCAACAAATCCGCTATGTCCCTTTTTAAGCATTCCCACCAAAACACTTCCCTAAGGTCATCATACATCTTTGTAGAACCTGGATGGATGGAATAATGGGAATCATGAGCTTCCTCAAGAATCCGGTTTCTCAAGTCATCAACATTGGGCACACATAACCTTCCTTGATACCTCAGGACACCATTTCCCCCCTTAAGGAGAATGACTCATTAAGCTTACCAAGAACCGATTCCTTCAAATCCATCAATGGTTGATCAAGGTGTTTCTTAGAATTCACCTCAACCAGCAAAGATGATATAGAGTTATCATGGACCATAAAACCACCATTTGGAGAATCTTCCAATCTAACACCCAACCGAGCCAACCTATGAACATCTTTCACTAGGTCTTTCTTGGCTCCGTCTACATGAGACACACTACCCATGGTCATACGACTTAGAGAATCTGCAACCACATTAGCTTTGTCGGGGTGGTAGAGAACAATCATATTGTAATCTTTCAATAATTCCAACCATCTTCTTTGTCGGAGTTTAACTCTTCTAAAGTAAACACATATTAAAGACTCTTGTGGTCGGTATACACATCAACATGGACACCATACAAATAATGCCTCCATATTTTCAAGGAAAGTACCACCGCCGCTAACTCAAGATCATGAGTTGGATAATTCTTCTCATGCACCTTAAGTTTCCTAGAAGCATAAACTACTAATTTTCCATGTTGCATAAGAACACACCCTAAGCCCACTCGGGATGCATCACAATATACAACGAAACCCTTGGTACCCTCCGGTAAGGTCAACACCGGAGTGGAGGCAAGCCGCTCTTTCAAGACTTGGAAGCTTCTTTCACATGCCTCCGACCACTCAAATTTCACACTTTTTTGAGTCAAGGTGGTCAACGGAGATGCACTGGATGCAAAACCATCCACAAACCTCCTATATAATATCCTGCTAGACCCAAGAAGCTTCTAATGTCGGTTGGAGTCAATGGTCTAGGCCAATTTTTTGACCGCCTCGGTATTTCCTTGGATTAACCTCAATTCCCTCACTAGAGATGATATGTCCAAGAAATGCCACAAACCTCAACCAGAACTCACATTTACTATACTTGGCAAATAGTTGGTTTTATTTAAGCACTTGCAACACCACTCTTAAATGGTCCATGTGTTCACCCTCATTTTTCGAATATACCAAGATGTCGTCAATGAAGACAATGACAAATGAATCAAAGTATCTTTGAAACACCCGATTCATGAGGTCCATAAACGTCGTAGGGGCATTAGTGAGACCAAAGGACATTACTAGAACTCATACAACCATATCTAGTCTGAAATGCCATATTTGGTATATCCTCACCCCTCATCCTGAGTTGGTGATACTCCGATCTCAAGTCACTCTTAGAAAATTAGCTTGCCCTTTGGAGTTGATCAAAAAAGTTGTCAATCCGAGGGAGAGGATACTTGTTCTTAATAGTGACTTATTGAGTTGGTGATAATCAATGGACATTCTAAGGGACCTATCCTTCTTCTTCACAAACAATATCGGTGCACCCCATGGATAAATACTAGGTCTTATAAAGCCTTTATCTATCAAGTCTTTGAGTTGAGCCTTCAACTCTTTCATTTCGGCCGGATCCATCTGATAATAAGGAATTGAAATAGGGTTGGTATCAGGTAGCAAGTAAATACCAAAATTAATTTCCCGTTTGGGAGGAATTCCGGGAAGATCATTAGGAAAGACCTCAGGAAATTCTCTCACTACATGGACTAACTAAATAGGAGGATTTTCGGAGTCCAAATCTTTAACTCTTACAATATGGTATAAGGAAGCTTTAGAGATCATCTTACAAGCCTTTAGACAAGAAATGATACGTCTTCTAGGAATAGAATTACCCCCCTTCCACTCTAAGACGGATTCATTTGGAAAATTGAACTTAACAATTCTTGTTCTACAATCAATGGAAGCAAAACATTCATGCAACCAATCCATTCCAAAAATGACAACGAAATCGACCATATAAAGTCCTAATAATTCAACATGAACAACTCTATTGGGCAACTTTATGGGACAATTTTTATATACCCTCTTTGTAACCACTGACTCACCTACCTGGGTTGTTACCATGAAAGGTTCATTTAGAATATCGGGAAACATATCAAACTTCCTAGCTACCATGGGAGTAACAAAATATAATGTAGCACCTAGATCAAGTAAAGCATAAACATCAATAGAGAAGACTTGTAAAATATCGGTAACCACATCGGGAGAACTCTCTTGTTCACCCCTAGAGCGAAGAGCATAAAAGTGATTCTTTTTTGAAGCATCCACATTAGAACCACTTACTTTGTCTTTCCCTTTCAAATTAGGGCTATCCCTAACCTTTTGGCCACACTTTCCACACCCGAAGCAATTGTCCGTCCCAACAAGTCAATCACCATAATGTTTCTTGCCACACTTTCCACATGTTGGATTCTTGCTTGGTGAACTAGTACCTCTTCGCTTTTGAGACTTAAGGATAGACACCCTATCATCACGAGCCTTGGGAAATTTGGAAAAAACTTGATTAGAAATCCTCTTCTTGAATCTAGGCTTGTCTTGAATTTCCGACCTCCCCTTTTAAGCTCCACCATCATAAGACTTGACCCTCTTGGCCTCTCTATTCTTTTTCCTTAACCTAATGTCTTCCACTTGTTGAGTATGAACCATGAGATGAGAAATATTTATATTATCATGAAGCATAGCCTAACGACATTCTTCAACCAAGTCTTCTGACACCCCCGTGAGAAAACAAATTATCTCATCCCTTGGGTTTGACACCAAGGATGGAGCATACTTGGAAAATTTAGTAAATTTCAAGGAGTTGTCAAGTACACACATACCTCCTTGGCGAAGGTTGATGAATTCTTCCACCTTTGTTTCCCTCATCTCTATAGGAAAGAACGTATCAAGGAAATCCCTCTTGAAGATCTCCCAAGTCACTAGACCACCTCTTAGTGCCCTATTATCTCTCCATTTTGTGTACCATGTTTGGGCCACATCTTTGAGTTGATAGGCCGCCAACTCGGCCTTCTCAATTGAGGTCACACCCATAATATAGAGAATCTTATAGACCTCATCAAGGAAATCTTAAGGGTCTTCATCCGCTTTTGACCCGAAAAACATGGGTAGATTCATTCTCGTAAAGTCTCTCAAACGAGATGCCATAGTGTTAGCATGTTGAGGCAGTCGAGGTCCAACCTCCCTATTCACTTTGGCCGTCATGGCTTAGACTTGCGAAGTGACGACATTAGCTTGTGAAGTAATGGCTTGGGCCAAATTGATAAAAGCCTCCCTTATATCTCCATCGGTCATCGGTGGAGGAACAATAAGAACTTGATCACCCATAGCAACTTCTTCAAGTGGAGGGACTTGATTGTCTTGCGGAGGAGCTTTGTTTTCATTAGCCCAAGCATTTGCAATCCCTTCCTCGGCCCTTCATGCCGCTTCCCTTCGAGTATTAATACCTATAACCACAATAAAAGATTTAGGTGAAAGCACATAATATAGGACTCTAGAGGCACGACACAGGAGTACAAGAAGATGAGGATTTCCTAAGCATCACATAATCTCTCATTCATAAGTGTGGAACACTTCACAATTATGAATAAGAATCTACATAGACGTGGTTTAATTACACATCGACCCTAAGTATATTCAATATCATGCTCTTATACTAAGTTGTCACATCTGAGAAGTACCCCCTAGACGTAACCGGCATCGTCGTCCTTGGAGAGAACTAATACTAGCCTCTTAGCATTCGTCATAACATTCATAGGTTAAAAAGTATGGAAAATTAAAACTTTTCACCTGCATCTACTTCATAAGTTTTACTGATACCTCTCACTTACACATAATGTATTTGTAGCGAGTATACATAGACTCCTCATATAAGAAGATTACATAGTCTTCTACTTTTATGTCACATATAGGTAACATGCATAATATAGTCTTAATAAATATGTCTCATATCAAACCATTTAAACGGAATAGAACAATGTGGGCATAGCCCTTACACAAATGTATAAATTCTACTTAGTGCTTACAACCATATCTTGAAACAGTAAGAGTGAAATGATTGTCTTTAGACTATCACAATGTAACATAGGTAGAGTGAGAGAAAGGTATCATCCTCGGAACTTGAGGACATACCCACACTTGGAGAAATTATCCAAGCCTTCCTTGCAAAGTGGTCAAGAACCCTTCAACGAACGAAACCTAAAATGTTTAGGAAAAGGGAGAAATAGGAGTTAGCACATCACTTGTACTAATTATGGAAACATATGCACACACAATATAGAAATCATGCTAAAAAGGACATTTGTTCAAAAATATGCAAAGTTACTCTGAAGAGTCTTATGCACAATCAAGAACACATATAGGACAATAACTACATATTTGCCAAGACAATAGTACGCTCAACACAAGACCAACATCATCAATTATAACCAAGTCAATAAGATTAATAGCATAATAGAACCATAGCCAACACAACGCCTACATCATGTTAAATCAAAAAAACTTGTATAAGAGTTTATGCCATAATAACACATACAAGACCCTTACTCATAATCCCCCATCAAGTCTACAAGTGCAATGACTAAGTAAAGCCCCATAGCCTTACTCAATCAAGCAAACCAAATAAAGGATCACAAGCAATGCCTAACATCACATAACATAGCATTAATAGTAGTCATCATCATAGTTTACCAATAATAGACCAATAGCATGTGCATGCATGAAACCAACATCTTATAGTATCATCAACACGTAAAGTCAACACATACATTTCATTCACTTTATAAGAGAATGAGAAAATAAGAACATCCTTCTAAGAGTTCCCTCAAGGCTAACTAGTGCAATGTATAGGTAGAGTCACATACCCCTACCTAGAATAAGACAAACCCCTTAAGTCATCATAGTTAGAGTTCACTTTATTACTTTATTTTACCATCGGGAACATCTTGCATTAACCGACATAGACTACATAAGCTAATTTGAAATTCGGTTTCATGGAACCATACACTAAAAGAAGGTGGACTACTTGCCAAGGTAGTACCAAAACATGAACATAGCATCTAGGTGGATCCACTAGCTAGTATTACTATGGGGGCAACATAGTTCAAGAACAAGGAGATGTGTTTGGGACTCTCTTCATGATACATGTATTATAGTCTCCAATCTCATGAGTACAATAGCGAACCTACCCTCTCTATGTGGGAAGGGACACTCTTCACTACTAGTTCAGTCGGTTCTAAGTTAGAGTCCCTTTTGAAATGTCTTTTTTTAACAATCATAACTTAGTTTAGGTCATAGAAGAATAGCTCCTTGTATAATCATAGTCATTAGCTCAATAGGAATTTCATGAGAACAACTTTCATTACATCCCTGATATGTGAAATTAGCATATTAACATCATTGTATCATAATAAGTCACATATGTACTTCATAACCAACCTTATATCCTTACATCTTAAGCATAATCTCATAATCACATAATCAAAACATGTCAATTTCATCATAATACCACACCTACTTAATCCAATTACAAGACATACTTCAATTGAACTTCACCACCAAGTACAAGTCATCTTAATTGAAGTAAAGGTTTAGGATATCAAGACTTACCCAATCTCCTTCAACGGCCATCATCATGGTCTTACCATCAACCAAGTCAATTCAATCCAATAATAGGTGTTGTAATATCAATAAATGGTAATTAACACAATAATGAAATTAATTGCAGCACTACAACTCAATTCAATACTAGTTCATAACCTAGGGTTAGGGAATTTGAGTTAATTCATGATCTATTCTGCAAACTAGGTTAATTCATTAAGAACCAATGTAATTGAACCATAATACAACATAATATAATCATAATAATCAAAAGAAACCATAAACAATACAATTTAGAAAATCAAATTCATATTAGAAAGAAACCCATATGAAATCACCTTTTGAAAATCAATTTTGAAGGAACCCTTTGGGGAAAGGAATCCCAAAGGTGAAAGGATACCATACCTTGTTATTTGTTGAAGATTGATGGATAAAACTACTCTTCTTGCTGCCCTAAAGTCCTTGACCTAGCCCTTCAATGGAGTTCTTCTTTTTGGGAGAGAGAAAGTAGAGAGAAGGAAGAGCAATTGTGTTTTGGAAATTGAGAGGTGTTAAGTTGTGTTGAGACTTAGGGTAGATTAAATAGTTAATTAACTAACCTAATTAACCAACCCCGAAAAACTAATTGACCCCCTAACTAACTAACTTAATTAATGAACTGACCTACGAGACCCCGACCTATGGGCCGTAGGTCAGTCGACGGTGCCTTAGACCAACCGTCCTACACAACCGTTGTTTTGGTCAGATATTTACCAAAATAGATTTTTCATTAAATGTCAAAGTGACCATCGATGGAGGCAATTGACACCCCGTTGATTAGACCACGCCTCATCGCCTGCAAATCGTAGGTAAACACTACCTCAAGGAAGCTTCTTGACAAAAATGGATGGGTCCTTCTCAAGGACCCTTTGGGTGGTCCTTGGGGAGTCGTGCTCATACGTTTAGACCCTAAACAAACTTTAATACATGTTAGACACATTACCACCAAATCTCATCAAATTCTAACTCTTAAAACCCCGTCAATAGGCTAAGGCACACTACCACCTTTTGCACTCGTCTCTGGACGTCATGGACATTCCTTGACTTTTTTACTCTAAAACTTATTCAATGAATTTTATACTCTATTATTGACCTTAACACAGTGTTATATAACTTATACACTCATGTGAGGCTCTAGAATAGGTCTTGGATTTTTTGAGTGTTACAAAAAAGTATGACCTTTTTCTACCCAGGGTAGCTACATGGTTTTACAGATATGTGAGTTATCTGAACTCATGTTCATCCCCAATTCGGTGATCAATACTACTCCCAAAATATAATGGCTCTTATGTTTTTAAAACATACTTCTTTTGTGGTTTGATATTAGTGCTCAAAACTTAGCTCAAAGGCTATTGTGGAAACCTTAGTTTCCCTGATTGCTTCATTTTATAAAGCTATTACTCCTTTCTAAAAACTAGCCTGAAGTCTCTTTGGAAATCAAAGATTCCTTAGTTGTTAAATGTGATAACATTTTAAATCTCTTTAGGGATACTTAATCTCCATATACTTTTGAAGAAAAGAACTTCAACTTTACTCTTTACTCTTTACTCATTACTCTTTACTTAACTTGAAACATGAGTCTTGAAACTAAGTTAAAACGCTGATAAAGACCCTAGAGAATTCTTAAGAACTTTGCTTTCACTTACTTCTTAACTTTTAGACTTAACTCTTAGCTTCGTTGACTTTGATCTTAACTTCACTTAAATTGGATGATGGATTCAAGGTTCGTGATCTCATGTTTATGGATGATTTCATTATGTTTAGATGTACCTCCATGTGTTGGAATCAAGTAGGAAACATGGGTATATCACTTAGGAACTAGTACGAAAAGATGGGGAATAAATGGGGTGCATTGGCGTCCTTGGAGCTATGAGAGGCGTGGGGCACCAGGTCCTAAACATAAGAGGCCAAGTTGGGGCGCTCTGTCTAGTGTGTAGCCCCAAGGTCCAACGGACAAAGACTGTAATGTGGGTCTATGGTAGGCGCGGTGCCCAAGGGCCTATGGACAGGCGTTTCGACTTTTCTCCTCCATTTTTGATATATCTAAACCCTCTAAGCCTCAATGGTTATTTTCCCCAAAACTTATGATCACTAATACCCTCAATACCCAATATATTCGACTCAATTAACAACTCAAAAACACTAACCAAATCAACTCTAGGCATGCAACAACTCAACCATCAAGAATTTTACAAGCTTATTCAGGAACTTCACTTTTCATGTGTCAATCTACTCAAAATAATTGAATTAAATAATTTGGTCTATGGGTGAACTAACCGAACACGAAAAGATCTTACATACCTTGATTGGGATCACCCCTGACGAATTCCACTCGCAAAACCCTAGCGTTCTTGATGAATGCTTGATCTTTCTCCCTTTTACTTCTTCTCTTCTCTTTTCTCCAAGCCCTAAGCGTAAAATAACTTTTCTAATATGAACTATAACTTATTTTTACCCAAAACAAATCCCTAATACGAAATAAGAAATAAATGGGTAAAAAGACTAGTTTGCCCTTCCTTAAATTTGGAATTGGACTTTCCTCACTTCAGCACCCCAACTTCCGATAGGCATATCTCGCTCATACGAAAATAAAAATGTGCAAACTTGGCGGCGTTGGAAAGATATCTCTCTGGGTTTTCAACCATATCAAGATCTACCTCTAACTCATCCTGAGCTAGGAGTTATGGCTGATTGAAAATGGTCAAAAACTCACTTCTTAACTTAAGGGAAGTTTTCCAGATTTTTCATTATCTTTCCAAAAGTGATAAATTTTAGTTTCTTAGCTTATTCTTGATTATTATGAGTTAGGATATGTTACAATATCTACCCCTTGGGAATATTCGTCCTTGAATGAGATTTCTTTCACTAAGCTAATAATAGTAACATCAAGTTTAACACTAAACAATCACAAGCAAGTAACCAGATGATTACCAATTGTTTATAAAGTACTAAGAAGATATTTAGTACTTTGATCTGCATTCACTTCGGATTCAAAAAGATATGGATATCTTTTCTTCATATCTTGTTCAGCTTCCCAAGTCACTTCTTTAACAAATTGGTTCCTCCAAAGGACCTTGAAAGACGCAACCTCCTTTGTTCTCAACTTGCAAACTTGGCGATCTAAAATATGAACTAGAATCTCATCATAGGATAAGCTATCCTTAATCCCAATATTTTCAGTTGGTACAATCAATGAAGGATCACCCATGTACTTCTTCAACTTGGAGATATGAAATACCGGATGAACCATTGTTAACTCTTGTGGTAGTTCCAACTCATAAGCTACATTACCAATTCTCTTGGATATTCTATAAGGAACAATATACCGGGGACTAAGTTTCCCCTTCTTACCAAACATCATAAAACCCTTCATGGGTGAAACTTTCAGATATATCCAGTCATCCACCTTAAACTCCAATGGCCTTCTCCTCACATCTATGTAGGATGAGTATGTGTCGTTTTCAGTTTCTCTTAAATCACATTCACCTTCTCCGTGGCTTGGTAAACTAGATCTGGTCCTATAAACCCTGCTTCACCAACTTTGAACCACCCAATAGGAGATCTACACCCTCTCCCATAAAGAGTTTCATATGGAGTCATTTGGATGTTCGAATGGTAGTTGTTGTTGTAAGATAAATCAATGAGAGGTAGGTGATCATACCAATTTCCCTAGAAATAAATCACACAAGCCCTCAACATATCTTCTAAGTTGAGAATAGTACGCTCCACTTGCCCATTCGTGTGAAAAGGAAAAGCAGTACTTAAAGTCACCTTCGAACCCAAACCTTTCTGGAAAGACTTAGTGCACCTCTATCTGAAATAATGGAGATTCTAACTCCATGAAGTCTTACCACCTCTTGAATGTACAAATTAGCATAATCCTTGGCCGAATGGGTAGTCTTTACCGACAAAATGTTGGCTGATTTTTTCATTCTATTGACAATTACCCAAATAGAATCATGTTATCTGCGAGACCTTGGTAAGTCTGTGATGAAGTCCATATTAGTCATCTCCCACTTCCATTCCAGAAGCTCTATATTCTGAGCCAACCCTCCAGGCTTTTGGTATTCTACCTTTACTTGTTGACAATTCGGGCACTTGGCGACAAATCCGGCAATTCCCTTCTTCATACCTTCCCACCAATATACATCTTTAAATCACGATACATCTTTATGGAACCCGGATGAATGGAATATCTGGAGCTATGATATTCCTTCATGATCCTCTCTTGGAGTCCATCCACCATAGATACATACAACCTACCTTGATATCTCAATAAAACATCTACCCCTTGTTCAAAAGCTAATACTCTTTGCTTATAAACATTTGCCTTTAATTCAAGAAAAATGAGATTTTGATCTTGCTTCTCTTTTACTTCTGACACTATTGATGATTCAGCCCCATTGGTCACCACTATTTCTCCTTCTGTGAAATCCATAATTCGGACTTCTAAGCGTGCAAGTGTATGCACATCTTTTGCTAGTTCTTTCTTATTTTTTTCTAGATGGGAGGTACTACACATAGATAACCTTCTCAAGGCATCAGCAACAAAATTAGCCTTACCTGGGTGGTAATGGATGCTCATGTCATAATCCTTGAGCAATTCTAGCCATCTCCTTTGTGTGAGATTAAACTCTTTCTGAGTGAACACATATTGTAGGTTCTTATGATCAGTGAATATATCAACATAGACGCCATACAAATAGTGACGCCATATTTTCAAAGAAAAAACTACGGCAGCCAACTCTAAGTCATGGGATAGATAATGTTTCTCATCAACCTTCAACTGTTTGGAGGCATAAGCTATAACTTTACCATTCTGCATTAGAACATTGCCCAACCCAATTCTAGATGCATTACAATACACCACAAAACCTTGAGTACCCTCTGGTAAGGTCAAAACTGGGCAGTAGTCAACCTCTTTTTCAATTCCCGAATGTTTTTCTCACAAGCTTCAGACCATTGAAATTTAAATATCTTCTGAGTCAACTTAGTCAAAGGAGGTGAGATACACGAAAACCCCTAAACAAACCTTTTATAATAGACAACCAAACCCAAGAAACTCCTAATATCGGTTGGAGACGTGGCTCTAGGCCAATTCTGAACTGCTTTTATACTTTGGGTATTGACTCTAATTCCATCACCAGAAACTATGTGGCCTAAGAATTCCACAGAAACAAGCCAAAACTCACACTTGGAGAACTTAGCTTACAACTCCTTATCTTTCAAAGTCTAAAGGACTATCCTGAGGTGGCTAGCATGATCTTCTTCATTTCTTGAATAGATTAGTATGTCATCAATGAAGACGATAACAAACGTATCTAAATAAGGCTTGAAGACTCTGTTCATAAGATCCATGAATGCTGCTGGTGCATTAGTTAAACCAAAAATCATAACCGAAAATTCATCATGCCCATATCTGGTTCTAAAAGTTGTCTTTGGAATATCACATTCCCTAACTTTCAACTGATGGTAGACTGACCTCAGATCAATTTTCAAGAAGAAGGAAGCACCCTGAAGCTGGTCGAAAAGATCATCTACCCTTGGAAGAGGATATTTATTCTTGATGATAACATTGTTCAATTGGCGATAATCTATATACATCCTAAGGGAACCATCTTTCTTCCTAAAAAATAAGACCGGAGCACCACAAGGTGATACAATTGGTTGTATGTAACCTTTATCTAATAGATCTTTCAGTTGTTCTTTGAACTCTTTTAAATCTTTTGGTGCCATTCTATATGGCGGAATAGAGATAGGACGAGTATATGGAAGAAGATCTATGCCGAAGTCTATCTCTCTATCAAGAGGGACTCTAGAAAGATCATCTGAAAAAACTTCTAGGAAGTCTTTTACTACTGGAACTGACTGAATAGGAGGTATCTCAACACTAAAGTAATTAACTAAGTGTAAGTGATAGACACACCCTTTTCAAACTAACTTCCTCGCCTTAAGATACAAAATAAAGTGACACTGAAGCACTGTTGAACTGTTTTTCCACTCTAAGACTGGCTCATTTGGAAACAGAAACTTTACTACTCGAGTTCTACATTCAACTGAGGCATAGAACCCATGAAGTCTGTAACAACCCTAAAAAAAATGAATAAGATAAACGCTTAAGGTGTCAAGAATGCTTGCGATTAGACCAAGAACGGATTCATACGCGTAGAACCAGACCTCAGAACCCTTACTACGGCCAAGCCAACTAATTAGGGGAGTTAATTCAGCTTGGAAAGTTTGGAATCAACCATGTAAGGCTCTCAAAAATGAAGATTTATTCGAAGGAGTCTTTAACGGACTTAAAAAGAAGAAATTTTAAGTTTTGAGGGTCTAGGGGTAAAATGGTCTTTTCCAGGCCAAGGGTAATATCGTAATTACCCTAAGGAATTAATTAATTAATTAATTAATTTAATTAAAGAACCAATTAGGCTCGGGTTGACCCGAAATGGTCTATTTCGCAAGGGGTCACTCCACCCGAGTTTGAGCCCCATTGGAAGCACCAAGTTGGTGATTTAACTAATGTTTTATAATATGATTTTGTAAGGGCATAATGGTCCTTTCACTAAACTAATTAAATCAGGTTTTTATTTAAATTAATAAGGAGTCCTAGTTTGACTAATTCCCAAACTAAAACTCCTAAACTTAGACTACTCTCTCACGATCTCTCTCTCACGTTTCACCATCTCTTTCACGTTTGCTCTCTGCCAAATTAACGTAAGAACAGAAAATATATCAAAAGTTCTTCACACTTGAAGATCTCACATGAAATTTTAAAAAAAACAAAGTAACCAAAAACGTTAAGGCAAACAGAAGTTGTCCGTCGAGTGGTCTGTACGTTGAGGAGGCTTGGACTGATTTTGGAGAAGGGTTTGGGGCAGCAAATTCAACGTTTGAACATCAATTAAGGTATGGGTTGCTTCTCTCATGGTCCGTTTCCCAAGAGACCCTTTAAGATTCAAGATATTCACTCCGAAAACTAGGGTTGTTTCCCCGTTGCATGTCCCTGTCACTAGCTCTCAATTATTCGTAGGTTGGGTTTGTTTGCTGGTAGATTTAGGTATGTGTGATGTTTTTGTGTTGAATGTGAATATGTTTTTGTACGTGAAATCACGAAAATGACAACCAATGTGTGATCGGAAAAAATGATGTGTGTGTGCATGCTTGGCAGTGAACTTACTCACTGTTGAAGGTGTGAAAATAGTATGTTTAATCCTTGAATTTTATGTGCAAAAGTTGTACACAATGTGATGTTCATATGGGGTGTGAAGTTATTGGTTTTGAGAGAAAAAACTCTTGACTAATGTAACTACTAAACTACACCTAATAATGCACTAAATGTTTCATGAAATGCCCTAAGAACTAACGTGAAAAGGTTGATGAAAGGAAGCTAAAAATTATGAATAAATTTCCAGCTTGGTGTACTTCAATTTCGATCAAAAAGAAGGTTAGAATCTGGGTTCTTAATTGAAAATAAAATAGGTGAGGTCAATGGGAATTGAACCCAAGACCTCACATGTGAAGAAATGCTAAAAAACGTAAAAGGGGGGAATGGGGTTAAGGGGAATCGAACCCGTTTGGCTACTGTAATTCGCGAGAAAAGGAAATGAAAATGGGGCTGGGGGAATCGAAATCGGCTACTGGAAGAGAAAGGAGAGAGTAATTAAATAAATGGGAGGCGTGGGAATTGAACCCACGACCTCCAGGCTGTGAATGAGAGGAGAGAAATTAAAGAAAAAGAAAGTGTGAGGCGTGGGATCGAACCCACGACCTCAAGGCTGGAAAGGAGAAGGCGAAATAATTAGGAAAAATAAAGTGAGGCTGTGGGGGCTCGATCCCACAACCTCACTGCCAAAACGATTAACCTAGCGAAATTTAATTAAAAAAAAAATAGGAGGCTGTGGGGGTTCGAACCCACCACCTCACAGCCTCGAGCAAAATTTAAAATCAAAAAAATAAGGAGGTTGTGGGGGTTCGAACCCACAACCTCCCAATTCGCAGCGAATATAAGGATAAAATAAAAGAGGTTGTGGGGGTTTGATCCCACAACCTCTTGGTTTGGGCGAAAAGGGGCAATGTGATGTTAATGAAAAATAAAAAGGGGTTGTGGGGGTTCGAACCCACAACCCTTCGGCCAAATTAAAGGGAAAACCAAGTAGAAAATTAAAGATACAATGCTAATATTGGGGTTCAATCTAGAGTCCCAAGGTCATGGAGATTAAAAATAAAAGCAATGAAAAATGTAAATGTTATCCAAGTGATTCGAACTTGGGTTTCCTTGCCCAAACTTCTGTATTGATACAGAAGTCATACGTGAACAAAATATCCAAGAATAATGCCACCTACTTAGATCGAAATCAAGATTTTGGCATATATACAAGATACATAAGTCTTGTACTACATAATCTTAGGAATGTATGCATCACTTAACGAATTATGAATGAAGCCTCATGTCTTGTGTGTATAGACTTATAAGTCTAGCATACGTTTTAAAGAAGTGAACCTAAGATGTATGTAATGAAAGGATGTAACCCTATAAGGGTTAAGTATGAGTGTAAAACACACTAAATGGCCTAGTGCATTGGCATACGATGAAATGATTATTATACAATGAAATGACGAAAACCTAGAAGGGTTAAGTAAGAGTGTGAAACACACAAATGGCCAAGTATATTGGCATATGATGAAATGAACATTCATGTAAAATGGGGTGAGTATTTATGAAGAGTAAATGTGCTAATGTTAATGAATGTGGTGACAACATGATATGAGGCTACTGTAAAAGATGAGAACAATCTCAAATGAGCCTAAGTAAATGTTACCAAAATGTACTCACCTATGAGAGTGTAAAGTTAATGAAGAGACCAGTCTCTATGAACACTCTAATGAAAGTATTGAGATTAACACACTTAATACTAATGATGAGATGAGAAATCATCTAATGAGCTATGATGTCCTCATACTAGAAGCCAACTTCTATGACGTATGAGTTGAATGTAATGGAACTTTATACTGAGCACCGATAGACTAGCTATGAGCATTGATGCCTTCTTTAGGGAAGGGCGGAGGTTCACGTAAATCTCATGAAATGAGACTGTCTGGCTTGTCGGGTATGGGTCTCCTTATATCTCCTGGTCTTCGAACCTATACTGCCAAATAGGGATCTGGCGGGGTTAAATTCCCATGTACGCTAGCATGTTTTTGGGTCACTTTGGCTGGTAATTCTACCTCTTTTTGGTATGGGGGATACACTGGATTTCATGATGCTCACATGATCTATGTCTGTTAAAGTTAAAGTCCCCAATGAATGAATGAGGCCAGCCTCAAATAAAGCACATAATGAAATGAATGATACCAAAGGTGTTAGGACAGGATAATCAAGAGGTGAGCTAGACTCAGGTAATGACACTAGGTTATTCTTGATCATTGCGCAGCGAACCCGATGAAAGTCTTAAACTACACCCTAGGTATAGCTGTTGTTTACACTGGCCTATGAATGAAATGAAATGAAGTACGTATGAATGAATGAAGCAGACTCTGTGTTTGCTAATGAAGACTCCCTAGTTGAGGTCCCATATGTTGAGCCCTCATTCTGGGAAGTCTTAATGTTAAGTCAATGATTCCAAGGTCTCATGGCATATGAATGAATGATATGAAAGATGTTATGTGCTATATGCAATATGATATGTGCTATGTGTAAGATGTTATGTGCTGTGTGCAGTATGATAATTATGATGATGCATGTTACTCTCATGGCATGACTTTCCTAATCCAAATTTGGAAGGTTCACTAACTTTCCTAATCTCAATTTGGCAAGTCCACTGACTTGATTTCCCATAATCATGTTGTTAGGAAAGAGCTATCTTTTCTCATGCATGTCCTTGGTGTGTGCTTGCATATACTCATACTTAGTACAAGTGTGTACTAACCCTATACAACTCTACAATTTTAGGTGCAGGCACAGGTGGACGCTAGAGCTACAGGTTGACGTTGAAGCTATCCGGACATGGAGCATTCATCCGGACTTGGTAGGTCCTCATGCATTTCGAGGATGCTGCCGTTTATATTCTAGCTTAGTTTTAGAGTGGAGCTAGTGGAGCATGTTCCACTAGCGTTTCTTTCCTGTTTTATTCAGACATTGTATTGATGCCAATTTGGCAAGTACATCATTATTACTATATTACATTATTTCTTTCATTTGATGATCTTAATATTAGATGGTTGGTGGTGAACGATTATGTATTAATGAGAATGTTTAATAAGTAAGTTAAGAAACAAAAAGTTTTAAATTTTCCGCTAAAATTAACCTAGATGAAGTAAGAAGGATGTATGTAGGCTTGTCTGCGACCTCTGAGAGGTTAACGACGCCGGTCTCGTCTGGGGTCTAGATTCTGGTCGAGACAAAGTTGGTATCAGAGCACTAGGTTAAATTCCAAGAATAATGAGTTCACATCAACCACATTGAGTAGTTTCTAAGTCATAGTAGTGAAGTGCACCACTATCCTGAATTAGAGACTGTATGATGCGTCGGAAAATTTTCCTTCTTCGATCCTATCGTGCTTTTCCTAATGTCTAATTTCTTGGTGTTATGAGCGTGTCTAACATCAATTCCTATTGTTTTCAGAGAATGAATACTAGGAGAACCATTGGTCAGAGAAGAGGAGGTGCAGCTGCTGGGAACAATTAGGTTCCACCCCAGGCTCCAGCTGAAGGAGTGGATATACCACTTAACCCAGCTGGGTTGACTGATGCTGAGGTGAGGGCATCTCTGGCCCAGATGGCACAGGCCATTACTATGCAGGCCCAGGCTATGACTACCCAGATAAATCGTCAGGATGTTCAGAGGGAGAACCCACCGGTTCGTAGCATGGCTGATAGGCTGAGAGACTTCACGAGGATGAATCCTCCCATTTTCATAGGGTCTAAGACTTCAAAGGATCCCCAGGAGTTTGTGGACGAGGTACATAAGATTCTGGTGGCTATGGGGGCCACAGATACTGAGAAGGCTGAGCTGGCTTCCTATCAGCTCAAGGATGTGGCACAGACTTGGTGCCAGATGTGGCAGGATAGCCGAGCGTTGGGCGGAGTTCTGGTCATTTGGGAGCTATTTAAGACAGCCTTCCTGGAGAGATTCTTTCCCAGGGAGATGAGGGAGGCAAAGGTTGAGGAGTTCATCAACCTTAAGCAGGGATCTATGACAGTCAGGGAGTATTCCCTGAAGTTTGTTAAGCTATCCTGGTATGCTACTTTCGTTAGTATCTAACGGCAAGGATAATGTGAGTACTGAAATTTGTTAAATTATCCAGGTATGCTACTTCCCTTGTGTCTAACAGCAGGGATGAGATGAGCAGGTTCCTCACAAGAATCAATGGAGATCTGGAGGAGGAGTGTCGGTCTGCGATGCTCCATGATAATATGGACCTCTCCAAATTGATGGTGCATGTCCAGCAGGTAGAGAACAGCCGCAAAAAGAGGGGTATTTGTGATGCTAGGAGGCCTAAGCCTCAGGATCAGGCAGGTCTCAGCCATGGAGGCCACAGAAACAATTTTGGCGTTCGTGAGCAGCTAAGGTTCAAGAAGGGGCAACAGAGTTCTGGGAACTCTAATTTTTAGAGTAGTACAGCACCTAGAGGAGGAAGACCTGAGCCCAAGAAGGTAAATGGAGGTGAGATGCAGCGTCCTATAAAGAATTGTGCTAAGTGTGGCCGTGCTCAAAGTGGAGAGTGCAGACAGGGCACTAATGCCTGCTTCGGTTGCGGTAAGAGTGGGCACATGGTTAGAGACTGCCCACAGAACAGAGGTCAGGCTAGAGTTAATGCTCAGCCTAGGCCTAATCCACAGGGTGTAGCAGCAGCCGAGCCTCCTAAGAGGAACAGGTTCTATGCCCTGAAGGGCAGGGAGGAGTAGGAGATGTCCGCTGATGTGGTCACATGTATGCTGCAAGTATTCTCAACTTCTCTTTATGCTTTACTTGATCCAGGGTCTACGCTTTCCTTTGTAACTCCTTTGCTTGCTCTCACTTTTGAGATATTGCCTGAAGTTCTGCATGATCCTATAGTGGTTAGTACACCTTTAGGAGAAAATGTAGAAACTGATAGAGTATACAAGGATTGCCAATAGTGATAAATAGTAAGACTATGTGTGCAAACTTGGTTGAGTTACCCATGCATGATTTTGATGTTATTCTTGGCATGGACTGGCTTCACAGTTATTATCCTTGCTTGTGGTGAGATTTCGTTTCCCTAATGAAGAGGAGCTAGTCTGGGAGGGGTACAACTCAAGTAATCCTAACCTCTTGATTTCGAACCTTAAGGCCAATAAAATGATGTCCAAGGGGTTATTGTGTCATCTTGTGAGTGTTAATGATTTAGATCATGACATTCCTTCCATAAAATCAATGCTTGTAGTGAATGAGTTCCTAGATGTATTTCCTGATGATTTGTTTAGAGTCCCTCCCCCTCGAGAGATTGATTTTGGTATCGACTTAGAACCCGATACTAAACCAATTTCAATTCCTCCTTACAGAATGTCTCCAGCTGAACTCAAAGAGTTGAAGCTGCAGTTAAAAGATCTCACTGATAAGGGTTTCATTCAGCCGAGCATTTCCCCTTGGGGCGCTTGTTTGTGAAAAAGAAAGATGGAACCCTTAGAATGTGTATCGATTATCGGCAGCTCAACAAAGTCACTATAAAGAATAAGTATCCACTTCCCAGAATAGATGATTTGTTCGATCAGCTCCAAGGGTCTAGTTTCTTCTCTAAGATTGATCTTCATTCAGGGTATCATCAGCTTAGGATTAGGTATGGAGATATCCCAAAGACAGCCTTTCGTACCCGTTATGGTCACTATGAGTTCTTAGTCATGTCATTTGGTCTTACGAATGCACCTGCTGCATTTATGGACCTCATGAACCAAGTCTTCCGTGAATACCTTGACTCTTTCGTCATAGTATTCATTGATGACATTCTCATCTACTCTAGGAACAAGGAAGAGCATGAACAACATTTGTGACTAACCTTGCAAGTACTTAGACAATATCAGTTGTATGCCAAATTCACCAAGTGTGAATTTTGGCTTAGATCAGTGACCTTCCTAGATCATGTTGTGTCCGATCAGGGCGTGGAGGTGGATCCCAGGAAGACTCAGGCTGTGAAGAACTGGCCAAAGCCTCTTACTCCCACTGACATCCGTAGATTTTTGGGATTGGCTGGTTACTACCGCAGGTTCGTGGAGGGCTTTTCTTCCATTGCTGCCCCATTGACAGCTTTAACTAAGAAGAAATCCAAGTTTGAATGGACAGAGACTTGTGAGAGGAGTTTCCAGGAGCTCAAGTACAGACTCACTTCAGCCCCGGTGCTTACTTTGCCTAAGTGTGGTGAGAATTACACTATTTATTGTGATGCATCTAGGGTTGGTTTGGGTTGTGTTCTTATGCAGGTTGGTAAGGTGATGGCCTATGCATCCAGACAGCTCAAGGTTGATGAGAAAAATTATCCCACTAATGACCTGGAGTTGGCAGCTGTGGTGTTTGCACTGAAGTTGTGGAGGCACTACTTGTATGGAGTGCATGTGGATGTATTCACAGACCACAAGAGTCTCCAGTACGTGTTCACACAGAGGGAGTTAAATCTACGTCAGCGGAGATGGTTGGAGCTGTTGAAGGATTATGACATGAATGTTCACTACCATCCAGGTAAGGCTAATGTTGTAGCTAATGCTTTGAGCAGGATGAGCATGGGAAGTACAGCCCACGTTGAGGATGGAAAGAAGGAGTTGGTGAAAGATGTACACAGACTGCCCATACTAGGTGTGCGATTGGTTGACTCTACTAGTGGGGGTTTTCAGTTTATCCTAGTTCTGAATCATCCTTGGTAGTTGAAGTCAAGCAAGGTCAGCAACTAGATCCTGTGTTGATGGAGCTGAAGGACTCAATGCTGATAAAGATGAATGAGTCTTTCGCTTTGGGAGGTGATGGCATACTTAGATATCAGGACAGGCTGTGTGTACCAGATGTGGATGATTTGCGGACCAGGATTGTTGCAGAGGCCCATGGTTCCAGATATTCCATACATCCAGGTTCCACCAAAATGTATCATGATCTTAAGCAGATTTATTGGTGGGATGGCATGAAGAAGGACATTGCAGAATATGTGGCCAAGTGTCCTAATTGTCAGCAGGTTAAGGCTGAACATCTTAAGCCTGGCGGTCTGAATCATATTATTGAGGTTCCGACTTGGAAGTGGGAGGCTATTAATATGGACTTCGTGGTTGGTCTTCCGAGGACTAGGAGGCAGCATGACTCCATATGGGTTATTGTGGACAGATTGACTAAGTCTGCCCACTTTATCCCTGTCAAGTCTACTTACAGAGCCGAGGATTATGCGAGACTCTACATTGATGAGATTGTGAGATGGCATGGGATTCCTTTGTCTATTATTTCAGATAGAGGAGCTCAGTTTACTTCATATTTCTGGAGATCTTTCCAGAAGAGCTTGGGCACGCAGGTAAAGCTTAGCACTGCCTTTCATCCTCAGACAGATGGGCAGGCAGAGCGCACCATTCAGACATTGGAGGACATGTTGAGAGCGTGCGTGATTGACTTCAGAGGTAGCTGGGATGACCATCTGTCTTTGATAGAGTTCTCGTATAATAATAGCTATTACTCCAGCATTGGGATGGCACCGTTTGAGGCACTGTATGGTAGGAGCTGTAGATCTCCAGTTGGGTGGTTCGAGGTTGGAGAGTCATCCATTTAGGGTCCAGAGATCATTCATGAGGCCTTAGAGAAGGTCAGAGTGATTAAGGACAGGTTGGCTACTGCTTACAGTCGGCAGAAGTCATATGCAGATAACAGAAAACGGCCCTTAGAGTTTGATATTGGTGACCAGGTCTATCTGAAGATATCACCTATGAAGAGAGTGATGAGGTTTGGCAGGAAGGGGAAGTTGAGTCCGAGGTATGTTGGGCCATACGAGATCCTACAGCGTGTGGGTGAGGTGGCCAATGAGTTAGCATTACCTGCCGAGCTAGCTTCTGTTCATCCAGTCTGTCATGTCTCTATGTTGAAGAAGTGCTTTGGTGATCCAGCATTGATTCTACCTGTTGAAGGTTTGGGGGTTGGTGAAGACTTGTCTTATGAGGAGGTACCTGTTGAGATCTTAGACAGACAGGTCAAGCGGCTGAGGAACAAGGAGATTGCCACAGTGAAGGTATTGTGGAGAAATCATCTTGTTGAGGGTGCTACGTGGGAGGCTAAGGCCGACATGAGATCCCGCTACCCTCATCTTTTCAGCTCTTGAGGTTAGACTTCCTACTCTTAAGTCTATGTTTCCTTATCTCTCTGTATTTTGTTGCTATTGCTTGACTGTGCATAGTGATTATGTTAGGACCTGACTGGCATTGCGATATGTAGTGGTAGTGTCATTCGTGGACGAATGTTCCTAAGGGGGGGATAATGTAACAACCCTAAAAAAAATGAATAAGATAAATGCTTAAGGTTTCAAGAATGCTTGCGATTAGACCAAGGTTCACACGGATTGATACGCATAGAACCAGACCTCAGAACCCTTACTACGGCCAAGCCAACTAACTAGGGGAGTTAATTGAGCTTGAAAAGGTTGGAACCAACCATGTAAGGCTCTCGAAACGAAGATTTATTCGAAGGAGTCTTTACCGCACTTAAAAAGAAGAAATTTTAAGTTTTGAGGGTCCAGGGTAAAATGGTCTTTTCCAGGCCAAGGGTAATATCGTAATTACCCTAAGGAATTAATTAATTGATTAATTAATTTAGTTAAAGAACCAATTAGGCTCGGGTTGACCCGAAATGGTCTATTTCGCAAGGGGTCACTCCACCCGAGTTCGAGCCCCATTGGAAGCAACAAGTTGGTGATTTAATTAATGTTTTATAATCTGATTTTGTAAGGGCATAATGGTCCTTTCACTAAGCTAATTAAATCAGGTTTTTATTTAAATTAATAGGTAGTCCTAGTTTGACTAATTCCCAAACTAAAACTCCTAAACTTAGACTACTCTCTCACGATCTCTCTCTCACATTTCACCATCTCTTTCAAGTTTGCTCTCTGCCAAATTAACGTAAGAACAGAAAATATATCAAGAGTTCTTCACACTTGAAGAACTCACATGAAATTTTAAGAAAAACAAAGTAACCAAAAACGTTAAGGCAAACAGAAGTTGTCCGTCGAGTGGTGTGTACGTTGAGGAGGCTTGGACTGATTTTGGAGAAGGGTTTTGGGCAGCAAATTCAACGTTTGAACATCAATTAAGGTATGGGTTTCTTCTCTCTTGGCCCCTTTCCCAAGAGACCCCTTAAGATTCAAGATATTCACTCCGAAAACTAGGGTTGTTTCCTCGTTGCATGTCCTTGTCACTAGCTCTCAATGATTCGTAGGTTGGGTTTGTTTGCTGGTAGATTTAGGTATGTGTGATGTTTTTGTGTTGAATGTGAATATGTTTATGTACGTGAAATCACGAAAATGACAACCAATGTGTGATCGGAAAAAATGATGTGTGTGTGCATGTTTGGCAGTGAACTTACTCACTGTTGAAGGTGTGAAAATAGCATGTTTAATCCTTGAATTTTATGTGCAAAAGTTGTACACAATGTGATGTTCATATGGGGTGTGAAGTTATTGGTTTTGAGAGAAAAAACTCTTGACTAATATAACTACTAAACTACACCTAATAATGCACTATCATGAAATGCCCTAAGAACTAACGTGAAAAGGTTGATGAAAGGAAGCTAAAAATTATGAAAAATTTCAAGCTTGGTGTACTTCAATTTCGGTCAAAAAGAAGGTTAGAATCTGGGTTTTTAATTGAAAATAAAATAGGTGAGGTCAATGGGAATTAAACCCAAGACTTCACATGTGAAGGAATGCTAAAAACGTAAAAGGGGGGAATGGGGTTAAGGGGAATCGAACCCGTTTGGCTACTGTAATTCGCGAGAAAAGAAATTGAAAATGGGGCTGGGGGGAATCGAAATTGGCTACTGGAAGAGAAAAGAGAGAGTAATTAAATAAATTAAATAAATGGGAGGCGTGGGAATCGAACCCACGACCTCCAGGCTGCGAATGAGAGAAGAGAAATTAAAGAAAAAGAAAGTGTGAGGCGTGGGGATCGAACCCACGACCTCAAGGCTGGAAAGGAGAAGGCAAAATAATTAAGAAAAATAAAGTGAGGCTGTGGGGCCTCGATCCCACAACCTCACTGCCAAAACGCTTAACCTAGCGAAATTTAATTAAAAAGAATAAGGAGGCTGTGGGGGTTCGAACCCACCACCTCACAGCCTCTAGCGAAATTTAAAAGCAAAAAAATAAGGAGGCTGTGGGGGTTCGAACCCACAACCTCACAATTCCCAGCGAATATAAGGATAAAATAAAAGAGGCTGTGGGGATTTGATCCCACAACCTCTTGGTTTGGGCGAAAAGGGGCAATGTGATATTAATGAAAAATAAAAAGGGGTTGTGGGGGTTCGAACCCACAACCCTTCGGCCAAATTAAAGGGAAAACCAAGTAGAAAATTAAAGATACAATGCTAATGTTGGGGTTCAATCTAGAGTCCCAAGGTCATGGAGATTAAAAATAAAAGCAATGAAAAATGTAAATGTTATCCAAGTGATTCGAACTTGGGTTTCCTTGCCCAAACTTCCGTATTGATACATAAGTCATACGTGAACAAACTATCCAAGAATAATGCCACCTACTTAGATCGAAATCAAGATCTTGGCATATATACAAGATACATAAGTCTTGAACTACATAATCTTAGGAATGTATGAATCACTTAACGAATTATGAATGAAGCCTCATGGCATGTGTGTATAGACTCATAAGTCTTGCATACGTTTTAAAGAAGTGAATCTAAGATGTATGTAATGAAAGGATGTAACCCTAGAAGGGTTAAGTATGAGTGTAAAACACACTAAATGGCCTAGTGCATTGGCATACGATGAAATGATTATTCTGTAATGAAATGACGAAACCCTAGAAGGGTTAAGTAAGAGTGTGAAACACAAAAATAGCCAAGTATATTGGCATATGATGAAATGAACATTCATGTAAAATGGGGTGAGTAATTATGAAGAGTAAATGTGCTAATGTTAATGAATGTGGTGACAACATGATATGAGGCTAATATAAAAGATGAGAACAATCTCAAATGAGCCTAAGTAAATGTTACCAAAACGTACTCACCTATAAGAGTGTAAAGTTAATGAAGAGACCAGTCTCTATGAACACTCTAATGAAAGTATTGAGATTAACACACTTAATACTAATGATGAGATGAAAAATCATCTAATGAGCTATGATGTCCTCATACTAGAAGCCAGCTTCCATGACGTATGAGTTGAATGTAATGAAACTTTATACTGAGCACCGATAGACTAGCTATGAGCATTGATGCCTTCTTTAGGGAAGGACGGAGGTTCACGTAACTCTCATGAGATGAGACTGTCCGACTTGTCGGGTATGGGTCTCCTTATATCTCCTGGTCTTTGAACCTATACTGCCAATATAGGGTTCTGGCGGGGTTAAATTCCCATGTACACTAGCATGTTTTTGGGTCACTTTGGCCGGTGATTCCACCTCTTTTCGGTGTGGGGGAGACACTGGATTTCATGCTGCTCACATGATCTATGTCGGTCAAAGTTAAAGTTCCCAATGAATGAATGAGGCCATCCTCATATGAAGCACATAATGAAATGAATGATACCAAAGGTGATAGGATAGGATAATCAAGAGGTGAGCTAGACTCAGTTAATGACACTAGGTTATTCTTGATCATTGCACAGCGAACCCGATGAAAGTCTTAAACTACACCCTAGGTATAGCTGGTGTTTACACTGGCGTATGAATGAAATGAAATGAAGTGCGTATGAATGAATGAAGCAGACTCTGTGTTTGCTAATGAAGACTTCCTAGTTGAGGTCCCATATGTTTAGCCCTCATTCTGGGAAGTCTTAATGTTAAGTCCATAATTCCAAGGTCTCATGGCATATGAATAAATGATATGGAAGATGTTATGTGCTATATGCAATATGATATGTGCTATGTGTAAGATGTTATGTGTTGTGTGCAGTATGATAATTATGATGATGCATGTTACTCTCATGGCATGACTTTCCTAATCCAAATTTGGAAGGTTCACTAACTTTCGTAATCTCAATTTGGCAAGTCCACTGACTTGACTTCCCATAATCATGTTGTTAGGAAAGAGCTATCTTTTCTCATGCATGTCCTTGGTGTGTGCTTGCATATACCCATACTTAGTACAAGTGTGTACTAACCCTATACAACTCTACAATTTTAGGTGCAGGCAGAGGTGGACGCTAGAGCTATAGGTTGACGTTGAAGCTATCCGAACATCGAGCATTCATCCGGACTTGGTAGGTCCTCATGCATTTCGAGGATGCTGCCATTTATATTCTAGCTTAGTTTTAGAGTTGAGCTAGTGGAGCATGTTCCACTAGCGTTTCTTTCCTGTTTTATTCAAACATTGTATTGATGCCATTTTTGCAAGTACATCATTATTACTACATTAAAGTATTTCGTTCATTTGATAATCTTAATATTAGATGGTTGGTGGTGAACGATTATGTATTAATGAGAATGTTTAATAAGTAAGTTAAGAAACAAAAAGTTTCAAATTTTCCGCTAAAATTAACCTAGATAAAGTAAGAAGGACGTATGTAGGCTTGTCTGCGACCTTTGAGAGGTTAACGACGCCGGTATCGTCTGGGGTCTAGATTCCAGTCATGACAAAGTCAGTACATACCAAGAATGACATCAAATTCTACCATGTCTAACTCAACTAAATCAACCATGGTACTCTTGTGATTGACGGCAACGGGACAATCACGATAGACTCTTTCTGCTTGAATGGATTAACGAATAGGTGTGGAAACACTGAATGATTCACTAAGTTGATCAGGAATAATATCAAAGTTAATGGCAACATATGGAGTTACAAATGATAAACTCGCTCCTCAGTCTAGCAATGCATAAACAGAAAAGTCAAAGACTTGAATTATGCCAGTGACAAAGTCTGGCGAATTCTCATGCTCTTGGCGATTTTTGAAATCATACAAGCGGTTTGTTCCTCCACCGGCACTCGAAGTAGCTCTTTTAGGTGCAGCCCTGTCTGGTGGAGCAACTGAAGAATACTGGTTTCTATTGCCCCCACTAATATTTCCCTGCTTATTCTTTGGACACTCTCATGAAATGCCCGATCTGACCAAACCTGAAGCAACCCGCGGAGCCCTTACGACAAACACCGGAGTGATTTCTACCATAATTTTCGCAGGCAGGAGGCTTACTACCTCCTTGCGCCACACTACCTTGTGAATAGACAGGTTTAACTTTAGAACTCTGCCCATAGTACTCACCCTTGTTCTTAGGTGGAGGTGCACTAGCAGATGATAGAGTAGGACATTTCTGTTCCTATTGGAAAGAAGACTGGCTGGCATTATTCTTCTGCTACCCACATTTATTTCCTATCTTTCCCCTCTTATTCTTGAACTTCTCTCTATCCGTAAGCTTCTCTTCCTCTACATGCTGCACATAGACCATTAACCTTGAAATGTCCACGTCCCCAGTAAGCATTGTTGCCCGGCCCCTCTTTTCTTGATAGACGGCCTAACCCATCAACAAATAAACTCATTCTACTCCTCATGTATTTAACGATCACTAAATCATAACGGGATAGTTGGGTGAAATTCAACCCATGTTCATGAACACTTAGAGAATCCTTTTTAACTCTGAGGAATTCTTGTACCTTAGCCTCTTTTAGTTATCGGGGAAAGAAACACCTCAAGAATGCATCCTCAAAACAAGACAAACACACAGGTGGTGAATCTTTATCTCTACCCTCTTTCAACTAATCAAACTAAGTTCTAGCTATGCCCTTGAGTTGATAAGCAGCTAGCTCAACTCTCTCAGTGTACGCAACACGCATCACCTTAAACACCTTTCTCAGTTACTCAGTGAAATTCTCTGGATCCTCAGTAGTGTTCGAGCTAGTGAAGCGTGGGGGATTCATCCTAAAGAATTCTCGAATCCTCGATGTGTCACTCCCTTCTTGTCGAGCTCCTCTTTGTTGACCAACATAGTTAGTCACTGTTTATTCAACTTCCTAATTGTCTCTATGAACAAAGCATTAGTAGCTTCTCCTTGTGGTTGCACTTTAGGTGTATTGGGTAACTCTTGTTCATGAGGTTCAACATTCCTCCTACATGTACGACCTGTTGCTGCTCTTTGTGGAGGAATGGTTATCTGAAATATGCGCAAGCACAAATTAAAGAGAGACTTTTACAAATAAGCTCTAACGCATGAAAATGAATTGAAAGAAGTGAGGAATTCCTACATGTTGTAGCCTTCTAATAATACATGTGACGCGCTTCACACCAATTACTAGGACTTTACAAATATGGCTTCATATGATCCCTAGGATTCTTGAACTTTGTCCTCTAATACAATGTTTTTCACACCCCTAGCCTACACCCTAGACGTGTTCGGCACTCGAAGACCATTGTTGGCCCCAAAAGAACCCTTGTCCTGGCATTCTTAACTCAGCGGAAGACTTAAACATTAGAGAAATAACTCAAAGTTAATAATTTTAAAGTATTAACTTAGCCAAAATGGAATATTAAGTCTTAAATGTACACAAATAAAATGAATAAGACAAAAGGCTAATGTTATCTGTCTATGAAGCCTCTAAAGTAAAAAATGGATGTTGGGACGGGACCTCCAATCAACCTAACAATTGAAAATGAAAGAAAATAACTGAATGATAAAGACGTCCTCCGGAATGAAGGGAGACTCAGTAACTGACTCTGAGCTTCTCATTGGATCAACTGTACCTCAAATGCCGATCCTAGTTAACTGCTTCTGCATCATGATACATTGTAGCTCAACTGGGATCACTACATTGAATGTACGAGTATGCGAGTTGGAATGCTAAGCAACACTAAATATTGAAAACGAGTAAGAAGGAAAACATACCTTGGCTCTCCTCAACTCATCAATAACTAACTCATTTCAATATAATGCAATTTAACAACAAGTGCAATATAAAGAAAATTTGTTTGAAAACATGTTGTAAACTATGAATGTATATAAGGATACAATTAACTATGAGATGTATGTAAAAATACAAATGAACTAATGTATATAAACAAATACATTTAACTTGTATGGGAGTTCTCTAAGAGAAGACCATCACTTAACAACCATAGTGATGATACAACGATCTAGCTCACACTATGAACGCATCCTATACCCGCCCAAAGGTATAAGACCTGAACTGCCTAACGGATCCACTAGTCTACTGTGAAAAAGGTTAATCTTAAAATTATGACCCTTTTATACCCATGGTGGCTACATTGTCTTATGGAGATTTGAGTTATCAGAACTCATGCTCGTCCCCAATTCGGTGCTCAATACTACTCCCAAAGCATATTGGCTCTTATGATTTTAAAACATACTTCTTCGGTGGTTTGAGATTAGTGCTCAAAAGTTAGCTCAAAGGCAATCTTAGAAACCTTAGTTTCACTGCTTGCTTCAATTTATTAAGCTATTATACCTTCCTAAATACTAGCCCGAAGGCTCTTTGGACATCAAGGTTTCCTTACTTGTTAAATGTGAAAACATTTTAAATGTCTTTTGGGATACTTAGTCCCCATATACTTTTGAAGAAAGAACTTTAACTTTACTCTATAATCTTTACTACGTATTCCTTAATCTTTACTTAAATTGAATCTTGAGTCTTGAAACAAAGTTAAAACGTTGATAAAGATCTTAGAGAACTCCTAAGAACTTTACTTTGACTTACTTCTTAACTTTTAGACTTAACTCTTAGCTTCTTTGGCTTTGTTGTTAACTTTCCTTGAGTTGGATTACGGATTCAAGGGTCATGATATAATGTTTATGGATGATTTCATGATGTTTAGATGTACCTTAGATTGTTGGAATCAACTAGAAAACATGGTACATAACTTAGGAACTAGTACGAAATGATGGAGAATGAATGGGATGCACAAGCATCTTTGGTGCTATGAGAAGCGTGGGGCGCCAGGCCCCAACTTCAAAGGCCAAGTTAGAATGCTCAGGCTGGCGCCCCCCCCCCCCTCCCCAAGGCCCTACTAACAGAGACTGTCTTGTAGGGCTATGGGAAGCGCGGCGTCCAGGGACCTACGGGCAGACATTTAGACTTTTCTCCTCCGTTTTTCATCTCTAAACCCTCTAAGCTTCCATGATTATTTCCCCAAACAATTAGGATCACTAATACCATCAATACCTAATAGATTAGACTCGAAAAAAATCGCAAAAAAAAACACGAACCAAATCAACTCTAGGCATGCAACAACTCAACCAACAAGAATTCTACAATATTTTTCAAGAACTTTATTTTTCATCATTCAATCTACTCATAGTCTATGAATCAAACAAGTTGGTGTGTGGATGAAGTAACCCAACATGAATATATCTCACATACATTGATAGTAATCACCCTCGATGATTTCCACACGCAAAACCTTAGTGTTCTTCACGAATGCTTGATCTTTCTCCATTTTACTTCTTCTCTTCTCTTTTCTCCAAGCCCTAAGCGCAAAATAACTTTTATAATCTGAACTAGAACTTAATTTTACCCCATATAAATCCCTAAAATGGAATAGGAAATAAATGGGGGAAAAGACTAGTTTGCCCTTCCTTAAATTCGGAATTGGAATTTCATAACTTCAGCAGCCCAACTTCCAATAGGCATATCTCTCTCATACGATATCGAAAATGCCCAAACTTAACTGCGTTGCAAAGCTCCCTCCAAGAATTTCCAAACATATAAAGAACTAATTCTAACTTATCGGGATCTAGGAAATATGACCGTTTGAAAATAACTAAAAACTCACTTCCTAACAAAAGGAAATTTTTCCAGATTTTTCCTTATCTTTCCAAAAGTGATAAATTTTAGTTTGTTAGCTTATTCTTGGTTATTATGAGTTACGAGATGTTACAAAAACTTGGCAAGGTAGGTGATTATTTAGCGTGATGCCGAATGGTTCGGCGACCTCGACTAATGTCGTGGAATGGGTGAGAATAAATAGTTTTTCAAGACAAAGGTTTAAAAGTTTCAATTTCCTTTACTTTCCCTCATCTTCAAACTTTACAAAATAACACTTAGTTATATTTTTAATATTCCTACACTTTTAAAGTATTTTAGTTGACAATTTGTGCTCGCAACTTTGACTACATTGTTGCCTAGCTATTCAATTAAAATTTAGTTAGCGCGAAAGGTTTGTTTCTGAGCCCTAGGTTCTTTTTACCGCTTTTGTACTCAAATACAATGATATTACCTTATTGATGTGTCTTAGGCCTCTCTGGTAGGATTAGAATGTTTAATTGCCTATTTTGATTTGATAATCTTGCCCTTTCTGTGTTAAATAGTTCATTTTCGAAATTTGTGTCCTAATGTGGATGAATATTGTGGGGTTGTGCATAAGTCTTGTTGGGTATAGGCTTAATTTGAGTAGTGCATGATCTGATTTTGTTTTCGGGGTTTGCGGGGTCAAACGGAAGAGGAGGATGACCGTAGGTACGATGGGTCATTTGACAAACTGAGTCGCGCTCGCCAAACCACTCGGCAGTTCGCCCAAACTTCCTATCTCTTCTTTAAATTCATGCCTTATGTGATTTAGGAGTCTGTAAATTTTGGTGAGAAGCTTGAGGTCAGCGAAAGCACTCAGCAACTCTTCTACAGTCTTCTTGTTCTCCCTTTGTCTTCACCAATGTGTCCTATATGCACTACTTCGATGACTCGACTAAGTGGTAGCACGATTCGCCGATATATTATGCGAATTTATCTATAGATGATCTTCTATGCTTCCATATAAATACATTCTAATTCTTTTTCAAAGCTTTGCAAATATGGCTAGGCCAAATGTAGCAGGAAGAAATAGGCCACCCCGACACGTACGAGAAAAAAAAATTAGGAAAAATACAACGCAAACAAAACCTCCCAAGACGGATAGTGAGGGAAAATAGCCCAATTGCACCAAGAGGACTAATCCCTGAGACTCTATTGTTTCTTCATGGACCCGTTGAATATACACATCTACACACATTTTTTTGGTAGCTCGTGACTTGGACCATTTTAGCAATTCAGTCACCGCTGAATTTTCTAAAGCCACTCTGGGGATTAGTACCCAACTCCTGGATGACACATTGGGAAATGATTCCCACACTAATGGAGCGATTGTGTTTACAGGATTTTTCTCTACCTCCCTCTTTGTCTTTCTCTATTTTGTCCTTTAGAGCACTGTTATTTACATTTGAGAACAAATATTTGTTATTTTGTGGTGGGGTGAGCCCACCTTCTGATTTGACTTTTGACTGTGTTTGGTAATGTATTTAGGTTATTATGTGTAAAATTGTGTTTTATACTGCGTTTTGTGGATGTTTGAGCTTGTGGCTCCATTTGTCTTAATTGCAAACTATTTTGACCTGTCAAAATAGTTTTAATTTTTTGCCACCTCTTGTATGTAGTTTAATGTGGATGTTCCTTGGCAAATTTGAGTCTTAGTTTTGATCAATACCGATATCTGGAATAGTTCTCAAAATCGAACGAACAGGAATGTGTGGCTACAATGGGGCGAAATGAAGGTGCATAAACAATATGTGAACTTTTTCTATCTCATTGTTACTAGCTAAATATCAAATTGAGTTTCTTGCGATGAACATTGCACACTAACAAAAGTGTGGAGTCTTGTTTGACTTAGATGTCAATGCCTTGTGTGATGAGCTTACCGCGAACCATGCATGATGACACATAGAATTTGCCCCGTTGGTCCGGTTGACTAAGTGATGTTATCTAATGATATGATCTTAGACAATCTGTAAGGAGTGTGAATCAATTGAACATATATATCTTTTGTGGCCTACCTTGTGAGTGTGTGAACCTCTTTTGAACATCTGTTGAGCCTTTCCTTTCTCTGGAAGAAACTTGATGAAAACATGAACTTATTTAATCCACTACCTATAATCCTCTTGATTTGTGGTTGATTGAATAGTCAACTAAGGCCAACAGCCTAAGTTGGGGCGTGTAGTGAAAAGAGAAGGCATGTCAAGAAGCGCAAGAGAAGTCTTCTTGGAAGATGTGTTGAAAAGATCGAAACCCCTCCATATAAGAAAATAGAAGAGAAAAAAGAATGAAAAAGTTGTTGAATAATTATTTGAAAGTGAAAAAGAAAATGGGGTCTCCAAACAATCCATGGAGAAGTGAATAAGCGGATGACTTATGAGCACAAAAGAAAATGATAAAAGAAGAGGGAAGGAAGTATTGGGAGCACTAAATTTCCTGAGGATAAAAAGTCACTAAGCCTAAATGATCATACCTTTACACTCAGCTCTGTTACAAGCCTTGGAAACACCTTTATGATCTTGAGTGAGCTGAAACAAAGGTTCCTTAGAAAATACCGGCAAACCTATGGGTGAAGTCATGCATAGTGTTCATCTTTGTGAGTGTGAGCACTGCATTTGATTCTGAAATTCAAAGTGTTTGAACCATTATGTGGGAATATGGAATCATTCCTTGTGTGAGGGCATTTGATCACCTCGTTGAGCTTCAACATGCATTGAAGCAAGTATTTTAAGCTCGAAAATCTTTGATAAAGGTGTGTCACAACTTGAGTCTTTATGTACACAATTGATCCTTGCATGAGTAAGTTAAGTCTTGTTGTGTTCATTCATAATTTAGTCTTGTGTAGCACTGTTTGAGACGTCTTTTTTGAATAGTTGAACTCGAGTTTTACTTGTGGACAAGCAAAAGTTTAAGTTGGGGGTGTTGATGAGTCCTTGATTTGGACTCATTTAGAGCTATATTTTAGTATATTTAGTGTCCTCAATGCATATTTTGTCCCAAAACGGACAAAAAACCTTGAGTTTGGTATTTAGACTTGGAGGCAAAACATGGAAACAATTGAGCAAAAAGGAACAAGGTAGTCGAATGAATGAAGAAAAGTCGACATGAGGATCACCTAACCCATTAGGCAAGTCTTTGAAAGGACTTATTCTTGCCTAATGTTCCAATGTACTGACCTTGAAGGAAAAACTTAATCTGAATGTGAAAAGGAGCAGTCGGCGTGTCACCAAATAGTTCCGCGAAGCAATACTACATCGCCTACAGTTACAGAATGCGAAGATGTTGAAGGCTAAGGCAAGACGGCGAGGAGAAATATACCAAAGGGTGGATCACTAATTTGGTCGGGGATCCCGACTAATTTTTGCACCGAGTAGTCCTCGCAGCATAATTTTACGAAAACTATAGTACTCGTTGTTATTTTTAGCTTAGTATCGAATTTTACAAGACTTTTAAATTTGAGACTGTATTATTCAGATCTTTTCTCAGCTTTTGTTCTTTGAGTTTTTGTTAGAACTTTTTCTTAATATTTGAAGACTTTGAAGTTTTCCAACTCCAAGAAATTGGAAGTGGGCATTGAAGAATCTTCATTGTAGACCGTTGTAAAGCCATTTTCTATTTGGTATCAAATTCTATCTCTTTACTATATCTAGCTAAAAACTTAATTCTTGGGGTGTGATCATGTGAATATGGGTTAAATTTACTGTTGGGTCTTACTTATTGATGGTTTATTTGTTGTTTAAATATGATCTAATTTAGTAGTTGTGTCTGAATTTAATGGGATTGTAGTTGCAAATATTATTTCACCTTCGTGTCTTTGGCTTGCTCGAGAGAGATAGCCGGTGGTTATTGGTTGACGTGGTTTTATCTCAAGAGATTGAATCCTAATCCCTCTCCAACACTTACAGCTCAAGAGAGGTAATGGGCTAAGGAGAAGGCTAGTCATAATCGCGGCAAATTGGTGTTCGAGAGCAACAAATTAATATGAGGTAAGTTGCTCGAGAGATAATTTACCCCACTAAAATCTAGCTTAGTCACAACTTTATAGAAATTTACTATAAATATATTGTACACGGTAGTTTATTTGAGCCCATATTCCTATCACATCCAAAGAATCCCTTCTCCATATTTCTATTTTCATTTATTTTTAATTTTTTAGCTTATAATTTCTTACAACCCTCTCTTTGATAATTGACAGTTGTGTCACCCCTTTTGATTTATTATTATTTTAATCATAAATGTCTTTTAGCTATATGAGTTTGAACTAATTCATACTTAGCTCTTAATTCTCGAACCACTCCCTGAGGGAAATATCTCAACCCTTAGTTGGTTTATTATACTACTTGCGATTGTTGGCACTTAGAATTGAAAGAAGTGTCCTGATACCGCAAGTCAATTGTCCTTTTCGACAGGATCTAGAGCAGTCATATCATCATCTGGTGTAGCACTAGGTGCAGCTGTAGATAAAGGTGATACACAAAGATACACACACTGCTGAATCAATAAAGGCGTACCCGCCATAACATCTGACTTCTTGCTACTAGATTCTCCAATATTCATGGCAGATAATAGGAAGTAGTACCAATAGGAGATGGAGTACCATCCAATATCCTACCTTCCGATAAGGGTCGTGGTCGACAAATAGCTGTAAAGGTAGGTCCTTGTAGCGCCGTCAAGGAAATGCTTGTGAAGTAGAGGAAGCACCGACTAGTTGACGATAAATAGGATATTATTACAGAGGATCCTACGTACCAAATGGAACAACAAAAAAATGAGTATCATGACTGATGCGCTCTGGAGTGCCAAAATAGATACCTAATATCCTCAGGATTTATTGGTCTCCTATCTGACTTCTTTTTTTTTTAGCTTGTTTAGTCTGGCTAACTCTGAGATGCTCGCGATGTCTATAACCGTCACTGTCAAATGACATCTGTATGAAAATTTACATGTATAATATATAAAAATCATAAATTAAATAAAATTAGCAAGATACACTAACTTACATATATACTAGCTCTCATTCTACAATATTCCTCCTCGCATGTTTTGATTCACTCATTCTCCCATTTTTCTTCCTCAGTTGTTTAATTTTCATTATCATCTCATTCTTCATGATCAAATGATTTATTTTTCTCATTTTCGGATACCTATTCCTCAACATTCATTATCTCATCATCAGATACTTCTTCTAATATTTGTGGATGATGTTGTACTGTGGTTTCCAATTCAACATCAATTTGTTGATGAATAATTGCAACATCATTTTGATATGCCACATCTAAGTCATTGTAAATTTAAATTCTTTCCACAAGCTTATTTTTTATAACAACCCGCCAATCACCTTTGTCTTTATGCAATGAATATGGAGCGTAATACACTTATTAACATTTTGTGCAAAACTAAAAGGATCATAACTTCTGTATTTCCCGATGTGCTTAACTTTAATTATATTATGTTGATGCTCCGCCTCTGTTTCACTATGTGATGGGTCAAACCACTCACATCGAAACAATACAATCTTCTTCTTACGCTAACCTGAATACCTCACTTCAATAATCTCATGAATGACACCATAATATTCAATAGTTTAGCCAGTACCATCAATATCACCTTTTATGTAGACACCACTATTATTTTATTTATTGTTCCTTGAAAGTTCTTCAGTTTGAAACTTAAAGTCATTGACACAATACTTATTCATTATCAGTACTTGAGATTCAAGTCCAAGTGTTACTCCTTTCACTAATTGAAAATGTTGGACACTTGAGTATTCATCGTAAACCTATGTGACTGTTATTTCAAGTAATATAATTTAGTATAACATGAATATATTATTTAATACTTAGTAATTGCACAGTTACATAGTTTCTCAGCCATTTGTAAATTTCTTTATAGATGGCTTCATTAACCCATGTATTTACGAACAAGTTGATCATTTTACATTCAAGTATTTCATTAGTTAATGATCACTTATTAGTATGTAATTTGGTAAAATATGTTTCACACTTACTTGACATATGGTTGAATCTGTGGATAATACAGAAAAATATGTATCACAACTGATTGCATTTCCATATCATTGAATCCTCGCTTTTCACGCTTTTTGGATCCTCGACCATTTTGATTAAAAATTGATATCGGTGGATATAAAGGATCAATATTGCCTTCATCATTGCGATAGGGCCTGTTTATCCTACATGACACATCATCACCAAAGTAATAAGAATAAACATCACCTTTTTCTCTTACAATATGACCTTGAACAGTTGATCCTTCGATCTTTCCCCTTTGCTTAATTTTTTGCTTGGAACTGCCAATTTTTTTGCATGTATATATGTATATATATGTTAATAAAATACTTGGTTAATATATATAACTTAGTAAATATTTCAAATGGATACATGCGTTTCTTTTAACTAGACCTCCGAGGTTGCGGGCCTCTTGTACAAGGTGAATTGGAAGATGCTCCATCACATCAAAGAAACCACATGGAAATATATTCTCCAACTTAGTAGTAGTAATAAGAATATTTTCCTCCATCCCGTCTAAACTACTCTCCAACAAATCTCTGTGATTGGTTTCCATATCCTTTTGGGTAGATGGCTAAAAGAGATAGGAATTAATGTTTCCATGAACACATGGCAATCATGACTTTTCGTACCTATCGATTTTCATTCATTCATATCTTACCGCTTTCCTAAATTCGAAGCATAGCCCTCTGAAATCCTCAAATGTTTAACCCACTCACAGATTTCTCATCTAATGTGAATAAAAAGATGGTTTTGGGCTTAACTATTTTACCATTTTGTAATTCCTACAGCCATACTCTTTTCTCCTACAATATTCCCTTATTTCCATTCTAACTTTGGATTATCTTTTGTCTTACCCTTAACATTCATCACTGTGTTAAACAAATTGTCAAAATAAATTTTTTCAATGTGCATCACATCAAGATTATGTCGTATCATATTGTTCTTCCAATACGGCAAATCGTAAAATATGCTTTGTTTGGACCAATTATGTTCAACACCATATACAGGAAGTCTAGAAGGTGAAGCTTCTGCTACTTCAGATAATTGAGAAATTCTATCCCAAACTTGATGCCCTGTGAGTAATAGAGGTGGCGGGTCACTTTCAACCTTTATTTTCCTAAAATCATTTTTCATCTTTCTAAACTTACGGTCCATTGGCAAGAAATTACGATGACAATCAAACCATGTATTTTTGCTGCCACTCTTTAAAGTGAATGTCATACTATTTTCCATGCGATACGGACATGCTAGCTTTCCAGCTGTCACCGAACTAGACAACATTCCATAAGCATTAAAATCATTAATAGTCCATATTGAAGAAGCACGCTATAAAAAGATTCTACTTAGTTGATATATCATAAGTCAAAACGTCTTCAAACCACAATTGTTTGAGCTCCTCTATCAACGATTTTAGATAGACATCAATCAAACGTTTTGGAGTAAGGGGACCTGAAATAATAAAACTTAGAAAGATGTAGGAACTAGTCATGCACATTTCAGGAGGAAGATTATACGGAGTAAGAATTATCGGCTAGAATGAATGAGGCGAAGCAGCATTAGAGAATGGTGTGAAGCCATCTCAACACAACCCCAATCTAACATTTCTTGGTTCACTAACAAAATCAAGATATAAATTATCAAAATGCTTCAATGATTCACCATCAGATGGATAAGACAATATGCTCGACGACCTTCTATATTCACAACGCAATCTCATTGATGCATACAACGTCTTTAACCTAGGAATAAGAGGTATATAATGCATCGCCTTAACTGGGACCATCTTTCCGGCCGGAGTCCTCTTATAACGAGCATGTCCAAAAAACTTACAATTTTTTAATTTACTATAAGTCTTGTAAAACAACTTGCAACCATTAACACAACAATGAATTCTATCATAGGTCAATCCTAACTTGGAAACAAAACGCCTTTCCTGATTGAAGTTCTTAGGTGTATTTAACACCGAATTAACTAGTTCACCCAAAAGACCAACCATTGAGTCCATAGCCGCATTTGGAACATTCCAACCTTCTTTAATATTCATTAATCTAACTGCAACTGACAAGGAAGAATGCAGGATCCCTTCACATAGTGGACAACTAGACTCTTCTAATTGATCATAGAAGCGCCTTGATTCTTCATTAGGAGCTTCATCAATATATTGTTTGGGTTCCGTCCCACGTTGAACCCCGAAAGTATCATTGATTATTTCATGAAGCCTATCATGTTCAAACCTAAGTTGTCCATGTGGTGCAACCATATTATATTCATCCACATGCATCAAATTATTAAATATACCATCGAATCCATCTCTTTCTGCATGATCAATACATACAAAATATCTAGGATTAAAGTCATTACCGTACAAATGAATCATAATTGTATTTGGTTTTAAAATTTTAAGCACTTACATGCAATACACGGACGCCTAACCAATCCATTATTCTTGAAAATGTCAAGTGTCATTGTGTGTTCAATAAAATCTCTAACACCGTCAATAAACTCAAGTTTCAAGCTAGCACCAGTTCCATTATGCATCCACAAACGATGATCCATCCACAAAAATCTAGATATTCAATTATTTTCTAAAGTAAATTTAATAATAATTTTACTACATTAATTAAATGTTAATATATATTTATAGCTAGGTAGTTTTCCTATGCTTTGCACGATGATTAATAATAATTGCATTGAATATCCAATTAATTTTTTACTAATATCTATACATTAAAAATAACGGGTCAATGAGTTCTTAAAAAAATATTAGCAATATTCCAACATGAATTTGATTGTTTGTCATTATCACATAACTCAAGAACCTCTAATCAATGAATTATTCCAAAAAATAATAAATCATTCATTCTTTAATCAACATTAAAATGAATATAAAGAAGAAAATATGAATATCTATACAAAGACATTTCGTAATATAAACAAATATAAAGTTACGGAGATTATAAGTGTGAAATTTCATATCTATGTGAATATAGACAATATGTTAACTTATATATATTACTTTTAAGTTATAAAATTTAATATAGGATATCAAAACATAAACTCTTGAAACTAAGTACAATAATTATTTTTTGCACATTGAATATACGTACTATATGCGTATATGTTCAATATAACCAGAGACAATAACTTTGCAGAAATATAATAATAGATGTTAAAACATGTACTCAAAACAACAATTAATATCATAAGTATAAATTAATGAGTGTAAAAAATATGTCAGGATATGTAAAAATAGAATGAAATAGAAAGGAAAAAATTGAGCTCAGTGAATGCACAATGTCCCCTTAAGAAAATAATTCCCCTCCAATACCTTAGGTTTTGAAGAATTACATCCTCTGAGAATGGAAAGATTTTATTTACTAACTAATTGATACAAAAATAATGGTGTCAGTAAGTCACTCAACAGTAGCAACTACACGAATATTTAATTTTATGGAAGTAAAAGAAGAAGATAAGAATTTTTATTTTTTAAAATGAGATGAAATCCCTCTATTTATAGACAACAAAGAATAGTATGAACAATTGTTTGTTGTGTCTTATAAGAGATGTTACAACTATTTGGTAAAGTTGCAACTCTTCGAAAAGTTCACAACCTTTCATAAAATTTACAACTTTTCATAAAGTTGCAGCTCTTCATTAAAGTCGTAACTTTTCATAAAGTCACAACTTTTCATGAAAGTCGCAACTCTTTATAAAAGTCACAACTTTTCATAAAAGTTGCAACTCTTCATTAAAGTCACAATATTTTTTTATAAAAGTCACAACTTTTGATAAAAGTCGCAACTCTTTATTATAGTCACAACTTTTCATAGAAGTCACATCGTTTCATGAAAGAGGAAGGCTAATTTTAGAAATAAATAAATTTAAAAGGAAATTCTTGCTTGTGGTGGCACCACGTAGGCGGGCCTAGGGTTATCTTTTATATAAATATATGATACATAAATACTACATTTCAAGATCTAGAAAGTGCGAGCTTAATTAATTCATAAATTTTAATAAAGTTTAAGATTTAAAATAATTAATTATATTAATTCTAATTAAGTTCAATTCATTATAAATTAAGTTCAAAGATCACCAAGAGTTAGTTATATTCAAGTTCAAGTTCTAAATTCAAGTCCATATAAAAGTTATTAGTTATATATAAAGTTAAAATCAAATAATTTATTATATTTAAGTGCTATGTTCAATTAGTTCAAGTTCTATTTAAATTCAATAGTACTATTCATGTTCCATATTCAAGTTCATGTTCAAAATTTTTAAATCAAGTTCATATCAAATATACTAAATTAGTTATATATTAACTTCGAAACCAACAATTAATTATAGATAAAGTTCTAATAAAAAAGAAACATTCATCAGTATATATTTTGTTGGCACAAGAGGTAAACAAAGATAATACAATCACAAGAAAAGCAGAGAGAAACTTGAATCTTTCTTCTATCTCAGAAAACTAGCGTACAAGATTATAAATAGCACTTGAAAAATATCCAACTAAGAGAGAAAATAGGGCACTATCCCATGACCTGCTAATTGACTAACTGCAACTAAATTAGGACTCCTACTGCTAATAAACTGAATATATAAAAGGCTCCTAAAATACTAACATAACTTAGTGACTTTTAAATCAGTCAAATAACACTTCCCCTTGATTCAAAATCACACACTCTCATCTGCAACCTGAAAAATTCATACTTAGCTTTAGTAAGATATTTCATAAATATATCTGCTTGTTGCACGTTTTTGCCGCAAAATTCAGCACTACCCTTCCGTCAGCTACAGTGTCTGGATGAAGTGATATTGCACATCAATATGCTTGGTTCTCCTATAAAAGGATAGATTCTAATCCATAGCAATTGCTGATTTGCTATAAGAAAAAATCTGAGTAGACTCTTTTTGCTTGTAACTAAAATCTGCAAGTAGTTTCCAGATCCATAAAGCTTGTCGTGCTACTAAACTTGCTGATGTATACCCCGCCTCAGACGTAGACAGAGCTAATGTCTCTTGCTTCTTTGAACTCCATGTCACTGCTCCCGAATCAAAGCTGAAACAACTACCTGAAGTGTCTTTTCGATCGTCCAAACAACCTGCATAGTCACTATACGTATAGCCAACCAATATGAAATTTGATACTTTAGAATATGAAATACTAAAGTCTATTGTTCCATCAACACAGCAAAGAATTCCTTTTCCAGCACCTAAATATTGCTTTGTCGGACTCTGCAAAAATCTGGATACAACACTAACAGAAAAAGCAATGCCAGGTCTAGTGTGTGTTAGATAATTTAAACTACCAACTAGACTTTTGAACAATCTCGGATTTTGTTTCTCAGTTCCATTTGCACGCGACAACTTGTCATTGATATTCATAAGTGTAGTTGCTGCTTCACAATTTATCATATGAAATTTTTCCAAAAGATCCTCTGCATATTTCTTTTGAGAAATAAAAATTTCATCTTTAGCTTGGATTACTTCAAGCCCCAAAAAGTATTTCAGTAAACCCAAATCTGTCATCTCAAAGTTTCTCATCATACTTAATTTGAAATCATCAAGTAAAGACTTTGAGGAACCAAAATAAATCATATCATCAACATAGAGACAAACTACCCAAAATTCTCCATTACCTTGATTCTTTAAGTACAATGTGGGTACATTTTCACTTCCTGTGAATCCTCTATCCTGAAAGAACGAATAAATATTGTTGTACCACGCACGTGGAGCTTGCTTTATCCCGTAAAAAGATTTTCTTAGCTTTTAGACTTTGTTCTCGTTGCCATTAATAAAAAATCCCTGAGGTTGTGAAACATAAACCTCTTCTTCTAGATCGCCATTCAAAAAGACGGACTTCACATCAAATTGATAAACGGACAAACACAATTGTGTAGCCAAATCCAAAACTACTCTCACTGTTTCAGATCATGCAACAGGGGAAAAAGTTTCTTCAAAATCTATAACTTGTTGTTGTGAATATCCTTTTGCCACGACACGGGTTTTATGCTTTTGAATGCTTCCATCTTCATTGCACTTTGTTCGAAAAACCCACTTTAGCCCTATTACATTCCTTCCTTCAGGAGAATCAAATAACTCCCATGTAGAATTTCTTTCAATTGCTTGCATCTCTTCTACCATAGCATTCCTCCATTCATATTGTTTTGCCGCTTCTTCATAACAACCAGGATCTGAAACAAGCAAAGCAAATTGACAAGAAATATTTACATTGTTAGGATATCTTAGATTTGGTTTCCTTTGTCTTGCTGATCTTCTTAGTGGAATTGGCTCATCACTAGGCATGTTTCTAGGAGTAGGTTCTGCTGCTTTAGATTCTTCATCAGTAGATAATGATTGGAGATATGATCTCAAATTCCCAGATTAATGTTCCAAGAGGCAGTCTCATTAAACACAACATTTCTACTTATGATCACTTTGCCACTTATGGGATTATATAAACGATATGTTTTGGATTGAAGACTATAGAAAACGAAAATACATATTTTAGATCTTTCATCAAGCTTCAAATGAAAATCAACCAAAGCATATGCTATACAACCAAAAATTCTTAAGTGGCTTACCAGTGGCTTATTACCATTCCATGTTTCAAGAGGTGTCGTGTTCCAAACAACTTTTGTTGCAGAGATATTCAAAAGATAAACAGTTGTTGCAACAGCTTCTACCCAAAATTAATCTGGTAGACCCTTTTCTTTCAACGAGCTTCTAGCGATTTCCACTACCGTACGATTCTTTCAGTCGGCCACGCCATTCTTCTCTGGTGTATATGTGGCTATAAGTTTCCTGCAAATTCGATTCTCATGACAAAAGACATTAAACTCTTTAGACAAGAATTCACCATCTCTATCGGTACGGAGTGATTTTATCTTCCTTCCACTTTGATTCTCTACTAATGCTTTAAATTTCTTGAAATTCTCAAAGGTTTCTGATTTGAACTTCAAGAAGTAAACCCATCTAAAACAGCTGTAATCATACGTAAACATCAAAAAGTACCGACTTCCACCCAGGGATTCCGTTTTTATTGGCCCACACAAGTCAGCAGTTGTATCCCTCCATGATTTTCCTACCGGAAATGATTTCCTAGCTGCTTCCCATAAATAAATCGTTCCCACAAGTCAAGTTTATTGATTTTTGGCAAGCCAATATCCATATCTTATTTAACTAAAAGTTTCAACCCATTAACATTCAAATGTCTATAACGTAAGTGCCACTTATTAATCTCACACTTTACTTTGACAACTAAGGCAATATTTTCAACAATTGAAATATCAAGGGAAAACATTTTATTTTTAGTCATAGATATTGCCAAACTGTGTTATAAAACTAGAAATTACTGATTCTAATAAATTGTTCAGAAACACAAAGTAACTGAAATTTATAGAACCAGTAAGAGAGATGAACAGAAATTTAATTAACCAAAAACTAAAATCTGTAAGAACATACCAGAATCTGAACCTTTGAAATCGGAAAAAGATCAAGTCCACTGAACTCACAGTGTCCCCTTAAGGAAATTATTCCCCTCTAGTATCCGAGGTTTGATTTGGAATATAACCTCCCAGGGTAAAATGATCTTAATCAGCAGAGTGTAGATACCAAAAACTCTACTGTCAGCGAACCAATCCACAGCAGGAAAGTACACGAAGAAAAAATTTGTGCAGAAGAAGAAGAAGAAGATTAGAAAATTTGTGAGTGAATAATCTGAAGAATGAATGGTATTTATAGCAAGAAGAACAGGTTCTGAAAGGTTGCAACCCTTTCAGAATCCACACGACCATTGATGAAAGTTTGCAACCTTTCAAATGGTAATGGCTGTTCCTGAAAGTTGCAACCTTTCAGAACAGTCATGGAATGGAGGGAAATTTAAATAAAACCGGGAAAGTTAATAAAGGTCGCGCGGATCCGAGTCGGGTCGGGTTAATCAACTAAATAATTGAAAACATTTCTGTTATCAACTAATTAATTGAATTAGCTATTTAATTAATTAATTAAATAAATAAATAATTAAATAATTAAAACAAACTATGTCCAAAAAATAATCTCTCCATCGATCATTTGCCAAAGCCGTAGCCGTAGCCGTAGCCGTGACGTGACGACGACGGCGTGAGGGGGGTCTCTCTTTCCAACCCTTTTAACAATTAATAGGAGTGTTTCTGTATTTAAACTCTCCTATTTTTCTTTCCACCACCGATGAGGGACAAATGCCTTTTCATTAAAGCATAAGAGGACTTTTCAAGTTCCCAACTCTTCAAGTTCTCAACTTTTCAAATTCCTCTTTCCCTCTATTTTCCATCAATTCTTGATACATACCCAACAATCCCCCACATTGATGGGGAATGGTTATAACATAGGAATGCACGGACAATTGTGTACTTTACAGGCAAGGATTAATTGCATCTGGATAAGTAGGTTTCCCCTTGGACTTTCCGTAGTGAACATATGTCGGATATACTCGGTCAATCGGTAGATGTGATATCTTTGAACCGTCGAGCTTTGGTGTATACCTAGACAACCATATGTCACACAATTAACCCTTTACTGTTTATGGTTCTTACGGTTGTGTTCGTTTCAACCATGAACACCTCCTGGTTTCATGAGTGTATAGAGAATAGGCTTTTGACATAAGATTCTCTTTGAAGCGGCTTTCACTTCACACTCACATAGGTGATTTCTAACAGTGTCATCTCGTAGATACACTATTTGGTCAAATCTACCAAACTTAGCAAATCATTTAAAACTTTAAGCTTTATTACCTTATTAACAAGCCTTAAATACTTAACCTTGTTCCTGAACATTGTCTTCATCATGAGAATGGATTGAGTTAATTGACAATGTCGAACCGTCAGCCACAACTTTGTTTTTCTCCTTGAATCTAGCTCTTGGGATCTCCAGTCTGCTAGATAGAGTTACCGTCATGCTAACTTGTCCTAAGCCGTAAACCCATTGCCTTAGATGATCTTTCAACTGCCTCTCTCACTAGGCCTTTTGTTAGTGGATCTGACACATTATCGCTTGACTTTACATAGTCAATTGTGATAATTCCACTAGAGAGTAGTTGTCTTACGGTGTTATGTCTTTGCCGTATATGACGAGACTTTCCGTTGTACATAACGCTCCCTGCCCTACCTATTGCTGCTTGACTATCGCAATGTATGCAAATAGGTCCAACAGGTTTGGGCCAAAATGGAATATCCTCTAGGAAATTCCAGAGCCATTCAGCTTCTTCACCAGCCTTATCCAAAGCTATGAATTCAGATTCCATTGTGGAGCGAGCAATACATGTCTGTTTGGACGATTTCCAAGAGACTGCTCCTCCACCAAGTATGAACACATAACCACTCGTGGATTTTACATCATTTGACCCGGTGATCCAATTTGCATCACTATATCCTTCAATCACAGCAGGATATTTATTATAATGCAAAGCATAATGTTGTGTATATTTTAGATAACCCAACACACGTTTCATTGCCATCCAGTGAGTTTGATTCGGATTACTAGTGAACCGACTCAGTTTATTTATAGCACATGCTATATCTGGTCGCGTACAATTCATAATATACATCAAACTTCCCAACACTCTGGCATATTCCAATTGAGAGTCACTTTGACCTTCATTCTTTTTAAATGTACAACTTAAATCAATTGGAGTTTTGACAATATTGAAATTCAAGTACTTGAACTTATCCAATACTTTTTCAATATAATGAGATTGAGATAATGCTAGTCCCTGGGGAGTTTTGATAATCTTGACCCCTAAGATCAAATCAGCAACTCCTAAGTCCTTCATATCGAACTTGCTGGACAGCATGCGCTTAGTAGCATTTATATCGTCAATGTATTTACTCATTATTAACATGTCATCAACATACAAACAAACAATGACTTCATGATTCATAACATTTTTAATGTAAAAACATTTATCACATTCGTTAATCTTGAGTTTATTTGCCAACATTGTTTGTCAAATTTAGCATGCCATTGTTTGGGTGCTTGCTTGAGTCCATAAAGTGACTTCACAAGTCTGCACACTTTCTTTTCTTTACCAGGAACTATAAACCCTTCAGGTTGTTCCATGTAAATTTCTTCCTCCAACTCTCCATTTAAGAAGGCTGTCTTTACATCCATTTGGTGGATTTTAAGATCATGCACTACTGCTAGTGCTATTAACATCCTAATTGATGTTATCCTTGTTACTGGAGAGTATGTGTCAAAGTAGTCCAGACCTTCTTTTTGTCTGTACCCTTTGACTACCAGTCTGGCCTTATATTTGTCAATAGTCCCATCAGGTTTAATTTTCCTTTTAAAGATCCACTTTGATCCTAAAGGTTTATTTCCTGGAGGAAGATCAGCCAATTCCCAAGTGTGATTACTTAAAATTGATTCAATCTCACTATTGACTGCTTCTTTCCAATAAGTTGACTCAGATGAAGACCTAGCTGCTTTAAATGTTTGAGGCTCATTTTCAAGCAATAGTGCCACAAAATCTGGTCCGAAAGAAGCAGGTTTCCGTTGGCGAGTACTAGGCCTAAGATTTTCACTAGTTAGTGTATTTTCCGTTGATTTTTCTCGTGGTCGTTTAGGTGTTTCACTTGTCGACTCACATTCAGTTTTATACGGATAAATATTTTCAAAAAACTCTGCATTATCTGACTCAATTATCATATTAACATGAATCTCAGGATTATCAGATTTGTGAACCAAAAACCGACAAGCCTTACTGTTCACAGCATATCCAATAAACACACAGTCTACTGTTTTGGGTCCAATTTTAACCCTCTTTGGTAAAGGAACCTCTACCTTAGCTAAACACCCCCACACTTTGAAATATTTCAAGTTGGGTTTCCTTCCTTTCCACATCTCATATGGAATTGATTGTGTTTTTTCGATGGGGTACTCTATTGAGTATTTTATTAGCTGTAAGGATGACTTCCCCCCAAAGGTTTCGTGGTGAACCAGAATTGATCATTAAGGCATTCATCATTTCCTTTAATGTTCTATTCTTCCGTTCAGCCAAACCATTTGACTGTGGTGTATAAGGTGCTGTAGTTTGATGAATAATACCATATTCCAAACATATCTCTGCAAAAGGAGATTCATATTCTCCACCCCTATCACTCCGAATCATTTTTATCTTTAGATTCAATTGGTTCTCCACTTCATTTTTGTATTGCTTAAATGCATCAATTGCTTCATCCTTACTATTAAACAAATATACATAACAAAATCGAGTGCAGTCATCAATAAAAGTTATAAAATACTTTTTTCCACCACGAGATGGTGTTTACTTCATATCGCATATATCTGTGTGAATTAAGTCTAAAGTTTTGGAATTTCTTTCAACAGACTTATAAGGATGCTTAACAAACTTACTTTCCACACAAATTTCGCATTTCAATTTATCGCATTTAAAATCAGGCAATACTTCTAGATTAACCAATTTTTGCAAGGCTTTGTAATTTACATGTCCCAAACGGGCATGCCATAAATCATTTGACTCCAATAAGTAAACAGAAGCAGAATTTATTAATACTGTCAACAACCATTACATTCAGTTTGAAAAGACCCTCATTGAGGTAGCCCTTTCCTATGAACATTTCATTCTTACTTATTAAAGCTTTATCACTAACTAGGACACACTTAAACCCGTTCTTAACGAGTGGTGCAGCAGAAACTAAATTCTTCCTAATAGTAGGGACATGCAGAACCCTGTTCAATGTCAACACCTTGCCGGATGTCATTTTCAACATTACTTTCCCAGTTCCTGCAATCCTTGCTGTTGCTGTGTTTCCCATGAACAAATCTTCATCGTACTCAGCAGGAGTGTACGTTGCAAACGCTTCTTTCCCAGAGCAAATATGTCGAGTGGCACCTGAGTCGAGAAACCACTCCTTGGGATTTCCAACTAAGTTACACTCCGAGATCATTGCACATAAGTCATCTGCATCTTCCATCTCTTCCACGATGTTTGCTTGACTTTTGCCTTTGCCTTTGTCTTTGTCCTTTCTTGGAGCACGACAATCAGAAGACCTATGACCAGCCTTGCCACAATTGTAACAGTTGCCTTTGAATTTCTTCTTGGCCTGTTCTGACTTCTGCCCGTTGTACTTCTTTCTTTTTTTGTCTTTGGTAGGAGCTTCTTCAACAATATTAACTCCAATGATTGTTGAACTCTTACGCGACTTCTTTTCGGCGTTTTTGTTATCTTCCTCAATCTTGAGCCGAATCACAAGATCTTCAAGCTTCATTTCTTTACGTTTGTGCTTTAGATAATTCTTGAAATCGTTCCACGAAGGAGGCAACTTCTCGATCATTGCAGCCACTTGAAAAGCTTCATTTACTACCATATCTTCAGCAATCAGATCATGGAGAATAAGTTGAAGTTCCTGCACTTATGATACAACAGTTTTATTATCTACCATTTATAGTCTAAAAACTTTGCGACCACAAACTTTTTCAAGCATGCATCTTCTGTCTTATATTTTTTTCTCAAGTGCATTCCACAACTCTTTTGAAGTTGTTATTGCACTATAGACATTATATAAGTCATCCTCTAAAGCACTCAAAATGTAGCCTTTACATAGGAAGTCTGCCTGTTTCCATGCTTCAATAATCATGAATTTTCTCTGTCTGGCATGTCATCAGCAGGCACTGGAGTATCTTCACTTGTAAATTTCTGCAGACCAAGAGTGGTAAGCCAGAAAAATACTCGTTGCTGCCATCCTTTGAAATTCACACCTGTGAATTTACTCGATTTCTCTGCTTGTGGTACAACAGTTCGAGTTAGTGCAGCAACAGCCACTGTAACACCATTGTTTGCCATTTCTGATAAACAAAAATCGATACAGTCTTAGTAAGCAATAAAATATAATTGCAGACTTAAAGGAGTATAAAATCACGAAGATTTTTGACTCCACAAGAAACACAGATTAAAAAATAATTTCCTTAAGATTGTTGCCAAACTGTGTTATAAAACCAGAAATTACTGATTCTAATAAATTGTTCAGAAACACAAAGTAACTGAAATTTATAGAACCAGTAAGAGAGATGAACAGAAACTTAATTAACCAAAACCTAAAATCTGTAAGAACATACCAGAATCTGAACCTTTGAAATCGGAAAAAGATCAAGTCCACTGAACTCACAGTGTCCCCTTAAGGAAATTATTCCCCTCTAGTATCCGAGGTTTGATTTGGAATATAACCTCCCAGGGTAAAATGATCTTAATCAGCAGAGTGTAGATACCAAAAACTCTACTGTCAGCGAACCAATCCACAATAGGAAAGTACACGAAGAAAAAGTTTGTGCAGAAGAAGAAGAAGAAGATCAGAAAATTCGTGAGTGAATAATCTTAAGAATGAATGGTATATATAGCAAGAAGAACAGGTTCTGAAAGGTTGCAACCCTTTCAGAATCCACACGACCATTGATGAAAGTTTGCAACCTTTCAAATGGTAATGACTGTTCCTGAAAGTTGCAACCTTTCAGAACAGTCATGGAGGGAAATTTAAATAAAACCGGGAAAGTTAAAACGGGTCGCGCGGATCGGAGTCGGGTCGGGTTAATCAACTAAATAATTGAAAACATTTCTGTTATCAACTAATTAATTGAATTGGCTATTTAATTAATTAAATAAATAAATAAATAAATAATTAAAACAAACTTTGTCCAAAAAATAATCTCTCGATCGATCATTTGCCAAAGCCGTAGCCGTAGCCGTAGCCGTAGCCGTGATGTGACGACGACGGCATGAGGGGAGTCCCTCTTTCCAACCCTTTTAACAATTAATAGGAGTGTTTCTGTATTTAAACTCTCCTATTTTTCTTTCCACCACCGATGAGGGACAAATGCCTTTTCATTAAAGCATAAGAGGACTTTTCAAGTTCCCAACTCTTCAAGTTCTCAACTTTTCAAATTCCTCTCTTTACCTCTATTTCCCATCAGTTCTTGCTACATACCCAACAATAGATACATGAGCTATGGTGCGTCCAGATTTCTTATCTTTAATACTGCGTGCTTGATCATCAAACACAACTGAGTACCCACTAGTCATCAATTGGCCAACACTTAATGGGTTGTGAGCCAAAGTGGGAACAGATTGCACTTCATATAAAAGTTTCACATTACCTTGGACAGTTTTAATCTCAACAATACATTTCCCTTCAATATGCACTTGTTTGTCATCTCCTAGCTGCATCTCGCTTTTCTGTGAATCATCAAGATTTCTAAAAAGAGATTCGAACTTGACATGTTATTAGAGCATCAGCTATTAATGAACCACATAACATTCGCACTTTCACTTATTGGGGAATGAGTCATAAACAACTTACTTTCTTCTTCCACATGTTGAGTGAAATTGGCTTCCTTCTAATTCTCTTTATACTTCGTCCAACGATCAACTTCTTTATGGACAAATTTTTTGCAGTATCAACTTTGAATTGTGCTTTTGTATTGACGTGATTAAACTACCTGGTTTCTACCTCTGCCACCACCACGACCTCGTCCACGAATATTGCCTCTACCATGTCCCCTGCATGTTGAGTTTTGTTGTTTTCCCTTGTAAGAGAACTCACCCTTTACGTGGAATGCCTTCTTTTGTACTTTCTCACGTGACCTATATAGCCTATCTTCATGAGCTAGCAAAGAACTCATTAATTCATCAAAAGAATAAGTACATAGATCCTTAGATTCATCAATTGCAGTAACTACATGCTCAAATTTGGTTGTTAAGTTTCTCAATACTTTAGACACAACAATTTGACTATCAAATTTTCCACCATAGGACCTTATCCTATTAACAATAGCAGATGTTATAGACAAATAATCTTGCACAAATTCATTTTCATTCATTCGAGTCTCTTTTTCGATGTTCTCTCAGTTGGTTTGCCTTCCCTTCCGGAATTCCAGTCTCAACTACATCCCACAGTTATTGAGACTTGAAAAGTGTCTTCATCTTAAGACTCCAAAACTGATAATTCTCCCCTCTAAAAATTGGAATCATGGGATGCGACGATGTTGCTGTACCGTTCCCTGACATGGACATTATCTTGTTGTTTTTCAAAAAGATCTCATAATTTCACTCTCTTTTTTACTTAATTTACCAATCCTTGCTTGAGGAAAGGATTAATTCTAACCTGGATTTAAACTGTTGATACCAAAATTAGTGGCACAAGAGATAAACAAAGATAATAAAATAACAAAAAAAGCAGAGAGAAACTTGAGTCTTTCTTCTATCTTAGAAAACTAGCGTACAAGATTATAAATAGCACTTGAAGAATAACAAACTAAGAGAGAAAATAGGGAACTATCCCATAATCTCCTAATTGACTAACTGCATAAAAATAAGGAATCCTAATGCTAATAAACTAAATATGTAAAAGGCTCCTAAAAATACTGACGGTAACTTAGTGACTTTTGAATCACTCAAATAACATTTCATAACATTCAAACATTCATCATATAATACTCAAAACACTTCAATTACTAATCTAACTTAAAATTAACACTTTACTAGCCAACAATCAATCAAAATTTGAAAAAAAAAAACCTAAATTCAAAAATCATCAATTAAAAACCCTAATAATAATCCAATTAAAAATCTTGAAAACCCTAAAAAAAAGTCCTAATTCATTCACTAACTAAAAATGCTCATTCAAAATATGCCTAATTTAAAAAAAAAAAACTAAATTCAAAAATCTTCAATTCTCTATACCTAACTAACAATAATCAAATAAAAATAACCATTGATTAAACAAAACCTAATAAACCAAAACAATAGTATACTAACTAAAAATGAACTATAGTCACAAGAACTGAAAAAAATCAAAAATTACGAACTAACCTTAACAAAGAGGAGAGAGGCAGTGATAGGCGGCTATTGGTAGGACGACGAGGGAACGAGCTAGGGTGGCTGCGATGAAATGTAGAGAGAAGGGAAAGAATGAGAGGTATGAGAGAAGAAAAGAGAGAGAGAACAAAATGAAAATTCTGATCTCGTCAACGATGTTTTAAAAGAACCAACGTACAACGTCTCTTTGTCCGGCACTTTTTCTAAAATAGTTGACCAAAATTTTGACCAAGAAAGTGACGGACTCATAGACGTTGTCCGACGCTTTCCTTAAATGTTTGACGAGACATTTTGTCCGAAAAGTGATGGATTTTGAAATGTTGTCTGTCGCTTCTTTAAAAAATTAATTAATTATTAATTATATATATAGTTGAAGCTAAAATCCGTAACAAGAGTGACATACTAAGTGATGCCGTCCGTTGTTTTTTTAAAAATAACTAAAAATTTATTTTTATTAAAAAGCGATGGACAATGTGGCTAATGGTGTCGCCTTTTGGTGTGACGCCGTTAGTCGCTTTTATGTCCATCATTTTTAGAATTTTTTTAGTAGTGGTAGTCGTAGTGTAAGGTAGCATGCCTTTTGGTGTCCTTTCTTCTCACCCACCGAACTGTCAAATTCACACGGCAAAGTGTCTGGTAAATCTCTCAATAAGGTTGCGCTTCATTCATCTCTAGATATTATGTGGCATCAATATGGGGTTGTGCCAAGAAGTCATTAAACACCTGAGTTGAGAAATGGATAGTTTTCTTCTAGACCTCTACTATTGATCCTGTAAAATATAGTGAATTCCCAATTGGTAGACCATCTAATGAACTTTGGGGAACTCTTCAAGCAACTAGCTCACATCCACATGTTCATCTCCCAAATATTTGCATCATTTTGTTACTCAAACCAATATTGCATGTAATGCTCCATTGCTTTCTTACCGAATTGTTTGGGTGGGGGGTACCCTAGAACTTGTTTTTTTACAACGTACCCAAGAACTTGTTCAGCCCGATGAACTAGAGGCATCACTCTTTTGGTATGTAGAATTTGCTTTGTCATTGCAGTCGCTTTTAAAAATAATAATTTACCTAGTTTTAAGATAATTTTAAATTTTAAATATTTGTAAGATTGGTGTAATTGTTGATATTATTTAGTCTTTTGAAATTTTTGTTATGTAGATTTTCTGCAGATTATGTTATCAAGTTTGATATCTAATGCCTTATTATGCTGAATTAAATATTGAGAGACATTTTCAATCTTTTTGTGTTGCCCAATTTTTTAAAATACACGAACAGTGGTATCAAGAGATTTAGTGATCTTAAGGGATCTGTGAAATCTTCAAAAAAACTACCATACATTTTTTTAACCCATCAGGGATATCCATTTTAACCCATCAGGCTACCTTCTCAACCCTTATTTTTTCGACGCACATGTTTTTTTTAACTGATTTTTAACCAAAATAATGGCATGCAACAATTTCTCTTTGAATGCCCCAAAAAAATTAACCGATGAAATCTATCAAACCTGGTTAGTGAAAATGAAATTATATCTTCAAGACTATTTGAAGTTGTAATGCAAGATATACCCTTACAACCTCTCCCTGCAAATCCTACCCTTGCTCAAATTAAATCTCACACCGATGAAAAAATGAAGAAATTCAAAGTCAAAACTATAATTCAAAATTTAGTTGCGAATTCAATTTTTTCTAAAATCATTGCTTGTGAGACGGAAAAAGAATCTTAGGGAATCAAGGAAGTAAATGAGTCAGACAAATATAAATATTTTTCAATTTGAAAAGAGATTTTGAATCTCTTAGGATGTAGTAGGATGAAACCATTTTTAAGTATTCTACCAAAATTTCTTTTATTGTTAGTAACATCAGGTTGCTTGGCGAGGATTTCAAAGATGACAAAATAGTAGTAAACATTCTTGTGACAATTCCAAAGAGATTCGAATCTAAAATTTCATCTCTCAAAGAGTCTAAAGACCTCTCTACTATTTATGCTAAAGAACTAGTAAGTGTTTTTCAAGACAAATTAAGAGCAAAGAATATCCTTATGTAATTATCGGGTTCTGTCGTTATAGAAGAGTCATAGGAGAAAAAATTTGAATTGGAAAACATTATTGTAGTAACTTATAATTTCCCAACCTAGTCCGGATGGACAAAATCAGAGTCATTAAGGTGTAGGAAAATCTTGTAGAAATAGGGTGAATTATTTATAATTTCGATTATATGAGGGGATATATGACTTGTTAAGGAATCCGTATGACTTTACGGGATTGATTTTGGGTGTCTAGAACTCCCGAAATTGATCTTAGCGTGAAAGGTAATTTTTTAGTGTCGTGGGTGAGAGGTGTTTTGTGAAATGGGAATTTTGGATTTCTTTAATTAGCTCAATGTCTCGTGTAACCCACCTTGACGGGGGATTTTGCCTCTCTAACGGAGCCACTACAATGGGGTGAGGGTCGTTGTGGCTCTATGTAACATAAGGTCGTTAATAAACCCCAAAACGACCTTATTATGCATTTTCTGACTTTTTGAGCAAAGGAACGAACTCGAGCCGACTCCTACTCATTTTTCACCATTCTTGAGGCTAAAGGTAAGCTGCACTCCCCGAATCCGCTTTTTGATCTGTAGCACATAATGTAATGATAAATTAAAATGGTTTTGATATAGATTCTACGGTGGAAACAATCCTAAACTGGATACTTTGGATCATTAGTATGATCTAGGATTCATAGAATTGTTATAGTTTCGAGTAATTAATGATTGTTTGTTGATTTCTGTGTTATTATGATTATTTGTAGACAAAGAACAAGGAACGAACGAATCCGAAAGGGAAGGATCAAGATTCTTAGTGTTTCAAGTTTGTTTCGAGGTAGGTTATGGTTGTGATTATGTGATTATGTGATGTATGTATGTTGTTGCTTCATTATGATACTTGTATGTATATAAATATTGCATTATTGATCATAGTTGTTGTAAATGAGATAGACGAATGATTATATGCCATGAATCACTTTTGATTGTATGACTTGAAAGTAAATTTGTTTTTGTAATTGTGGTGTGTTGATGGATCATATTACCACGTTCTGGCACAACTAATTTGGATCGAATTACCACGTTCCGATATAAAAATGAGATCGGATTGCGACATTTCGGCATAGAAAAGGAATCAGATTTCCATGTTCTGGCATAATTATTGAATCGCGTACCACATTCTGACGTGCTACCAATTTGGGTTTGGGTTACATAAAAGGACCTACTACTTGATATAATTGTGTAAATTGAGAAATATGAACTTGATCGTTGTTCGTAAATGTTGATAATATTGTCTATGTTGATATATATGCATGTGATTATAATGTTGTTGACTTTCCTATATTACACTTAGTAGGATAGATGTGTGATCCTACCAGTACACTGTGGTTGTGTACTGATATTGCACTTGCTCACTGATCTTCGCTTAGAAGATCACTGATCCTACCTCGCTGAGAAGATCACTGATCTTCGCTTCAAATTCAAGGGGGAGCCAATTCTTTCAGGAATCCATGGAATTCTCTTTTGTCTATGTCCACCATTTTCGGGCTTACATATTTGTTTTGTAAGTTGATTAGATTGGAGTCATATCCCTTCTCGTTTAGACTTGTTGAACTTTAGATGTATGGTACATTGACTTTCAGGTTCTAGGTTAATTTTTCCGCATTTGTTTAGTTGATAGACTTTTGTTGGAGTTTATTGGAACTCTATTTATTTCCTTAGTATTTAACTTTGTTCCTTAACTTAAATGTCTAAGTTTTTGGTTTAGTTGCTCGGTTTGGATTGTAGTAGTGGTTCTCTTACCGGAGAGTTAGAGTGAGTGTCAATCACGACGGTTTGGGTTGTGACGCCTTCAGATAAGATAACGCTAATGAGGGTGCCTCTTATGCACAAAATAAAAAAATTATCCTCGTTGAAAATACTGCATAAGAAAAACGCACTAGGAAAATATTTGTTGGTGGAGACCGGATGCAATATGCGAAAAATTCCAACAAGCCAGTCATGTTACAAAAGTGTACAAGTTTAATAACAATCTTCAAGAACAAAATGTAGAAGCAGAAATCGAGGAGGAGCAACGTTTTAAAATTGCAATATCTAAAGCAAAGGATGTGTGTTGAGTTTGCTCTTAGCTACTACAATCATTTTTTTAAATTACAAGTTACCTAGTTTTAACATGATTTTGAATCTTAAAATTATAAGTTACCTAGTTTCAGATAAGATAATGTTAATGAGGGTGTCTATTATGCACAAAATAAAAAAAGACAATTATCCTCTTTGCAAATACTGCAAAAGAAAAACGCACTTGGAAAGTATTTGTTGGTGGAGACCGGATGCAATATGTGGAAAATTCAAACAAGCCGGTCATGTTACAAAAATGTGCAAGTTTAATAACAATATCTTCAATCACAAAATGTAGAAGCAGAAATCGAGGAGGAACAACTTTTTAAAATTGCAATATCTAAAGCAAAAGAGATGTGTTGAGTTTGCTTTTAGTTACTACAATCATTATTTAAAACTATAAGTTACCTAGTTTAAACATGATTTTGAATTTTAAATATTTGCTAGATTGTTTTAATTGTTGAAACAATTTAGTCTTTTAAATTTTTTGTTATGCAGATTTTCTGCTGATTAAGTAATCAAGTTGGCTATTTAAAGCCCCATTATTCTTAATAAAACATTGAGAGACATTTTCAAATGACACTTTGCTACACCATTTTTTTAAGAACACCAATATGGGACCTTTTGCTACCAACTCCACCTTCAATTTGTTTACCGTTTTGTTCCATTATGACTAGATCAAGAACGGAGAATGGAGAAAGTTTGTGAGGAAGAATAAAAATGAAAAATTTGGGTTACTGTTTTGTGGAGGAAAGTGAGGGAGGCAAATTTTATTACGGTGTGGGGTGGACATTTTGGGGAAGAAAACGATGGAGAAGAAACCAAACTATTTTGTAGAGAAGAGAGGGGTTTCCTGCGGCTGTTGTTGAGATGGGTGTGGTAGGTTTTTTAGGGAAATAGATAAAGTTGAGGGGCCAAAAATATTTAGCTTTTAGTTGGTGGGCCCTCCTTCTCGTTAAGATCTTTCTATTAGGCCGAACAGTGGTATAACGTGCTTGCCAGAGCACACAAAACTTTATGGCCTGTCACGGCCTGCCAGCAATGTGCCTATCTTGGGAACCCCTTGACACGACATGACTGTAGTGCGCCACGTCAGGCGCTCAGAAATTTGGCTCCTAGAATGGGGGCGCTAACAGTGCTTCTGCCTGCCGTGGATGTGATTTTTCACTAATTTTGCATACCCCCCATAGCTCATGGAATGTAATACCCTACGAGCTTCTTGCAAGAACATCAATTTAACATTATTAGAAAAATGGGTGCCTCTGTCCTAATTCCTTAGTTTTTGTTGTGGCACGACTTTTTTTTGAATTTCTTATTATTTCATTTTTCATATATTTCACCATCAAAAATATATCCTAGATGTGACATGGAGAATAAGACCCCTGGATATCTTAACAAGTCATTTGACATAAGCATGACGTAATCAAATATAATAAGTGAAAATATAAGCAATATAAGTGTCAACTCATAAGTTGACATAAAAGATACCAACAAAGTACTAGAGAATATGTGATTAGTACTTAGTTTGACATAAGACTTCTATTCACATATGTGATAAGAGCAAATCCCTAAGTCACAAACAAAATCTAGAAACTCTAAAGGCATCAAAAGCAATAAAGCAGTTCAGCCTTTTCCTCAAATTGTGAGGACTCACAAGTACAAATAGTCAATCGCTGGACAATTTCAGTCAAGCCATGCCTTGAGGGAGGAAGTCAAACCCTATATTATGAAACAATGAAGTCATAGTATGCATCAATATTTTGGATGTAATAAGTATAGGGAACTTCATAAAAAGGTGGCCAAATCCATCAGTGGCCCCCTAAATTTGGCATCAATTTTCACCTAAATATTTCAATTAGATGATGTTCATTTTAGACACCTCAGGTAACGTTTCGATGTGTCATTTTTACACTATTTTTATATTATTGGAACTAGCTTAAGCGCGTGTATCCAAACGCCTTCTACGTTGATAAATAAATGAATGAACATGTGACATGAGGAATTTTATTTTTATTTTAAAAAAAAACTCACTTTTACTTTCTTTTTTTCTTCAAATTATCTAACTCTAGTCCTCAGCCCCCACATCTTCAGCTTCTTCTTCTTACAATGCATCTTGTTATGTTCTTTCTCTTTGTTCTTCTTCCAATCCATTAAAATTCACGTGTTCTTCTTGTGCTGTACAAAATTGTGATTTCTTGATTTCTCTTTTTTTTTTAATTGTTTGTTAAAAAAAATCAAAATTTCATCTTGAAATAAAAATAATAATATTATATAAATGGTGAAGATGCAGATGGAGGAAAAAATTTGAGGATTTAGTAATGAATGCTATGGGAAAATATTGGGGATTCAGTAATTTAAATGTTGAAGATGCTGACTGTATGACAGCTTGTTCCTCCTATTTTTGTTGTTACAGACACAGAAATTAGTATATTTTTCAGTAATAAAACTGAAAATCAAGAGAATTTCTCATTATTATTGGGGCGGAAGTTTCTTAGTTGTAGTAGCAGACAACATTAATGTAGAAAAGCTTAAACTTTATGTGACTTGATTTTAAAAGAAAAAGAGTCACAAATTCTTAGAGAATGATGATGATCTTAATTTTTTTCTGGTGAGGTTGCTAAAGAAATTGACTTTTGTTGAAGAAATTGGATTCTAATATAACCCAACAAAGTTCTGCAGAATTTTTTTTGAAAATTTGTGTGGTGATTTTGGGTTGATGGAAGGTAGGGAAGCTACATGAAGAGAAAGTGAGGAAGAAGAAGAGAGCAAAAATATTTTTCAACACAAAAAATGTGTTTCACGTACATAAATTCATGTAATACATGCTACGCTGAGTCAGCGAAAAGTGTCAAAATAAGATAGATAACTCTACATGAGGTGTCTAAAATGAACATCGCCTATTTGAGGTGTCTAAGTGAAATTTAGTGCCAAGTTTAAGGGGCAACCGATGGGTTTCCCCTAGTAAGGTGGGCATGATATTATGATGAACTTAAACATGATATATGACCAAATAAAACATCGCAAACGCCTTTAAAGGGAAATCATAATTCACAAACATGGTTAATGCATATTGAAAGCAATAGAAAACTTTGAAAAGATTTTTGAAGAAAACATAGTTCATTTATGGGATATTTAATGTTAACCGGCAATAAGACCATGTGATCTATAACATGGTAACACTCACACCAAAAAGAGAGATTCTACTTGCCAAGGTATTTCTAAGGTGGATCCACTAGCTAACTTATTTCAGAAAATCCTACAGGGACACGTAGGTTGACACAAGAGAATTGCTATTAAAGACCAAACCCTTTCTAACATTAAGGCTCCATTCAAAAGTTCTTTCAATGCTAAGTAAATTCCAACGCAAAAGACATAATCATAATCATATCAAAATACTTGGAAAGACAATAACTTAAAACTATCAATGCACTCATAAGTTTCTTATTGAGAGTAGCTTCTTTCAAACCATGAATTCATACTAATACACATACTTTCTTAAGCATCTAAGTTATGATTCGATTTAAATATGAGAAAATATTTCACAAATCATTGACACTTCATCCTAAAAGCACCATTTAGTCATAAATCATTACTTTCATAAAACATGCATAGATGAATAATTATAATTCATAAATTCATAATCATAGTTAATATTCATAAAATAGACATAGGCATGGGTCCGTATGAAATCAATTGAAAATCAATGAATTGAGTTAAATCATGCATTATAAGATTGAAATTTAACAATTGAATCACAATGACTTGAATCCGTGGAGAATAGAATGCAACCCTAGATTTTGGGTAAAGATCAAATAGGACAATTGAGATTCTTTTTTAATCCATTTCATTAAAGGAATTCATTGGTGAAGTTCCTGCACACCTTGGGTAATCAAAGTCCTAGCAATGGAGGGAGAGACTTTTAAACCCTGTTTTCACCTCAGAAGCTTGAGAGAGAATTGGAGAAGAAAATCGTTGAGAGAATTTGTGAGTTTGAATGAATTGGATGTAATGGGTAGATTTGAAAGGGTAAAATAAGTTAAAGGGGTGGTTATAGGGTTAAAATGACATAATTTAGGGGTTAAATGGTTATAAAAAGATTTTTTTAATCTTAATAAAAAACTAATAGAAGTATTATACGGCTCGACCTATGATATGTAGGAACTTCTATGGATCATCTTGGTCAGTTGTAGAACAAGTACTAGAACCCGACAATCCTGATCAATTTCTATGGGACCTACCTACAACAAGGCAAACATCCTATGGCTCCTACAACAAACACATATAACATATGTACCCAAAAATCTTCTAAGTTAACTCCCACGAAAGCCGTTATATAATCTGTAATCCTTACAATGACCCATAGGTCCATCCGTAGATACAAAATTCATAATTTCACAAAGTTTGGGGACCATTCCCATGGGCACTTCCTACGACCTATAGAAGTTCTTAAGGCTCATCATGTCCACTCGAAGATTATCATCAGAGACTTGAAATTTTCATAAAACCCAACTCAAGTTCCACGAGAGCCTCCTACGACCTGTAGATATTTCTATGAACCGTAGATAGGATTCATAGAAACTACACTTTCCAACTCAACTTTCAATTTCTGTGGTGTTATAGCATATAAACAGCTCATAACTATTACAATTAATTCAACATTAAATTGAAGCCTCAAAACAAAAATTAAGAAAATAAAAATAAAAAAATTATATCTTAACAAGGTAACGAGTTTCCTCCCGTGTAGTGCCTACTTTAATATTGCGGCTCTAAGTAACTTGTGGATCATTCATAATTATACTTGAGTGCTTCGATCTCTTGATCTGCATTGTTTATGAAATAGTGCTTAACGTGTTGTCCATATACAAAAAATGTGGATCGCTTTATCTTTATTCCTTATCTTTACAACACCATGTTGCACCATCCTTACTACTTCTTATAGCCCACTCCGCTTGGACTTTAGTTTCCAAGGAATAACTTTAGTCTATAATTAAACAATAGTAGATGTTGGCCCAACACAAAGGTGTGAATGATGATGTGCTCGTTATTCCACCTCTTAGGCTTCTCCATGTACAACTTGGTGTTTTCATAAACATTGATAAGTGAATATTTTTATCAACGTATCTTGTTTTTAGGCTTATGTTTTGGGCTTTTAAAGTGAGAATAGGTGCATTTGATGTGGATTTCTTCATGTTTGCAGAAAAATGGAGTGAAGAGTTCATTTAGAAGATAATTGAAGAAATAAAGTGACTAAATCGAGTAAAACAGAAGACAAAAACTATATTTTTGACCATGATCTCGGTCAACTTAAAACCCACGTGTCACGATGGCATGGTCAATGGTCATGATCGCAAGATACAGACTTGTGAATCATAGTGATCGTGTAATAAATGTCACAGACGTGAAGAGCAACTGTCGGGCGTTTGGCAAGAACTGGAAATTTACCATTTTGATAGAAAAATCCTATTTTACACCCATGAAACCACCAATGTGCATATCAATATTGATTCCATCCAGAATTGGAGATTCATAGCTTTCAGTTTTAGGCTTGGATAACAAGTTTCCTCACAATTAACCTTTTAGATTGAAGATTCAATACTCTATTATTGTAATAATTTTCACTTTTCGTCATTTCATTTTTTAGTATTGCTTGAATTGTATGTGTAATTTTATCAGGAGATTTTTTTGTTTGTTTATGTTGATTGACATGTTAATTGTAATTGACTGAATGTTTCTCATTTACGAAAAGGGTATTTATTATTTAATCAATCTTTCTTTACATGTTCTCCTATAGATTTGATCACTCCTTGGAGTTGCCCGTTTACTTTGATTGAGCTTGAAGGGTTTATTGAGGTTGGGGAAGGTTGATTAGTGCATAATTTGACGTTTAAAAACTCATATATCGGATTATAGCTAGAAATAGTGAATCCATGCAATGCATATAATTTGATTGATGGTGTTTCTACTTAGCTAGGTAGGATAAACTAATTTAGAATAATTTGTGTAAGTATGAATGAAGAAGGTGGGTAATTGAGTTTCAGTGACATATATTTTACCCGTGAATGAGTTTTCATGATGTTAAGTTGCAATGGATCTTGTGACTGATAGTTAGCTCCCCATTACCTAATTCCCTTTGATTCCTTTTTTAAAAGACCTTTTTCATTGTCCATTATTGTTACTAAAATCATCTTATAATTGTGTAGTTTTCATTTGGATTCAAACTCGTATCTTATAATTCTTTATCTTCTTAATCATCGAATATTGTTTCTTGTAGGACTCGACTCCAACCTCATAATTTGGTTATTATATTGTTAGGGACCACTTACTCATTGATTGATAGGATGGGTAATTGAGCGTTATCAAAATGGCATCGTTGCTGGAAAGAGTAAGGCATATTGAATTAGTTTGGAATTTAGAGTGTACTTCTTTCTAGGGTGTGCATTGATCGGTTCGGTTCGGTTTGTTGGTTTTTAATTTTTAGATATGTTAAACCAATAAGATATTTTTTTATCGATTTTTGATTCATCGATTTTGGTCCTTAACGGTTCGGTATTCGGTTTAACCAATAAGAAAATACTTGTAAAACAGATATATGACTTTTCTAATAAATTTGATGTGAAAACACAATAATGTAACTTTACAAATGCTCATAAAATAGAAACAATAATAACAAGCATGAAAAGAACTATACAAGTGGAACAAAAAGAGAAATTAAGAAGAATAAGGTTAGATTTTAGCGTTTGTATAATGTGAAATTGTGAACTCGAAGTCATTGTGAAGTGTAAATTGAAGGTTAAATGAAAAATATAGTAACTCGTAAGATAATTAAATTAATATATAATATTTATGTACAAGTAAAAGTAGTAAATTACTAGTCTTAATGGGTTATCGATTTACCAAATAACCCAATAATAAAAACCAATACCGAACCGATAACCGAATAAATTTTTAATAAAACCATTAAAAAACCCGTTAATCGAATACCCCAATAACACTTTTGTCGGTTCGATTTATAAGACAGTTCAGTTTTTGCACACCCCTACTTCCTTCTATCTAAATTGTGAATATTTACTTATTTTATTCTTATTTTTTGTTTTAGGTCTATGACTTCTTGTGATCAGTGCTTGGTGTTTACAATCCCTATATTTATGACCCATGGCCTTGTTGTGGATGACTTTATGTTAGATAAGGTTATGTGGATGCTACGATAGATGAGGTGATGTGTGAAAAAATGGTGTGGTGAGTCCAATTTGGCTAGTGTTTTTTTGGATAAAAGCTTGAACGTGATGAAAGGTTAGAACATCTTATGTTCCAAATAAGGAATGATTTATGCAACTTGCACCTAACTCGGTCCTATGAAATGCTTTAACTTGTGTTTTAAATTGAAACTTTGAAGACCAACGTGAGAACAAGAATTGGAGTGTGTAATGCACCTTGTCAAGCGGTAAAAAATAGCAAGTTGGAGTTGGAGTCTCAAGAAGAAAAGGTTGTGATAAACATGAATGAAATGTTGGTTGTTCGCAAGCAAACCAAGCTAATAAAAAACTAGTATGCCGATATCAAATAAATGATACTGAAGTTGCAAGAAAATGTTAAAAAGTATTATTATGGACTTCGGTTCATATGGAGGTGAGAGTGTCACTCACTTGAATGCCAAGAATTATAAATTTTAATTTTCAAAAGGCCTAGATATCCTCTCACTCTTGCCCAATGCTCTTCAATGAAATAACAGTGTGAAACTGGGTATGAAATTCAAATATTTGAAATGAAGAGATCGAGTGAGACTCTTCATGCTATCATGTTGTCCCAATGCATTTTAATGAAGAATTGATTTAAAGTTAGGGAGAATGTTGATTGCCTCTAAATAGAAACATAAAGGGTGATATACCCGGCAACACACCGCGATATTAAATTATGCGCTTGTGCAACCCCATTGATTTCCAAAAGAATTTATTTTGAGTTTAAATTGTGAGTTTTTATTTTCTTAGAATAGACTATAATTTAAATTTTAACTAATCCTACTAGTCTCAATGTCTTTGAAGGTTGTTTGGACTGGAAGCTGATGGTTTTTTAATAAAGAAATTAAAAAAATAACAGAGAAAAAATTTGACAGAAAAAATATTGTAATATTATCAAAGGGGATTATTTTATTAATAATTCAACGACATACATTTATAGATATAATTTCTAACTAAAAATAGAAAAATATGCTACTAACTTATCAGTAAAATTCAAATAATAAATAAAAGATTTAACTCCTAAATTCAAGTCACATATGACTCTTATAAAATAATTTTAAAAATCGTAAAAGTTATTAATTCTTTTATTTCTGCAATATCCTGAGACATATTTTTAACAATCCTCCTTGGATTGTAGATTGTAGTCTCATCTGAAATTGAACTTGTCAATAAATCTGCCAATTCATCATTTGTCTTGCATGACTTTACATCTTCAGTTGGATTAAATGAGAAAATTTTACCTCTCATTTCAATTTGTTAAATCTCTTGCTTAGTAGAATCAAAGATTCGATAATATTTGTCTCCAAATAATAATTTAAATCCTTTTCTCTATTAAGTGACCAACACTAAATAAACTTTTATCAATATCAGGCACATAAAGAACATCTGAAATTATTTTTGTACCTGAATTTATTTTAATTGAAACAGACCCTTTTCCTTTTGCAAGATACAATCACCATTCCCAATTCTGACTTTCTTATTTTCCATAGGAAAGAACTATTTAAAAAGATTTCTTTTATATGTTATGTGGTCTGTACAACTACTATCAATCATTCAAAAATCAAAATTTTTGGTTGAAAAACAAGTTGCCACCAATAAGTGGTCTTCTTCTTCTTCAGTAGTGACATGGGCAAATGTTTCATTCTTTTGAATTTTGTTTTTCCAAATCACAACTTCATGACCAAGTTGTTGCAGTTTTTGCACTGTGCATCTAGTCGTTTCCAACATTTATATGGAGGATGTCCATTTTTTCCACAGTGCTGACAAGGTGGGTAATTTTTCAAAAAATTATCCTTGCTTTCAGTTTTGTTGCTGGCTATTAATACTCCTTCAACCATGTCATCTTGCCTCATAAGTCTCCTTTGTTCCTCAGCCTGCAAAAAATTTAACAATTCTGCAAAGGTAATTTTAGACAGTTCTTGTGTATTTTCCAAGGTAGTTATACATACTTCATATTTTTCGGGCACTATAAAAAAACTTTTTCAACACTTCTTGTATCTTTAAATTCAGTGCCTAGTAATTTTACATTGTTGACTATACCAAACAATCTGTCTGACTATTCCTTGACTATTTCTGACTCTTTCATTCTCTGCAATTCGAATTCCCTCATTAAATTTAATTCCTCATTCCTCGTATTCTTTCATCTCCAACATATTCTTTCTTAATATAATTCCAAATATCTTTTGGTGGCTTGAGAGTCATAATTTTCGTGAAAACAGTTGTCGAAACAGCAACAATCAAAGTTGCTTTTGCCTTCGACTTAATGATTTTCTTTTCCTTGTGACTCTTGATTTAGGCCACAGTGGAATTATTTGACAGCGGATTGATTTCATAATCCTCTTCCTCGACTTCCCAAAGATCAAGAGCCTACAAGTACGTTTCCATTCTCACAACCCATAATTGATAATTCTCACCATTAAAAATAGAGCCATGTGTGAAAAACTATTTTCAGAATCATTTTTCTACTCACAGGTCCCTCAAGAAGAAGACTCTAATATCAATTGTTGGGTTTTTAATAAAGAAATTAAGAAAATAACTAGAGAAAGACTTTGATTGAAAAAATACTGCAGTATTATCAAAGGGAATTATTTTATTAATAATCCAAAGACTTACATTTATAGATATAATTTCTAACTAAAAATAGAAAAATATTCTACTAACTTATCAGTAACATTCAAATAATAAATAAAAGAACTAATTCCGAAATTCAAGTCACATATGACTCTAATAAAATAATTTCAAAAATCCTAAAAGTAGCTACCTGTTTTTTTCTACAATATCCTGAGACATATTTTCAACAGAAGCAAATATTCAATTGTGAATGAAGTTTGGGTTGAAACACCATCAAAAAGGAACTTGGAGTACTTTTTGGGCACTCAGTGTCGCAACAATTGGCCGCAAATCGCTAAATAGGCCATGCCATCACAAAAGTAATCAAGGAACCTTTGCTGGTATGGAGTAAAATCCTTCATCGCGGTTGCGAGAGCCGTTGGCCACATTTACGAGGCACAAAAATCTCAAGTGTCATGATCTCCTGAGCCATAAGCAACAATCGCAAAGGGTGAGAAACGAAATATTATCACAATTGCGATGAGTGGCTCGTAATTTGAGCCTGCGTGATTCTTGTTCAGTTAAAAAGGCATAAAATTTTCAAGTTCATTTCAGTTCTACAAAAAGTACTAACTGTTCCTCAACATTTCCACCTCTAAAAATTAAAGATATTTTGATCATTTGCTAGTAGCAGAAACTAAGCAATCAACATGTTGTGATCGGGATGAACCATTTGCTTAGCAGCAACTATGCCAAACCTTCCTTGATTCCTTTTTGATTTTTTTGTCCTAATTACTGGGTAATACATTGCCTAGTGTGCCTATACATTTTTCTAACTTGTTTGCATATTTATAGGTACTTTATTTATCAAAATGGCCATCAATGTTATAAAAATGAGGAACAATTTGAGAAAAATATGGTTGGGGATGAGTTCTATGACCGTGAGAAATTTGTGTAAGCTAAGTGCAGCTAAATGAATGGTCGCCTCCTATCAAAATATACTACAAAGGGGAGGTACATTCTTTTGGCCAACCTTGAAGCCCGCATGTCCTATCTTTACGGTCAATTGAAGACAGTGGGTGGATATGTTCCACTGCTGAGCCTATCAAGATTAACCATACTTAGGTTTGCAAATTCTATGCCAACACCATCGAGACCAACTTTATTAATGACTTGGTAGTCAAAATAAGGGGTAAACAAGTTTGTTTTGACCCCACTAGTATAAATGTTTACTATGACCTTTCCGTTGCTGATAGTAAGGTCACAAGTAGTTCAAGGAGATGAGGTGATGAGTTGAAAGTTAAGTGAGGTTCCATCGAGGCTCCAGGTCGCGGCTCCTGTCTTTACGTAAAAAAGCTAATAGTCAAAAGAAAAATAAAAGTACAAACTCTTCTCTATGCAACTTCTCTTGAGTCTTCACTTGAGTCATGACTTTTAGATATCACCTTGATTGTGGTGAGTATCTTGATTTTTAATGTATTCGAGGCTAAAATTGCAACTTATAGTGAGTTTTTGGCACTCTTTAAAATGACAATTTTAATATGTTCTTGAACTACTGCATGGTTTCTTGATCAAAAGCTTTATAAAAATACATGTCATGAAGTCAGACTGCTACATGTATTGAAGAAGCTGATTCTCGGTATTATGGAATTGATCATTGTGAAAAGAGTTAAACTTTTTTCTTGAATTTCAAAGTCATGCTTCGCTTAAGAAACCTGAAAATCATCACAAACAAAAGAAATACACAAAAAAAATTGCCCCAATTTTCGTGGAATTTTTTTGTGAGTTATTAGTAGATGTAAATTTTAAAAAATAAACTCTGACTAGGAAGTATTTATCCTAGGAGAAAATAACTAAATCTTATTGTCCAAGAGGATCTTCTTACTCTGATTCATATTTTCCTGGAGTGTCCTGCTAAACTAAATCTCATTGTCCATGGGGTTCTTACTAATCCTATTGTCCATGAGGGTTTTGCTAAACTAAACACCTTTGTCCATGAGGGTCTGCTAAACTAAATCTCATTTTCAAAGAGGGTCCTGCTAAAGTAAATCTCATTGCCGAGGAGGTTCCTGCTACACTAATTCTCACTGTCCAGGAGGGTTCTGCTAAACATAAATCCCATTGTCCAAGAGGGTCCTGTTAATCCCATTGTCCAGGAGGGTCTTGCTAATCCAAATCCCATTGTCCATGAGGGTCCTGTTAATCGCATTGTAGGAGGGTCCTACTAAAGTGAATCTCATTGTCCAGGATGGTCCTGCTACACTAATTCCCATTCTCCAGGAGGGTCCTGCTAATCTTATTGTCTGTGAGGGTCCTGCTAAACTAAATCTCATTGTCTAGGAAGGTCCTGGTAAAGTAAATCACATTGTCCAGGAGGGTCCTGCAACAGTAATTCCTATTGTCCAAGAGGGTCTTTCTAATCCCATTGTCCGGGAAGGTCCCGCTATTCCAATTGTCCAGGAGGGTCATGCTACACTAATTCTCATTGTCCAGGAGGGTCCTGCTACAGTAATTCTCATTGTCCATGAGGTCTTACTAATCCCATTGTCCGAAAGAGTCCTGCTAATCCCATTGTCCAAGAGGGTCCTGTTACACTAATTCTCATTGTCGAGGAGTGTCGTGCTAATCCCATTGAATTCGATTGATAAAACTAAATTTTTTTGATTCATAATATGTTTTTTTGTGGTTTATGATATTACAATTACTCTATTAATAACCTAGTGTTTATGAATAATATTGAAATTTTATGTATTAAATATTTTACGTTGTTTCTAATACACTATTTATTCGGAACACTCTAACAACTAAATCACAGCAATTAGGGTGCTTAGTTTCATGCAAGGAACTAAACAACATTGTTACAAAGATGTGATACTCTAACTAAGAATACTCTAACATCTAAATGACAACAATTATATGAAGTTCTAGAAACCTTAGGTCTAATCTTTATTTAGGGAATTAAGATTCTTACTGAATTCTAGGAACCTAGTGGATGAAGGGAATCCACCAGTGAAATCCCACATAACTGGTCTGACTTAAGTTCCGGCCGTTGGTCCTGCCTTAGCCAAATTTTTTGGGGCTCTGGGAGGGAGTTACAGGTGGGCAAGCATGGATCGCACCTACGGTCCATGGGTCAACGTACGGTCGTCGTAGGTGGCCTCCATTGGTGGCACCTACAACTTCTGAAAATATGTATTCTTTCTCCTTTTCAAATCTGGGGTGGTATAGTTCCCTTGCAAGAGTTATTTATTTTGTTATGGATTGGTGTGCCCATGTCAGACCTTGATGATTATGTGGATGATGTGCTCTTGTCGGGCTTTTGATATTGTGTTGAATTAGTCATTTATCTTTTGTTTCTTGTTATTTATTTATTATGATTTATAGTCTTTGTTTGTGATAGCGATGTTGAGTGGCGATGCCAATAATACATATAGTGATGAAATTCTTTAAGGGAAATTTGTCGTTTGGTTGTTACTATATTTAGTGTATGTTTGTGTTATGCAGTCTGAGTAGCCATACGTAGTGTAGTCTGAGTAACCATTTGTGGTGAAGTTTGAGTAGGCATCTTGAAGAGATGCGTGAATTTGCCAGATGATGGATTGATTGACGTTTTTCTTAAGGATAAATCTTCGTATTTTTAGAGTAGGTTACTTCGTATTTGAAGAAATGCGTGAATTTGTTTGATGATGTTTTCTGTCCTCTAGCAGATTATTAGTTTCTTATTGTTTGAAAATGCATGTTATTAAGATTTTGATGATGAAACCGTAGTTAATTAGAACAACAACACATGATTTCGTAATTCAACATAATCAGATAATACATAGAAGCATGCAGCTTCATATTTGTTAAATTATTATTTTACTTTTAATATGGAATGTACGTACGTACGTACCTCACATAGGATAGAGTATGTAATGATTAAGTAATAAATCATTTTTTCTAGTATGGATTTTGGCCTATAAAATTACCTGGAGGATCATAGTTGCAAGATACAACATATCCTCCATTATTACATTGAACCCTAGCACATCCAAGACGAACGGAATTACGCCAAACCACCTGAGTATAATGTGCACACACTTTTCCTTCATCACATATATTAGACTCATGGTGATAGTATTGTTTCTCATCGACCCACATCTCCACAGCTTTTGTGGCCATCATGAAGTCACCGCTACCGGCAGCTAGGTTCTCACCATATTGGCCATGAGAATGAACCAGGTTGCAATCAGTTGCCAATTGGGAAGCATATTGTTGGGCGTAGGCTGCCACCTTGTCGTACCAGGTTAATGGTCCGACTCCCACATTAGCGCAAGCTGTGTTGTGCGCATCCAAATAGTCCTGTTGTGCATAACAAGAGTGGGATACTATTAGGATGAACGCAAGAAGAAAACATGAAGCATTTGAGAAAAGAGGAAAAATCCCATGACTATTGAATGGTTTTTGAATGGAAAGTACCACTGCTATTTATAGGACAAAAATCCTACATACTCTCACCGTTTTTAAAAGAATGATCTTTAGTCTGTTTTAAAAATAATGTCACCTTTTTTATTTTTGCAACATTTTAATTTCAACTTTTCACGTCGCATGTTTAACGCCACAAAATTAAAGAGTATTTTGATACATTTGACATAACTTTAATTAATTTAGAACCACAAAATCAAAAATAAATCTTTTTTTTTTAAATTCCGTTCAAAATCAAATTAGTTTATCTTGAGTAACTTTATATATTGTATTATCATCCTTAGCTTCAATCATGGCTTGACAACGTAAAATATATAGTACTATTATCCTTCAATCATGGCTTGACTTTAAATTTATTATGTTTTGGTTTACTTACTGTTAATAATTTTAGAGAAATTCTTCAACAATTTGGTTGTTAATTTTTTTTTTGTTTGTAATTTAGGATGTTACAGTTATGTACTTATTTTAATTTTTCTTGTAACATTTCTTTCAACCTAATATTTCATATTATTAATATAAAAATTTATATTTTAGAGATTTTACTCCGTTTCTAATATTATACTAGTTTTTGTATTGTCATACTATGATCAATACAACATGTTCCTCTCCTCCCGACCCTCTCTAGATTTCCCTCTCCTCCTAATATGTGTTCATTATAATAGAAATCAGTTAATATATGTATTCATGGAGTCAAAGTATATATTATGAAAACAACAAATACAAATGCGCAACAAATCAAAGTATAATTGCAAATTATAATTAGTAAAACTATAGCTAAGAAATTTTACTCAAGGCTTAATATTTTCTGCTTTTGAAAGTTTTATGTTTAATCCATTAAGCTATTTATTTGATTTCTCATATGATTTCTCTCCTCTTTTAACAAAAATCATTTTTTTCTCCAAATCTCATCTACTTTTCACCATTTTAATAAAAACACTTCATAAAATCAAAGCTTAAAAAGATATTAGATATTACGAAGCAAATAATAACTTATTATATACATGAAAATTAGTTGCAATTCTTGGGAATGGAAAGTAACTAAATTCTTTGTCAGTATATATGTGTTCCACATTAGCATGTGTGTGTCTCTGACTCTGTCCGTGTTCCACATTAACGTAACGCATGTCTCACGACTTTACCTTAACCAAATATATACTCTGTGGGTCCAAATTTATGTGATCCATTTTAGACTTTAAAATTTAAACAAGACTAATTTGAATCGTAATTTTTTTATATTTCTTTTAATATTTTGAATTGTCAATTATTGTGACTTATAATATTTTTTAGGTATAAGGTACAAGTACCCTAACTAAGTTTCAGAGACACGCTTTAACTAAATTAAGTCTTATTACCCCCAAAACCCATTTTTTGGACACTTTTTGCACTTTTTTGACTTACGTGCATCCAAACATCACTCGCACGCCTAAACTACGTGGATTCACGGAGTGTGTCTCCTAACATGCAAATTTTTGACCGGTCAACACTTCACTTCAAAGTTGATCTAAGAACCTTATTTTTAATATTGATGATACATCCTTGTTGCACAAGACACTACAAGTGAGCCTCCATTTCATCAACCATGCATCAACATAAAAAAATATTCAGCATAAAAAAACTACAAAAAAAAGCTATATATGCGTTGTAAAATGTTAGTAAGTTTCATAATTGTCCTCAAACATTACCTAGAGTAATGTAGTACTGTCTAATTTTTAGTCACGAATATTGAGGAGCATATTTTCAAAACTCAAATATCTAGTCTCATCTTATTTTTTTGTCAATATTTCTCCATTACATCTCAAATTAGAAAATCAACTAACCCTTGATTATTATTTTTTAAGTAATATTTTTTCAAAATGAAATAAAATTACTCATATGTTGTATTTTTTTCATATGAGATGCATTTTTTTTCAATATTTAAATTTTCAAAAAATATTAATATAGACAAAAATATTGCAATTTCTGTAGTATCTTATTTAATATAGTGTGCGTTAGAATTTCTAAGAATCCTCTAATAATTTTAATCTAAAATAACTTTTATGGTATGTGATGAATTTGATTGTAACACCTAAACCTAGCTAAGACTGAATAGCAGAAAAAGGGGGAAGCACAGATGGTTTCACGGGCCATGAACAGGACACGGACCCATCACCCTCATTGTGGTTCATACCCAGCCAAGCATGGAGGAACATGGATCCCTCCACGGTCCATGGTATAAAACGTGGGCTATTATTTAGCCCATGAAAAGTACCCCACAAACCCCCAAGGAACTATGAGGAACCACGATAGCCTTCATGGCCCTGGTACTTCACATGGTTCATGAAGTGGACTGTGAATAGGGAAGTTCAACCTATAAGTATTGGGTCAACTTCAAATGGTCATATATTTTAAGGAAAAAATGAATTAGGTTGTCCATGACCTATCAAGTTAAAGATAATTGAGTCCTCTTTCCAATGCCTCCGAGTTTGATGAAGTCTAAGGGAGTAAAAAGCTACGCTTATTTCAAAAGATACCTATTGGATAGGCCATTACCACGACCCAATTAAAGGACCGTGGTCCTGTTGACGGCCGGTCAGTCCCATCATGAAGGCCCTTCATCAGTTTTAAGTCAGGGTAATATTGGTCTTTTACCCTATGCATTGGGAACTTGAACTATTCCGTTTGGTGCCCTATCTTACGTCATTTTTACTCAGTATAAGCCAAATAATCTAGTAAGAACCTACCAAAACCCTTATTCGCAAAACAATTATCAAAATTATAACAAAAAGACTAGTACGAGTTCTCGCTTCTTCAAAGAACAAGCGGAGGCTTTCTTTGAAGTTCAGCCCCAAAATCAAAAGGATTAATTTCTCCATAGGTTTTGTCAATAGGTATGTGAGGTTTCACTAGTGGGATACTTTTATCCATTACGTCCCTTGAATTTAGTTAGTTCTTCAGATTTTCATAAATAATTCAGACCTATAGGGTTTTTACATATTCAAGATTTATTGTGACTATGGTTCCTTTCATCTAATTAACTTGTCTTTTGATAATTTAGTATGATTCCATGTATAACACTCAGAACCCTAGCTTGTTTAAATTTATCCTAGTTCATGAATTATACTTGCTCGTCCAATCAGACAAAAAATCATGCCCCAGATTTCGAATGCAAAGTTCTCTATTGCATTCTCAATTATAATATTTTAAGCTATTCAGTATGCTAGTGCATTTTTGCTTCATATACATTCAATTGGGAGTAGACTTAGAACCGAGTTGGACTAGGGTTCAGCGTAACCTCAAATTCACATGTAACATCTCGTAACTCGTAATAGCCAAGGATAATCTAAGAAACTAAAGTTTATCATTTTTTAAATGAATAGGAAAATATCTGGAAAATTTCTGAAGTGTAAAAAGTGAGTTTTAGCCATTTTCAAACGGCTATAACGTCTAGCTCAAGATGAGTTAGAGTTAGTTCTTTACATGGTTGGAAAGCACTTGGAAAGATCTTCCTAACTCTGCCGAGTTTGAGCAATTTCAATATCGAATGAGGGAGATATGCCTATCGGAAGTTGGGTTGCGGGACTGAGGAAGGTCCCAATCCTGATTTTAGTAAGGGTAAAGTAGTCTTTTCACCCTACTATTTCCTATTTCATTTTAAGGGTTTATTAGTGGTAAAACTAAGTCTTAAGTCAGTTTTAGAAAATTGGAATACGCTTAGGGCTTGGGAGAAAAGAGAAGAGAAGAAGGAGCACGTAGAAAAGGCCAAAAATTTATCAAGATCACCAAGATCTTCGAGTGGAATTCGTCGGGGGTGATCCCTATAAGGTATGTGAGATCTTGTTGGGTTAGTTCACCCATACACCAATTTTTTTAATACAGCGAAGTTTGAATAGATTGAATGAAGAACATCAAAATTCTTGATGAAAAGTTGTTAAATTCTTGTTGGTTGAGTTATAGTATATTTAAGTCGATTGGATTCATGTTTCAGGGTTGTTTTTCGGATATAATATATTTTGTATTGAGGTTATTAGTGACCCTAAGTGATTTGTGTAATATCCATGGAAGTTTAGATGGTTTAGATATGAAAAACGGAGAAGAAAAATGTGAGGTCCCATCTGACAGGCCCTGGGGCGCCACACCCACCAGATTGATGACACTATGTGATATTGGTTTCACTTATGATCATGTGGTTGGTCTCTATTGCTAAATTATGATGAGGTTTACTCTTATTGATATAGTATGTGAATTCGGCATGGCTTATAGTTCTTATTGGGTTTACTTGATTGAGTGAGGTTATGAAGCCTTAATTAGTCATTGCACTAGTGGTCTTAATGGGGGTTTATGAGTAATGGTCTTGCTTTGGTTATCATGTTATGAAATCTTATGAATGCTTGTTGATATTATAACTTGATGATAGAGTTTTCTTGATTATGTGCTCAATTATGTTGATATGCATGTTGACTTGACTAGACTTGGTATTGTTGGTCTTGTGATGTCCATGGTCTTGGCTTAAGTAATATGTGCTTATTGACTTGTATTGGTCCTTGAATGTGCATAATGTATTCCCAAAGTGACTTTGCATTTTGGCATGCTTTCTATGTTGTATGCGCATATGATCCTATACTTAGTACAAGTGATATGCTAACCCCATTTCTCCCTTTTCCCCCAATATTTTAGGTTCCGGTCGTTGAAGGGTTTGTGATGACTATTGAAAGTAGGCTTGGATCATTTCTTCAAGTGTGGGTATGTCCTCATGTCCTAGGATGATGCTTTGTTATTACTCTAGCTATGGTTCTTCGTTATAGTTGAAAGACAATCATTTCACTCATGTTGTTTCAACATATTATTGTAAGCCGTAAGTGGCATTTTTACATTTGTGTAAGGGCTTATGCCCATGTTGATTTGACTCCATTTATATGGTTAAATATGAGACATCCCTTTTAAGACTATATTATGTATGTTGTCTATATGTGACATACAAGTAGAAGACTATGTAATCTTCTTATGCGAAGGGTGTATGTATACTCGATATGAATATATTATGTGTAAGCGAGAGGTCTAAGTAAACCTAATGAAGTAGTGTTGATGAAAAGTTTTAAATTTTCTGTATTTTTAACTTATGAAAGTAATGATAAATGCTAAGAGGCTAGTCTTAGTCGTCTCCGAGGACGCCGACGCCGGTTATGTCTAGTGGTTTCTCCCCGGATGTAACAAACTTGGTATCAGAGCATAATTTTGAATATCCCTAGAAACGATGTCTCAATAAACCACATCTATAGATTATTATTCATAATTGTGAAGCGCATCACACTTATGAATGAGAAACTATGTGATGCTTAGAAACTCTCATCTTCTTGTATTCCAATGTTTTGCCTCTAGAGTCTTGTTATATGCTTTCACCTAAACCTTGTATCACGGTTATAGGTATGAATACTCGAAGAGCAGTTTCTAGAAGGGCAGAGGAAGAAATGGCAAATGTGGGAGTACAAGACAACCAAGCGCCTCCACAAGATAATCAAGTGCCTCCACTTGAAGAAGTTGCTATGGGTGATCAAGTTCTGGATGTTCCTCCACCAATGACCGATGGAGAGATAAGGGCATCCTTTCTCACTTTAACCTAAGACATGACTTCTCAAGCTGCTGCCGTCACTTCACAAGTCCAGCCATGACGGCCTAAATGAATAGGGAGGTTGGACCTCGAGTGCCTCAACATGCTAACACTATGCCCTCGCGTTTGAGAGACTTTACTAGAATGAATCCACCTATGTACTATGGGTCGAGGTCGGATTAGGACCCTCAAGATTTCCTTGATGAGGTCTATAAGATTCTCTATGCTATGGGTGTGACCTCGATTGAGATGGCCGAGTTAGCGGCCTATCAACTCAAAGATGTGGCCAAAACTTTGTATGTGCAATGGAGGGATTATAGGACCCTAAGAGGTGGTCTTGTGACTTGGGAGATCTTCAAGAAAGATTTCCTGGATAGGTTCTTTCCTAGAGAAATGAGGGAAGCTAAGTTGGAAGAATTCATCAACCTTCGTCAAGGAGGTATGAGTGTACTTGACTATTCTTTGAAATTTACAAAATTGTCCAAGTATGCTCCATCCTTGGTTTTGAACCCAAGGGATGAGATGAGTCATTTTTTGCGGTGTCCAATGACTTGGTGGAAGAATGTTTTTTGGCTATGCTTCAGGATAACATGAATATCTCTTATCTCATGGTTCATGCTCAACAAGTGGAAGAAACTAGGTTGAGGAGAAAGAATAGGGAGGCCTAGAAGGCAAAGTCTTATGAAGGTGATTCCTCTAAGGGAAGTCTTGATATTCAAGACAATCATAGCTTCAAGAAGAGGTTTTCTAATCAAGTTCCTTCCAAATTTTCCAAGGCTCGTGATGATAGGGTGTCTAACCCTGTCTCAAAAGGGAAGAAGTACTAGCTCACTAAGCAAGAAGTCAACTTGTGGAAAGTGTGGCAAGAAGCATTATGGTGATTGCCTTATTGGGACAAACAATTGTTTTAGTTGTGGCAAGAGTGTCCACAAGTTTAGGTATTGTCCTAATGTAAAGGGGAAAGACAAAGGAAGCGGGCAAGCTCAAGCTAGTGGTTCTAATGTGGATGCTCCAAAGAAGAATCACTTTTATGCACTTCGCTCAAGGGGTGAACAAGAGAGTTCTCCCAATGTGGTGACCGGTATGTTACAACTCTTCTGTATTGATGTTTATGCTTTACTTGACCCGGGTGCTACATTATATTTTGTTGCTCCCTTGATAGCTAGGAAGTTTGATATTTTGCCGGATATCCTAAATGAACCTTTCATGGTAACTACCCCGGTAGGAGAGTCGGTGGTTGCAAAGAGGGTATATAGAAATTTTCCTATAATGTTGCCCAATAGAGTTACTTATGTTGAATTAGTAGAACTTGATATGGTCAATTTTGATGTCATCTTGGGGATGAATTGGTTGCATGATAGTCTTGCTTCCATTGATTGTAGAACAAGAATTGTCAAGTTCAATTTCCAAATGAACCCGTTTTAGAGTGAAAGGGGGGAAATTATATTCCTAGAGGTCGTATCATTTCTTGTTTGAAGTCTTGTAACATGATCTCAAAAGGGTGTTTATACCATATTTTTAGAGTCAAAGAGTTAGACTCCGAAAATCCTCCCATTGAGTTAGTTGCCGTAGTGAGGGAATTTCCGAAGGTCTTTCCTAATGATCTTAGCGGAATCCTCCCGAACGGGATATTGATTTTGGTATTGACTTGCTACCGTATACTAATCCCATTTCAATTCCTCTTTATTGGATGGCTCCGGCCAAATTGAAAGAGTTTAAGGCTCAACTCAAGGACTTACTAGACAAAGGCTTCATTAGACCTAGTATTTCTCCATGGGGTGCACCGATTTTGTTTGTAAAGAAGAAGGATGGGTCCCTTAGAATGTGCATTGATTATCACTAACTCAATAAAGTCACTATTAAGAATAGGTATCATCTCCCTTGGATTGACGACTTGTTTGATAAACTCCAAGGGGCAAGCCACTTCACTAAGATTGACTTGAGATCGGGGTATCACCAACTAAGGGTGAGAGTTGAGGATATACCAAAAACGGAATTTCGGACTAGATATGGTCACTACGAATTTTTAGTAATGTCCTTTGGTCTCACTAATGCACCGGTGGCATTTATGGACCTCATGAATAGGGTATTTCGAAGATATCTAGATTTATTTTTCATTGTCTTCATTGACGACATCTTTGTATATTCGGAAAATGAGGGTGATCATATGGACCATTTAAGGGTGGTGGTGCAAGTGCTTAAGGAAAACCAATTATTTGCCAAGTATAGCAAATGTGAGTTTTGGTTGAGGTCGGTGGAGTTTCTTAGTCATATCATCTCTAGTGAGGGAGTTGAGGTTGATCCAAAGAAACAAAAGGTGGTCAAGAATTGGCCTAGACCATTGACTCCAACCGACATTAGAAGCTTTTTTGGTCTAGCTGGTAATTATAAGAGGTTTGTGGATGATTTTGCGTACATTGCTTCTCCCTTGACTACCTTGACCCAAAAGAGTGTAAAATTTGAGTGGTCAGAGGCATGTGAAATAAGCTTCCAAATATTGAAAGAGTGGATTACCTTCGCTCCGGTGTTGACCTTACCGGAGGGTACTAAGGGATTCGTTGTGTATTGTGATGCATCCCAAGTGGGGTTAGGGTATGTTCTTATGCAACATGGAAAAGTAGTAGCTTATGCTTCTAGGCAACTTAAGGTGCACGAGAAGAATTGTCCAACTCATGATCTTGAGTTAGCGACTGTGATATTTGCCGTGAAAATATGGAGACATTATTTGTATGGAGTTCGTTGATGTGTATACCGACCACAAGAGTCTTTAATATGTGTTTACTCAAAAGGAGTTGAATCTCTGGCAAAGAAGGTGGTTGGAATTATTGAAGGATTACGACATGAGTGTTCTCTACCACCCCAGTAAAGATAATTTGGTTGCGGATGCTCTAAGTCGTATGACCATGGGTAGTGTGTCTCATGTAGAAGAAACCAAGAAAGACCTAGTGAAATATGTTCATAGGTTGACTAGATTAGGTGTTGGATTGGAAGATTCTCCAAAGAGTGGTTTTATGGTCCATCATAACTATGAATCATCTTTGGTGGTTGAGGTGAAGTCTAAGCAACACCTTGATCAACCATTGATGGAGTTGAAGAAGTCGGTTCTTGGTAAGATTAATGAGTCATTCTCCTTAGGGGGGTTGGTGTCTTGAGGTATCAAGAAAGGTTATTTGTACCCAATGTTGATGACTTGAGAAACCGGATTCTTGAGGAAGCTCATGGTTCTCGTTATTCCATTCATTCGGGTTCTACAAATATGTATCATAACCTTAGATTCTACAAATATGTATCATAACCTTAGAGAAGTGTTTTGGTGGGAAGGCTTGAAAGGGGACATAGTGGAATTTGTTGCAATATGTCTAAATTGCCAACAAGTGAAAGCCAAACACCAAAAGTCAGGTGATTTACTTCAAGAAATAGAAGTTTCCACTTGGAAGTGGGAAGACATAAATATAGATTCCGTGGTAGGTTTGCCTCGGACACAAAAGCATGATGATTATATATGGGTGGTTGTGGATAGGTTGACAAAATCCACTAATTTTATTCCAGACAAGTGTACATACTAGGCCGAGGATTATGCAAAGATCTTCATAGATGAGATTGTGTTTCTCCATGTTATTCCGTTATCCAATCGGATAGGGGTGCACAATTTACATCTAGGTTTTGGAGGTCATTCCAAAAAGGGTTGGGTACCAAGGTGAAGCTAAGTACCGCTTTTCATCCCCAAACGGATGTTCAAACGGAGCATACTATTCAAACCATTGAGGATATGTGTAGAGATTGTATTATTAACTTCAAGGGAAATTGGGATAGACATTTTCCCTTAGTTGAGTTCTCTTATAACAGTAGTTACCATTTATCTATATTTATGGCTCCTATCAAAGCCTTGTTTGGTAGGAGATGTAGATCTCCAATTGGATGGTTTGAAGTGGGCAAGTCTTCACTCTTGGGTCCCGAATTGATTTATAAGATTTTGGAGAAAGTTCATATGATAAGGAACTGGTTGAAAACAGCCTATAGCTGGTAAAACTCTTATACCGACCATAAGAGAATGGATTTAGAATTTAAATAGGGGGATAAATTGTATCTAAAAACTTCACCCATGAAGGGAGTGGTAAGATTTGGAAAAAAAATTGAAGTTGAGTCCTCGGTATGTGGGCCCCTATGAAATTTTGCAAAGAGTTGGCAAAGTTGCATACGAGTTGAGATTACCTAGTGAATTTGCTTCAGTTCATCCGGTGTTCCATGTCTCCATTCTTAAGAAGTGTATCGGTGATCCCAAGTCCATTCTTCCTATTGAAGGTCTAGGTGTGGAATAGAACCTGTCTTATGAGGAGGTTCCAGTTGAAATCCTTGATAGACAAGTAAAGAAGTTGAGGCACAAGGATGTGGCTTCCGTAAAGGTGTTATGGAAAAACCACCTAGTTAAGGGAGCAAAATGGGAGGCCGAGGCCCACATGAAGTCCCGTTACCCTCATCTCTTTGTTGATTAATGTTAGTTGTTCCTACTATAATGAAAATAATGAATACATTGAATTTGACTTGTTTTGCAAAGATGTGCATATTTAAGGTATAGGTTTTTGCTAAAATGAAGTTTCATATGAAAATGCTCTTTTGCTTGATTTGCACTTATTTGAGTATTTGGTATGTGTTTTCTTCATGAAATTATATTGAGCATGTTGAAATGTTGTGAAAAGGAATTTTGACATCATTGACTCTTTAATGATATATTGAGCTCATGTTGTTGTGAAAAAGGAGATTTCTCATGTTGTGATCTTGAGCTTTTATGTGTAGTAATTGAAGTTATGAATTACTAAGTGTAAATGCTATGTTGAGTTGAAACTCTTGTTTGATATGTTGTTGTTTGTTGTGCTTCTAGTCTTGAGTCTATCCTTTCCATTCAGAACATTTTTAGTGTCATTCGAGGACGAATGTTCCTAAGGGGGGGGGGATAATGTAACACTCCGAAAGTCTAAAGCGTAATATATAGCCTCACAAAAGTGTCTAAGAATTTTAACACTGTTTTAAGGTCAAATATAATGTATATGAGTCAGTTAGGAAGTTCTAGAGTTAAAACGTCAAAGAACGTCTATGACGTTCGGAGACTAGTGAAAAATGTGCTAGCGTGGCTTAGCCTATTTGACGAGGTTTTAGTAGTCGGAATTTAATGAAATTTGGTGTTAAGGTTTCTAACATGTATTAGATTTTGTTTAGGGTCGAAACATCTGGGTACGACTCCCCAAGAACCAATCGAGAGTCCTTGACGAGGACACTTGCATTGTGGCTAAAAGTTGTCTAAGACAATAGCCATCGACGAGAGGCAGGGTACATGGCGTGGTCCAATCGATGGGGCGTTGATGGCCACCGTCGATGGTCACTTAGACATATTCCCCAAAAGCCATTTTGTCCAGTCTCTGACCAAAATGACGGTGTGCAGGATAGTGGGTGAACAGTGCCCGTCGACTAACCTACGGACCGTAGGTCATGGTCTCGTAGGTCAGGCTTGCAATTTCACTAGTGAGTTTTAAGTTAATCCATTTAATTAATTAGTTGGTTAGTTAATTAATTAAGGGTCAATAGAGGTCTAATTAAGTTAGTTAATTACTTATATAATGCCCCAAACCTAATTAAACTAACCCATCTCTCATATTTCCCAAAACCCAATTGCTTTTCCTTCTCTCTTCTTTCTCTCTCCCAAAGAAACTCCTTAGAAGAACAAGAAAAGGACGGTTCTAGGTCAGCAAGAAGACTACTTTTCTCCGTCATTCTTCATCAATTAACAACGTTTTGGGAATCCTTTCTACTTTGGGATTCCTTTTCCCAAAGGGTTCCTTCAAAATTGATTTTAAAACGATTTGTTTAAAGTGGGTTTCTTTCTATTACGAAATTAATATTCTAAATTGCATTGTTTATGGTTTCTTTTTATTATTATGCTTAGATTATGATGTATTATGATTCAATTATGCTAGTTTTTGATGTATTGACCTAGTTTGTGGAAGCTTTTTTCCCCCTTTAACCCTAGGTTATGAACTAGTGATGAATTGATGTGTAGTGATTCAATTGACTTAATTATTGTGTTAATTACTATTTAGTGATGATATTACACCCATTTTTGGATTGAATTGGATGGTTGATGGTAAAACCTTGGATGATGGCTTGAGAAGGAGATTGGGTAAGTCTTGTAATCTCAAACCTTTACTTCAATTATGATTACTTGTGTTCAGTGATGATGTTATATTGAAGTATACCTTATGATGAGATTGTTTAGGGTTGGTATGATGTTGAATTGAAATGTCTTAAATATGTGATTGTGAGATTATTCTTAAGATGTAATGATATAAGGTTGCTGATTAAGTCCCTATGTGCCTTACTATGATATAATGATGTTAATGGGTTAATCTCAAATACGAGGGTTGTAATGAAAGGTGTTCTCATGGAATTGCTATTGATCTTTGACTATGAATATATAAGGCGTAGACCCTATGACCTAAACTAAGTTATGATTGTCAATGAAAGACATTTCAAAAGGGACTCTAGCTTAGAACCGAGTGAACTAGAAGTGGGGAGTGTCCCTTCCCACATGGGGAAGGTAGGTTCACTAATGCACTCATATGATTGGAGATTATAATGCCTGTACCATAAAGAGGGTCCCAACTATATCTCCTTATTCTTGAACTATGTTTACCCCATAGGAATACTAGCTAGTGGATCCACATAGATGCTATGTTCACATTTTGGTAATACCTTGGCAAATAGTCCGCCTTCTTTCGGTGTAGGTTTCCATGACACCGGATTCCACATTAGCTCATGTGGACTATGTCGGTTAAGACAAGATGTTCCAAAAAGTAAAATGAAGTAACAAAGTGAACTCTAACTAGGATGACTTGAGGGGTTTGACTTAGTCTAAGTAGGGGTATAGGACTCTACCTATACATTGCATTAGTTAGCCTTGAGGGAAGTGCTTATAAATGTGTATATATATATATATATATGCATAGATTCAAAAGCTAGTACATGCATAGATTCAGAAGTTAGTACAAGCCTTCCCACTAGCCCTCGAGAGATCTCTTCTCCCTTAGGTATTTTTTATTCAACCTTATCCGTTATAGTGCAGGAGCATCTGTCACGCCCTTAGCCTACACCCTGGACGTTGTCAGCACTCAATGATCATTGTTGCCCTTGAGCAGACCCTTGTCTTAGCTTACTTAACTCAGTGGAAGACTTAACTCAATAAAAGAAAACATCTCATAATATAACTTAAAGTAAGTAACTTGGCCAAAATGGCACTCAAGTATTATAGGAAAATGTCTGTAATACAAAGATAGAAGACTCAACGCTAACTATCTCACTGTCTATGAAGCCTCAATAAAAATAAGATGGATGTTGAGGTAGACCCCACAACATCCTATAAAAGAAAGACTGAAAAGAAAATAAATGTGTCCTCCAGAATGCAAGGAGGCTCACCACTGACTCTGTGTGCTCAGCTGGATCCACAAGGAGCTGGATGATGCTAATCCATGTTATCTGCGTCTGCATCATGATACGATGAAGGCCAACTGGCATCAGTACATTGAATGTACGAGTATGCGAGTTGGAATTCTAACAATAACTTAAGCTTGAAAAATAGTAAAAAGGAACAATAACCTTGGCTCTGCTCAACTCATGAGTAAGTTGACTTAATAAAAAGCAATTAGACACATGCAATATGTAAAGCTTTTCAAACAACGAAAAACACTTAGTTCATTAAAGAAAATGCAATAAAAAACTCAACTTTACTTATATATGAAGTAATATAGTTTATGTGGGAGATTCTCTAACCAAAAACCACCACTATGATCCTAAATGGTGGTACAACATCTTTCCCACACTAACAGAACTATCCTATACTTTGTCATCGCATAGAACTTCTTAACTTCGTGAATCCACTAGCTTAACTTATGTGATCATCTAAAAAGTATGACCCATTAATACCCATGATGGCTATATGGTTTATGGAGACTTGAGTTATTATGAACTCGCATCCCCATATTGGTGCTCAATAATACTCCCAAAGATATAATTAAATCATGTGTTTTAAAAACAACTTCATTATTTAATTTGGGTTTAGATAATTTGTCACGACTGGAATCTAGACCGAGACGAGACCGGCGTCGTTGACCTCTCAGAGGTTGCAGACAAGCCTACTTACGTCATTCTTACTTTACATAGGTTAATTTTAGCGGAAAATTTGAAACTTTTTGTTTCCTAACATACTTATAAAAACATTATCATTAATACGTAATTGTTCACCATCAACCATCTAACATTAAGAGATAAGCAACTGAAAGAAATAGTTCAATTCTTATAAAGCGTATAATTGCCAAAATGGCACCAACACATAGTCTGAATAAAAACAGGAAAGAAACGCTAGTGGAACATGCTCCACTAGCTCCACTCTAAAACTAAGCTAGAATATAAAACAGTAGCATCCTCGAAGACATGAGGACCTACCAAAACCGGATGAATGCTGGACGTCCGGATAACTGCAACGATGATCCTGTAGCTCTATCGTCCACCTGTGCCTGCACCTAAAATAGTAGAGTTTGTATAGGGTTAGTACACACTTGTACTAAGTATGGGTATATGCAAGCACACACCAAGGACATGCATGAGAAAGAATAGCTCTTTCCTAACAACATGATTTTTGGAAAGTCAAGTCAGTGGACTTGCCAAATTGAGATTAGGAAAGTTTCCAAATTTGGATTTGGAAAGTAAATGAGCTTTCCAAATTTGGATTAGGAATGTGATGCCATGAGAATAACATACATCATCATACTTTTCACATTTGCACACAACACATAACATTTACACATAGCACATATCATATAGCATACAATACATTTTGCATGTAGCACATAACTTCTTTCATATCATTCATTCATATGCCATGAGACATTGGAATCATGGACTTGACATTAAGACATCCCGAAAATGAGGGCTCAACAGATGGGACCTCAACTAGGGAATCTTCATTAGCAAACACAGAGTCTGCTTCATTCATTCATACGTACTTCATTTCATTTCATTCATAGGCCAGTGTAACCACCAGCTATACCTAGGATGTAGTTTAAGACTTTCATTAGGTTCGTTGTGCAATGACCAAGAATGACCTAATGTTATTACTTGAATCTAACTCACCTTTGATTATCCTATCCTAACACCTTTGGTATCATTCATTTCATTATGTGCATCATTTGAGGCTGGCCTCATTCATTCATTGGGAACTTTAACTTTAACCGACATAGATCATGTGAGCATCATGAAATCCAGTGTCTCCCCCACACCGAAAAGAGGTGGAATCACCGGCCAAAGTGATCCAATAACATGCTAGCGTACATGGGAATTTAACCCCGCCAGATCCCTATATTGGCAGTATAGGTTTGAAGACTAGGAGATATAAGGAGACCCATACCCGGCAAGCCGGACAGTCTCATCTCATGAGAGTTACATGAACCTCCGTCCTTCCCGAAATAAGGCATCACCGCTCATAGCTAGCCTATCGGTGCTCATTATAAAGTTCCATTTCATTCATCTCATACGTCATGGAAGCTGGCTTCTAGTATGAGGACATCATAGCTCATTAGATGATTTCTCATCTCATCATTAGTATTAAGTGTGTTAAGCTCAATACCTTCATTAGAGTGTTCATAGAGACTGGTCTCTTCATTATCTTACACTCTCATAGGTGAGTACGTATTGGTAACATTTACTTAGGCTCATTTGAGATTGCTCTCATCATTTATAATAGCCTCATAGCATGTTGTCACCACATTCATTATCATTAGCACCTTTGCTTTTCATAGTTACTTACCTCTTAATACGTGAATGTTCATTTCATCTTATGCCAATGCACTTGGCTATTTAGTGTATCTTACACTCATACTTAACCCTTCCAGGGTTCATCATTTCATTACATACCTCTTAGTTCCAAAAGAATTTATTTTGAGTTTAAATTGTGAGTTTTTATTTTCTTAGAATAGACTATAATTTAAATTTTAACTAATCCTCCTAGTCTCAATGTCTTTGAAGGTTGTTTGGACAGGTTTGGAAGCTGATGGTTTTTTAATAAAGAAATTAAGAAAATAATAAAGAAAAAATTTGAGAGAAAAAATATTGTAATATTATCAAAGGGGATTATTTTATTAATAATTCAACGACATACATTTATAGATATAATTTCTAACTAAAAATAGAAAATATGCTACTAACTTATCAGTAAAATTCAAATAATAAATAAAAGATTTAACTCCTAAATTCAAGTCACATATGACTCTTATAAAATAATTTTAAAAATCGTAAAAGTTATTAATTCTTTTAATTCTGCAATATCCTGAGACATATTTTTAACACTCCTCCTTGGATTGTGGATTGTAGTCTCATCTGAAATTGAACTTGTCAATAAATCTGCCAATTCATCATTTATCTTGCAAGACTTTACATCTTCAGTTGGATTAAATGGGAAAATTTTACCTCTCATTTCAATTTTTTAAATCTCTTGCTTAGTAGAATCAAAGATTCGATAATATTTGTCTCCAAATAATAATTTAAATCCTTTTCTCTATTAAGTGACCAACACTAAATAAACTTTTATCAATATCAGGCACATAAAGAACATCTGAAATTATTTTTGTACCTGAATTTATTTTAATTGAAACAGACCCTTTTCCTTTTGCAAGATACAATCACCATTCCCAATTCTGACTTTCTTATTTTCCATAGGAAAGAACTATTTAAAAAGATTTCTTTTATATGTTATGTGGTCTGTACAACTACTATCAATCATTCAAAAATCAAAATTTTTGGTTGAAAAACAAGTTGCCACCAATAAGTGGTCTTCTTCTTCTTCAGTAGTGACATGGGCAAATGTTTCATTCTTTTGAATTTTGTTTTTCCAAATCACAACTTCATGACCAAGTTGTTGCAGTTTTTGTACTGTGCATCTAGTCGTTTCCAACATTTATATGGAGGATGTCCATTTTTTCCACAGTGCTGACAAGGTGGGTAATTTTTCAAAAAATTATCCTTGCTTTCAGTTTTGTTGCTGGCTATTAATACTCCTTCAACCATGTCATCTTGCCTCATAAGTCTCCTTTGTTCCTCAGCCTGCAAAAAATTTAACAATTCTGCAAAGGTAATTTTAGACAGTTCTTGTGTATTTTCCAAGGTAGTTATACATACTTCATATTTTTTTGGCACTATAAAAAAAACTTTTTCAACACTTCTTGTATCTTTAAATTCAGTGCCTAGTAATTTTACCTTATTGACTATACCAAACAATCTGTCTGACTATTCCTTGACTATTTCTGACTCTTTCATTCTCTGCAATTCGAATTCCCTCATTAAATTTAATTCCTCATTCCTCGTATTCTTTCATCTCCAGCATATTCTTTCTTAATATAATTCCAAATATCTTTTGGTGGCGTGAGAGTCATAATTTTCGTGAAAACAGTTGTCGAAACAGCAACAATCAAAGTTGCTTTTGCCTTCGACTTAATGATTTTCTTTTCCTTGTGACTCTTGATTTAGGCAACAGTGGAATTATTTGACAGCGGATTGATTTCATAATCCTCTTCCTCGACTTCCCAAAGATCAAGAGCCTACAAGTACGTTTCCATTCTCACAACCCATAATTGATAATTCTCACCATTAAAAATAGAGCCATGCGTGAAAAACTATTTTTAGAATCATTTTTCTACTCACAGGTCCCTCAAGAAGAAGACTCTGATATCAATTGTTGGGTTGTTAATAAAGAAATTAAGAAAATAACTAGAGAAAGACTTTGAGTGAAAAAATACTGCAGTATTATCAAAGGGAATTATTTTATTAATAATCCAAAGACTTACATTTATAGATATAATTTCTAACTAAAAATAGAAAAATATTCTACTAACTTATCAGTAACATTCAAATAATAAATAAAAGAACTAATTCCGAAATTCAAGTCACATATGACTCTAATAAAATAATTTCAAAAATCCTAAAAGTAGCTACCTTTTTTTTTCTACAATATCCTGAGACATATTTTCAGCAGAAGCAAATATTCAATTGTGAATGAAGTTTGGGTTGAAACACCATCAAAAAGGAAGTTGGAGTACTTTTTGGGCACTCAGTGTCGCAACAATTGGCCGCAAATCGCTAAATAGGCCATGCCATCACAAAAGTAATCAAGGAACCTTTGCTGGTATGGAGTAAAATCCTTCATCGCGGTTGCGAGAGCCGTTGGCCACATTTACGAGGCACATAAATCTCAAGTGTCATGATCTCCTGAGCCATAAGCAACAATCGCAAAGGGTAAGAAACGAAATATTATCACAATTCCGATGAGTGGCTCGTAATTTGAGCCTGCGTGATTCTTGTTCAGTTAAAAAGGCATAAAATTTTCAAGTTCATTTCAGTTCTACAAAAAGTACTAACTGTTCCTCAACATTTCCCCCTCTAAAAATTAAAGATCTTTTGATCATTTGCTAGTAGCAGAAACTAAGCAATCAATATGTTGTGATCGGGATGAACCATTTGCTTAGCAGCAACTATGCTAAACCTTCCTTGATTCCTTTTTGATTTTTTTGTCCTAATTACTGGGTAATACATTGCATAGTGTGCCTATACATTTTTCTAACTTGTTTGCATATTTATAGGTACTTTATTCATCAAAATGGCCATCAATGTTATAAAAATGAGGAACAATTGGAGAAACATATGGTTGGGGATGAGTTCTATGACCATGAGAAATTTGTGTAAGCGAAGTGCCGCTAAATGAATGGTCGCCTCCTATCAAAATATACTACAAAGGAGAGGTACATTCTTTTGGCCAACCTTGAAGCCCGCATGTCCTATCTTTACGGTCAATTGAAGACAGTGGGTGGATATGTTCCACTGCTGAGCCTATCAAGGTAAACCATACTTTGGTTTGCAAATTCTATGCCAACACCATCGAGACCAACTTTATTAATGACTTGGTAGTCAAAATAAGTGGTAAACAAGTTTGTTTTGACCCCACTAGTATAAATGTTTACTATGACCTTTCCGTTGCTGATAGTAAGGTCACATGTAGTTCAATGAGATGAGGTGATGAGTTGAAAGTTAAGTGAGGTTCCATCGAGGCTCCAGGTCGCGGCTCCTGTCTTTACGTAAAAAAGCTAATAGTCAAAAGAAAAATAAAAGTACAAACTCTTCTCTATGCAACTTCTCTTGAGTCTTCACTTGAGTCATGACTTTTAGATATCACCTTGATTGTGGTGAGTATCTTGATTTTTAATGGATTCGAGGCTAAAATTGCAACTTATAGTGAGTTTTTGGCACTCTTCAGAATGACAATTTTAATATGTTCTTGAATTACTGCATGGTTTCTTGATCTAAAGCTTTATAAAAATACATGTCATGAAGTCAGGCTGCTACATGTATTGAAGAAGCTGATTCTCGGTATTATGGAATTGATCATTGTGAAAAGAGTTAAACTTTTTTCTTGAATTTCAAATTCATGCTTCGCTTAAGAAACCTGAAAATCATCACATGACTAAGTGTGAAAAGTACTTAATGTACATATGAATGAAATCCATGAAAAACTGAACAACTAGTGTATGTATTATAAAAGCCTCAAATAACTGGAATGAGAAATAAATAAGTTTATTAAGAAGATTGATGTTTTTGAAATGTCGTTTCACACATTCGAGGATAGTATTGTTGCACTTGGTCAAGATTCCACCTGTACATCTGTTGGGACACTAAAGATTGGACCTCCCACCACCCACCCACAGACACATTGATTCAAATATTAGGTGAGGTGCATGGCATAGATTCATAGATTCAAAATCTAGTACATGCATAGATTTAGAAGCTAGTACAAGCCTTTCCACTAGCCCTCGAGAGATCTCTTCTCCCTTAGTTTTTTTTTATTCAACCTTATCCGTTATAGTGTAGGAGCATCTGTCACGCCCTGAGCCTACACCCTGGACGTTGTCAGCACTCAATGATCATTGTTGACCTTGAGCGGACCCTTGTTTTAGCTTACTTAACTCAGTGGAAGACTTAACTCAATAAAAGAAAACATCTCATAATATAACTTAAAGTAAGTAACTTAGCCAAAATGGCACTGAAGTATCATAGGAAAATGTCTGCAATACAAAGATAGAAGACTCAACGCTAACTATCTCACTGTCTATGAAGCCTCAATAAAAATAAGATGGATGTTGAGGCAGACCCCCACAACATCCTATAAAAGAAAGACTGAAAAGAAAATAAATGTGTCCTCCAGAATGCAAGGAGGCTCACCACTGACTCTGTGTGCTCAGCTGGATCCACAAGGAGCTGGATGATGCTAATCCATGTTATCTGCGTCTGCATCATGATACGATGAAGGCCAACTGGCATCAGTACATTGAATGTACGAGTATGCGAGTTGGAATTCTAACAATAACTTAAGCTTGAAAAATAGAAAAAAGGAACAATAACCTTGGCTCTGCTCAACTCATGAATAACTTGACTTAATAAAAAGCAATTAGACACATGCAATATGTAAAGCTTTTCAAACAACGAAAAACACTTAGTTCATTAAAGAAAATGCAATAAAAAACTCAACTTTACTTATATATGAAGTAATATAGTTTATGTGGGAGATTCTCTAACCAAAAACCACCACTATGATCCTAAATGGTGGTACAACATCTTTCCCACACTAACAGAACTATCCTATACTTTGTCATCGCATAGAACTACTTAACTTCGTGAATCCACTAGCTTAACTTATGTGATCATCTAAAAAGTATGACCCATTAATACCCATGATGGCTACATAGTTTATGGAGACTTGAGTTATTATGAACTCGCATCCCCATATTGGTGCTCAATAATACTCCCAAAGATATAATTAAATCATGTGTTTTAAAAACAACTTCATTATTTAATTTGGGTTGAGATAATTTGTCACGACTGGAATCTAGACCCCAGACGAGATCGGCGTCGTTGACCTCTCAGAGGTCGCAGACAAGCCTACTTACGTCATTCTTACTTTACATAGGTTAATTTTAGCAGAAAATTTGAAACTTTTTGTTTCCTAACATACTTATAAAAACATTATCATTAATACGTAATTGTTCACCATCAACCATCTAACATTAAGAGACTGAAAGAAATAGTTCAATTCTTATAAAGCGTATAATTGCCAAAATGGCACCAACACATAGTCTGAATAAAAACAGGAAAGAAACGCTAGTGGAACATGTTCCACTAGCTCAACTCTAAAACTAAGCTAGAATATAAAACAGTAGCATCCTCGAAGACATGAGGACTTACCAAAAACGGATGAATGTTGGACGTCCGGATAACTGCAACGATGATCCTGTAGCTCTATCGTCCACCTGTGCCTGCACCTAAAATAGTAGAGTTTGTATAGGGTTAGTACACACTTGTACTAAGTATGGGTATATGCAAGCACACACCAAGGACATGCATGAGAAAGAATAGCTCTTTCCTAACAACATGATTTTTGGAAAGTCAAGTCAGTGGACTTGCCAAATTGAGATTAGGAAAGTTTCCAAATTTGGATTTGGAAAGTAAATGAGCTTTCCAAATTGGGATTAGGAATGTGATGCCATGAGAATAACATACATCATCATACTTTTCACATTTGCACACAACACATAACATTTACACATAGCACATATCATATAGCATACAGTACATTTTGCATGTAGCACATAACTTCTTTCATATCATTCATTCATATGCCATGAGACCTTGGAATCATGGACTTGACATTAAGACATCCCGGAAATGAGGGCTCAACAGATGGGACCTCAACTAGGGAATCTTCATTAGCAAACACAGAGTCTGCTTCATTCATTTATACGTACTTCATTTTATTTCATTCATAGGCCAGTGTAACCACTAGCTATACCTAGGATGTAGTTTAAGACTTTCATTAGGTTCGTTGTGCAATGACCAAGAATGACCTAATGTTATTACTTGAATCTAACTCACCTTTGATTATCCTATCCTAACACCTTTGGCATCATTCATTTCATTATGTGCATCATTTGAGGCTGGCCTCATTCATTCATTGGGAACTTTAACTTTAACCGACATAGATCATGTGAGCATCATGAAATCCAGTGTCTCCCCCACACCGAAAAGAGGTGGAATCACCGGCCAAAGTTATCCAATAACATGCTAGCGTACATGGGAATTTAACTCCGCCAGATCCCTATATTGACAGTATAGGTTCGAAGACTAGGAGATATAAGGAGACCCATACCCGGCAAGCCGGACAGTCTCATCTCATGAGAGTTACGTGAACCTCCGTTCTTCCCGAAAGAAGGCATCACCGCTCATAGCTAGCCTATCGGTGCTCATTATAAAGTTCCATTTCATTCATCTCATACGTCATGGAAGCTGGCTTCTACTATGAGGACATCATAGCTCATTAGATGATTTCTCATCTTATCATTAGTATTAAGTGTGTTAAGCTCAATACCTTCATTAGAGTGTTCATGGAGACTGGTCTCTTCATTATCTTACACTCTCATAGGTGAGTACGTATTGGTAACATTTACTTAGGCTCATTTGAGATTGCTCTCATCATTTACAATAGCCTCATATCATGTTGTCACCACATTCATTATCATTAGCACCTTTGCTTTTCATAGTTACTTACCTCTTAATACGTGAATGTTCATTTCATCATATGCCAATGCACTTGGCTATTTAGTGTATCTTACACTCATACTTAACCCTTCCAGGGTTCATCATTTCATTACATACCTCTTAGGTTCACTTACTTTTGAATGTATGTTAGACTTATGTGTCTATACATACAAGCCATGAGGCTTCATTCATATTTCGTCTAAGATTATGTGATACAAGACTTATGCATCTTGTATGTATGTCAAGATCTTGATTTCGATCTAAGTATGTGGAGTTATTCTTGGATATTTTGTTCACGCATGACTTATGTATCAATACGGAAGTTTGGGCAAGGAAACCCAAGTTTGAATCAGTTGGATATCATTTACATTTTTTGTTGATTTTATTTTTAATATTCATGACATTAGAACTCTAGATTAAATCCCAACATTAATATTGTATCATTAATTTTCTACCTAGTTTTCCTCTTAAATTGGCCGAAGGGTTGTGGGTTCGAACCCCCACAACCCCTTTTTCTTTTTCATTAACATCACATTGCCCCTTTTCGCCCAAACCAAGAGGTTGTGGGATCAAACCCCCACAGACTCTTTTATTTATTCTTCATTTTCGTTGGGCATTGGGAGGTTGTGGGTTCGAACCCCCACAGCCTCCTTAATTTTTCTTTTAATTTCGCTAGAGGCTGTGAGGTTGTGGGTTCGAACCCACACAGCCTCCTTATTTTTATTTTTATTAAAGTTTACTTAGTTAGGCGTTTGGCAGTGAGGTTGTGGGATCGAGCCCCCACTGCCTCACCTTATTTTCTTATTTAATTCTCCTTCTCCTTTCCAGCCTTGAGGTCGTGGGTTCGATTCCCACGCCTCACATTTTATTTTCTTTAATTTCTCTTCTTTCATTCGCTGCCTGGAGGTCATGGGTTCGATTCCCAAGCCTCCCATTTATTTATTTAAATTATCATTCTCTCCTTTCCCAACCAGCAGACCCCTGTTCGAATCCCCCCAACCCCATTTCATTACTTCTTGCGAGATTAAGGTTCCACACGGGTGAGGTCTCAGGTTCGAATCCTGGTGGCCTCACCCCTTTAAATAAAGTTAATTTTTTCCAGATTTCTTCATTAAACTTTAGCCTAAACTAAAGTTGTATTTTTGGCTGGAACTTTACCATCTTATTAACTTGTTTTCATCAATATTTTCACTTGAAAACTTAGGACAATTCATGGATCGTTTGATACTTTTTGGGGGAGTATTTCATGGATTCGTTAGCCAAAATGTTGACACTCAAATCAGCCCCATATCCGTTTTAATGAACATCACGATTACATAGATTTATACACGTAAAATGACAACCAAAACAATATCAAACTTGAAGCCATAAATCAAAAACTCATTTACAGTGAGTTTACAATAACATTTTGCACATACACACACTTGCACAAACATTCGAATACATGGTTGTCTTTCCCACGAATTCAAGTATACAATCAAAATCATGTTCATCACGAAATCATAACATACCTAAATCTACCAGCAATCATACCCAACCTACGATTCATTGGGAGCTAGTGACAGGGGCATGCAAAAGGGGAAACAATCCTAGTTTTTGAATGAACAATATGAACCTTAAGGGGTCTCTTGGGAAAGGGACCAAGAGAGAAGAGAACCCATACCTTAATTTTCTTGTTCAAACGTGAAGTTGCTGCCCAAAATCCTCTCCAAAAATCAGTCCAAGCTTCCTCAACGTCCACACCACTCGACAAACAACTTCTCTTTGCCTTAACATTTTGGTTACTTTGTTTTTCTTAAAATTTCATGTGAGTTCTTCAAGTGTGAACAACTCTTGATGTATTTTCAGTTCTTAACCTTAATTTGGCAGAGAATAAACGTGAAAGAGATTATTTTTTTTGAGCGTGGAGAGGTGATAGACGTGTTAGGAGAGTGTTAGTTTAGGTTTAGGAGTCTAATTCAAGACTTAGTCAAAATAAGGCATCTTAATTAATAAATAATTAATAATAAAAATCTGATTTTTCTTTTTATTAAATCAGCTAATAATTATTAATTAATTAAATTAATTTTTCAATTTAAATAAAAACAAGTTAAATCATTGCTTCCACCTAGGTTCGAACCCGGGTGTAGCAAGACTTCACTCTTAGAGCTCACATTCGGCTCTCTCTCTCAAAATTGCCCTTCCATTTTATTAAATAATTAATTATTTATATATTTAGGGTAATTACGATATTACCCTTAGCCTGGTAAAAGACCATTTTACCCCTAGACCCTCAAAACTTAAAATTTCTTCTTTTTAAGTTCAGTAAAGACTCCTTCGATTAAATCTTTATTTTTGAGAGCCTTACTTTGTTGGTTCCAACCTTTCCAAGCTCAACTAACTCCCCAAGTTAGTTGGCTTGGTCGTAGTAAGGGTTCTGAGGTCTGTTTCTACGCGTATCAGTCTTTGTGAACCTTGGTCTAATCGCAAGCATTCTTGACAACCTAAGTCTTGATCCTATTAATTTTTAGGGTTGTTACTTTATCCCCCCCCCCCTTAGGAACATTCGTCCCCGAATGACACTACTACTTCACATCGTAATGCCAGTCAGATCATAATAAAATCACTATACACAGTCAATCAATAGCACCAAAATACGGGGCAATAAGGAAACATATGTTTAAGAGTATAAAGTCTAACCTCAAGAGCTGAACAGGTGAGGGTAGCGGGCTCTCATGTCGGCCTCAGTCTCCCACGTAGCACCCTCAACAAGATGATTTCTCCACAATACCTTCACTGTGGCAATCTCCTTGTTCCTCAGCCGCTTGACCTGTCTGTCTAAGATCTCAACAGGTACCTCCTCATAAGACAAGTCTTCACCAACCCCAAACCTTCAACAGGTAAGATTGATGCTGGATCACCTAGGCACTTCTTCAACATAGAGACATGAAAGACTGGATGTAAGCAGTAGTCAACCTGTCCCTAATCATTCTGACCTTCTCTAAGGCCTCATGAATGATCTCCGGACCCAAAATGGATGACTCTCCAACCTCGAACCAAACAACTGGAGATCTACACCTCCTACCATACAGTGCCTCAAACGGTGCAATCCCAATGCTGGAGTGATAGCTATTATTATACGAGAACTCTATCAAAGGCAGATGGTCATCCCAGTTACCTCTGAAGTAAATCACACACGCTCTCAACATATCCTCCAATGTCTGTATGGTGCGCTCTGCCTGCCCATCTGTCTGAGGGTGAAAGGTAGTGCTAAGCTTCACCTGCGTGCCCAAGCTCTTCTGGAAATATCTCTAGAAATGAGAAGTAAACTGAGCTCCTCTATCTGAAATAATAGACAAGGGAATCCCATGCCATCTGACAATCTCATCAATGTAGAGTCTCACATAATCCTCGGCTCCGTAAGTAGACTTCACAGGGATAAAGTGGGCAGACTTAGTCAATCTGTCCACAATAACCCATATAGAGTCATGCTGCCTCCTAGTCCTCGGAAGTCCAATCACGAAGTCCATACTAATGGCCTCCCATTTCCAAGTCAGAACCTCAATAATCTGAGTCAGACCACCAGGCTGAAGATGCTCTTCTGTAACCTGCTGACAATTAGGACACTTGGCAACATATTCTGCAATGTCCTTCTTCATGCCATCCCACCAATAAATTAGCTTGAGATCATGATACATCTTGGTGGAACCTAGATGTATAGAATATCTGGAACCATGGGCCTCTGCAACAATCCTGGTCCGCAAATCATCCACATCTGGCACACAAAGCCGGTCCTGATACCTAAGTATGCCATCACCTCCCAAAGCAAAAGACTCATTCATCTTCATCAGCACTGAGTCCTTCAGCTCCATCAACACGGGATCTAGATGCTGACCCTGCTTGACTTCAACTACCAAGGATGATTCAGAACTAGGATGAGCTGAAACATCCCCACTAGTGTAGTCACCCAAACGCACACCCAGTCTGGCCAGTCTGTGTACATCTTTCACCAGCTCCTTCTTCTCATCCTCAATGTGAGCTGTACTTCCCATGCTCATCCTGCTCAAAGCATCAGCTACAACATTAGCCTTACCTGGATGGTAGTGCACATTCATGTCATAATCCTTCAACAGCTCCAACCATCTCCGCTGACGTAGATTCAACTCCCTCTGTGTGAACACGTACTGGAGACTCTTATGGTCTGTGAACACATCTACATGCACTCCATACAGATAATGCCTCCACAGCTTCAGTGCAAACACCACAGCTGCCAACTCCAGGTCATGAGTGGGATAATTCGTCTCATGAACCTTGAGCTGTCTGGATGCATAGGCTATCACCTTACCAACCTGCATAAGAACACAACCCAAACCAACCCTAGATGTATCATAATAAACAGTGTAATTCTCACCACACTTAGGCAAAGTAAGCACCGGGGCTGAAGTGAGTCTGTCCTTGAGCTCCTGGAAACTCTTCTCACAAGTCTCCGTCCATTCAAACTTGGCTTTCTTCTTAGTCAAAGCTGTCAATGTGGCAGCAATGGAAGAAAAGCCCTCCACAAACCTGCGGTAGTAACCAGCCAATCCCAAAAAGCTATGGATGTCAGTAGGAGTAAGAGGCTTTGGCCAGTTCTTAACAGCCTCAGTCTTCCTGGGATCCACCTCCATGCCCTGATCGGACACAACATGACCCAGGAAGGTCACTGATCTCAGCCAGAATTCATATTTGCTGAATTTGGCATACAACTGATGCTGTCTAAGTACCTGCAAGGTTAGTCTCAAATGTTGTTCATGCTCTTTCTTGGTCTTAGAGTAGATGAGAATGTCATCAATGAATACTATGACGAAAGAGTCAACGTATTCACGGAAGACCATGTTCATGAGATCCATAAATGCAGCAGGTGCATTCATGAGACCAAATGACATGACTAAAAATTCATAGTGACCATAGCGGGTACGAAAGGCTGTCTTTGGGATATCTCCATCCTTAACCCTAAGCTGATGATACCCTGAACGAAGATCAATCTTAGAGAAGAAACTAGACCCTTAGAGCTGGTCGAACAAATCATCTATTCTGGGGAGTGGATACTTATTCTTTATAGTGACTTTGTTGAGCTGCCGATAATCGATACACATTCTAAGGGTACCATCTTTCTTTTTTACAAACAACACTGGAGCGCCCCAAGGGGATATGCTCGGCTGAATGAAACCCTTGTCAGTGAGATCTTTTAACTGCAGCTTCAACTCTTTGAGTTCGGCTGGAGCCATTCTGTAAGGAGGAATGAGATTGGTTTAGTATCGGGTTCTAAATCGATACCAAAGTCAATCTCTCGAAGGGGAGGGACTCCAGGCAAATCATCAGGAAACGCATCTAAGAACTCCTTCACTACAGGTACTGAGTCGATGGAAGGAATGCCATGATCTAAATCATTAACACTCACAAGATGACACAATAACCCCTTAGACATCATTTTATTTGTTTTAAGGTTAGAAATCACGGGGTTAGGACGACTCGAATTGTACCCCTCCCAGACTAACTCTTCTTCATTAGGGAAGCGAAATCTCACCACTCTACTAAGACAGTCCAAGCAAGTATAACAACTGTGAAGCCAATCCATGCCAAGAATAACATCAAAATCATGCATGGGTAACTCAACCAAGTTTGCACACATAGTTTTTCCACTAAAAACTATTGGGCAATCCTTGTATACTCTATCAGTTCTTACATTTTCTCCTAAAGGTGTACTAACCACTATAGGATCATGCAGAACTTCAGGCAATGTCTCAAAAGTAAGAGCAAGCAGAGGAGTTACAAAGGAAAGTGTAGACCCTGGATAAAGTAAAGCATAAACAGAAGTTGAGAACACTTGCAGCATACCTGTGACCACATCAGCGGACTTCTCCTGCTCCTCTCTGCCTTTCAGGGTATAGAACCTGTTCCTCTTAGGAGGCTCGGCTGCTGCTGCACCCTGTGGATTAGGCCTAGGCTTAGTATTACCTCCAGCCTGACCACTGTTCTGTGGACAGTCTCTGACCATGTGTCCACTTTTACCACAACCGAAGCAGGCATTAGTGCCATGTCTACACTCTCCACTGTGAGCTCGGCCACACTTAGCACAATTCTTCTTAGGACGCTGCATCTCACCTCCATTGCCCTTCTTGGGCTCAGGTCTGCCTCCTCTAGGTGTAGCACTCCTATGAGGATTAGAATTCCCAGAACTCTGTTGCCCCTTTTTGAACCTTGGCTGCTCACGGACGCCAAAGTTGTTCCTGTGGCCTCCATGACTGGGTCCTGCCTGATCTTGAGGCCTAGGCCTCCTAACATCACGAACACCTCTCTTTCTGCGGCTGTCCTCTACCTGCTGGACATGCACCATCAACCTAGAAAGATCCATATTATCATGGAGCATTGCAGATCGACATTCCTCCTCTAGGTCTCCATTGATTCCTGTGAGGAACCTGCTCATCTCATCCCTGTTGTTAGAAACCAGGTAAGTAGCATACCTGGATGATATCAACAAAGTTCAGTATTATCCTCATTCTTGCTATTAAATACTAGGAAAAATAACATACCTTAACAGCTTAACAAACTTCAGGGAATACTCCTTGACTGTCATAGAGCCTTGTTTAAGGTTGATGAATTCCTCAACCGTGGCCTCCCTAATCTCCCTGGGAAAGAATCTCTCCAGAAATGCTGTCTTGAACAACTCCCATGTGACTGGCACTCCACCTAAGACATGGCTATCTTGCCACATCTTGCACCAAGTCTGTGTAACATCCTTGAGCTGATAGGAAGCCAACTCAGCCTTCTCAATATCGGTGGCCCCCATAGCCACCAGGATCTTATGAATCTCATCCACAAACTCCTGGGGATCCTCTGATGTCCTAGACCCTGTGAAAATAGGAGGATTCATCCTCGTGAAATCCCTCAGCCTGTCAGCCATGCTACGAACCGGTGGGTTCTCCCTCTGAACATCCTGCCGGTTGACCTGGGCAGTCATAGCTTGGGCCTGCATAGTAATGGCTTGTGACATCTGGGCCAGAGATGCCCTCACCTCAGCATCAGTCATCCCAGCTGGATTAGCTGGCACAACCACTCCTTCAGCTGGATCCTGGGGTGAAACTCGGTTACCCCCAGCAGCCGCTCCTCCTCTCCTCTAACCATTAGCTCTCCTAGTGTTCATTCTCTCGAAAAACAAAAAGGATTGATGTTAGACACGCTCATAACACCAAGAACTCAGACACTAGGAAAAGCACGATAAGATCAGAAGAAAGGAAATTTTCCTACGCATCATGCAGTCTCTAATTCAGGATAGTGGTGCACTTCACTACCATGACTTAGAAACTACTCAATGTAGTTGATGTGAACTTATTATTTTCGTAACTTAACCTAATGCTCTGATACCAACTTTGTCACGACTGGAATCTAGACCCCAGACGAGACCGGCGTCGTTGACCTCTCAGAGGTCGCAGACAAGCCTACTTACGTCATTCTTACTTTACATAGGTTAATTTTAGCGGAAAATTTGAAACTTTTTGTTTCCTAACATACTTATAAAAACATTATCATTAATATGTAATTGTTCACCATCAACTATCTAACATTAAGAGATAAGCAACTGAAAGAAATAGTTCAATTCTTATAAAGCGTATAACTGCCAAAATGGCACCAATACATAGTCTGAATAAAAACAGGAAAGAAACGCTAGTGGAACATGCTCCACTAGCTCAACTCTAAAACTAAGCTAGAATATAAAATAGTAGCATCCTCGAAGACATGAGGACCTACCAAAACCGGATGAATGCTGGACGTCCGGATAACTGCAACGATGATCCTGTAGCTCTATCGTCCACCTGTGCCTGCACCTAAAATAGTAGAGTTTGTATAGGGTTAGTACACACTTGTACTAAGTATGGGTATATGCAAGCACACACCAAGGACATGCATGAGAAAGAATAGCTCTTTGCTAACAACATGATTTTTGGAAAGTCAAGTCAGTGGACTTGCCAAATTGAGATTAGGAAAGTTTCCAAATTTGGATTAGGAAAGTAAATGAGCTTTCCAAATTTGGATTAGGAAAGTGATGCCATGAGAATAACATACATCATCCTACTTTTCACATTTGCACACAACACATAACATTTACACATAGCACATATCATATAACATACAATACATTTTGCATGTAGCACATAACTTCTTTCAAATCATTCATTCATATGCCATGAGATCTTGGAATCATGGACTTGATATTAAGACATCCCGGAAATGAGGGCTCAACAGATGGGACCTCAACTAGGGAATCTTCATTAGCAAACACAGAGTCTGCTTTATTCATTCATACGTACTTCATTTTATTTCATTCATAGGGCAGTGTAACCACCAGCTATACCTAGGATTTAGTTTAAGACTTTCATTAGGTTCGTTGTGCAATGACCAAGAATGAGCTAATGTTATTACTTGAATCTAACCCACCTTTGATTATCCTATCCTAACACCTTTGGCATCATTCATTTCATTATGTGCATCATTTGAGGCTGGCCTAATTCATTCATTGGGAACTTTAACTTTAACCGACATAGATTATGTGAGCATCATGAAATCCAGTGTCTCCCCCACACCGAAAAAAGGAGGAATCATCGGCCAAAGTGATCCAATAACATGCTAGCGTACATGGGAATTTAACCCCGCCAGATCCCTATATTGGCAGTATAGGTTCGAAGACTAGGAGATAAAAGGAGACCCATACCCGGCAAGCCGGACAGTCTCATCTCATGAGAGTTACGTGAACCTCCGTCCTTCCCGAAAGAAGGCATCACCGCTCATAGCTAGCCTATCGGTGCTCAGTATAAAGTTCCATTTCATTCATCTCATACGTCATGGAAGCTGGCTTCTACTATGAGGACATCATAGCTCATTAGATGATTTCTCATCTCATCATTAGTATTAAGTGTGTTAAGTTCAATACCTTCATTAGAGTGTTCATAGAGACTGGTCTCTTCATTATCTTACACTCTCATAGGTGAGTACGTATTGGTAACATTTACTTAGGCTCATTTGAGTTGCTCTCATCATTTACAATAGCCTCATATCATGTTGTCACCACATTCATTATCATTAGCACCTTTGCTTTTCATAGTTACTTACCTCTTAATACGTGAATGTTCATTTCATCATATGCCAATGCACTTGGCTATTTAGTGTATTTTACACTCATACTTAACCCTTCCAGGGTTCATCATTTCATTACATACCTCTTAGGTTCACTTACTTTTGAACGTATGTTAGACTTATGTGTCTATACATACAAGCCATGAGGCTTCATTCATATTTCGTCTAAGATTATGTGATACAAGACTTATGCATCTTGTATGTATGTCAAGATATTGATTTCGATCTAAGTATGTGGCATTATTCTTGGATATTTTGTTCACGCATGACTTATGTATCAATACGGAAGTTTGGGCAAGGAAACCCAAGTTTGAATCAGTTGGATATCATATAAATTTTTCGTTGATTTTATTTTTAATATTCATGACATTAGAAGTCTAGATTAAATCCCAACATTAATATTGTATCATTAATTTTCTACCTAGTTTTCCTCTTAAATTGGCCGAAGGGTTGTGGGTTCGAACCCTAACAACCCCTTTTTCTTTTTCATTAACATCACATTTCCCCTTTTCGCCCAAACCAAGAGGTTGTGGGATCAAACCCCCACAACCTCTTTTATTTATTCTTCATTTTCGCTGGGAATTGGGAGGTTGTGGGTTCGAACCCCCACAGCCTCCTTAATTTTTCTTTTAATTTCGCTAAAGTCTGTGAGGTTGGGGGTTCGAACCCCCACAGTCTCCTTATTTTTATTTTTATTAAAGTTTACTTAGTTAGGCGTTTGGAAGTGAGGTTGTGGGATCGAGCCCCCACAGCCTTACCTTATTTTCTTATTTAATTCTCCTTCTCCTTTCCAGCCTTGAGCTTTTATTCGCTGCCTGGAGGTCGTGGGTTCGATTCCCACGCCTCCCATTTATTTATTTAAATTATCATTCTCTCCTTTCCCAACCAGCAGACCCCTGTTCGAATCCCCCCAACCCCATTTCATTACTTCTTGCGAGATTAAGGTTCCACACGGGTGAGGTCTCAGGTTCGAATCCTGGTGGCCTCACCCCTTTAAATTAAGTTAATTTTTTCCAGATTTCTTCATTAAACTTTAGCCTAAACTAAAATTGTATTTTTGGCTGGAACTTTACCATCTTATTAACTTGTTTTCATCAATATTTTCACTTGAAAACTTAGGACAATTCATGGATCGTTTGATACTTTTTGGGGGAGTATTTCATGGATTCGTTAGCAAAAATGTTGACACTCAAATCAGCCCCATATCCGTTTTAATGAACATCACGATTACATAGATTTATACAAGTAAAATGACAACCAAAACAATATCAAACTTGAAGCCATAAATCGAAAACTCATTTACAGTGAGTTTACAATAACATTTTGCACATACACACACTTGCACAAACATTCGAATACATGGTTGTCTTTTCTACGATTTCAAGTATACAATCAAAATCATGTTCATCACGAAATCATAACATACCTAAATCTACCATCAATCATACCCAACCTACGATTCACTGGGAGCTAGTGATTTTTCTTTTAATTTCGCTAAAGGCTGTGAGGTTGGGGGTTCGAACCCCCACAGTCTCCTTATTTTTATTTTTATTAAAGTTTACTTAGTTAGGCGTTTGGCAGTGAGGTTGTGGGATCGAGCCCCCACAGCCTCACCTTATTTTCTTATTTAATTCTCCTTCTCCTTTCCAGCCTTGAGGTCGTGGGTTCGATTCCCACGCCTCACATTTTCTTTTCTTTAATTTCTCTTCTTTTATTCGCTGCCTGGAGGTCGTGGGTTCGATTCCCACGCCTCCCATTTATTTATTTAAATTATCATTCTCTCCTTTCCCAACCAGCAGACCCCTGTTCGAATCCCCCCAACCCCATTTCATTACTTCTTGCGAGATTAAGGTTCCACACGGGTGAGGTCTCAGGTTCGAATCCTGGTGGCCTCACCCCTTTAAATTAAGTTAATTTTTTCCAGATTTCTTCATTAAACTTTAGCCTAAACTAAAATTGTATTTTTGGCTGGAACTTTACCATCTTATTAACTTGTTTTCATCAATATTTTCACTTGAAAACTTAGGACAATTCATGGATCGTTTGATACTTTTTGGGGGAGTATTTCATGGATTCGTTAGCCAAAATGTTGACACTCAAATCAGCCCCATATCCGTTTTAATGAACATCACGATTACATAGATTTATACACGTAAAATGACAACCAAAACAATATCAAACTTGAAGCCATAAATCGAAAACTCATTTACAGTGAGTTTACAATAACATTTTGCACATACACACACTTGCACAAACATTCGAATACATGGTTGTCTTTCCTACGATTTCAAGTATACAATCAAAATCATGTTCATCACGAAATCGTAACATACCTAAATCTACCAGCAATCATACCCAACCTACGATTCATTGGGAGCTAGTGACAAGGGCATGCAAAAGGGGAAACAATCCTAGTTTTCGAATGAACAATATGAACCTTAAGGGGTCTCTTGGGAAAGGGACCAAGAGAGAAGAGAACCCATACCTTAATTTTCTTGTTCAAACGTGAAGTTGCTGCCCAAAATCCTCTCCAAAAATCAGTCCAAGCTTCCTCAACGTCCACAGCACTCGACAAACAACTTCTCTTTGCCTTAATGTTTTGGTTACTTTGTTTTTCTTAAAATTTCATGTGAGTTCTTCAAGTGTGAAGAAATCTTGATGTATTTTCAGTTCTTAACCTCAATTTGGCAGAGAATAAACGTGAAAGAGATTTTTTTTTGAGCGTGGAGAGGTGATAGACGTGTTAGGAGAGTGTTAGTTTAGGTTTAGGAGTCTAATTCAAGACTTAGTCAAAATAAGGCATCTTAATTAATAAATAATTAATAATAAAAATATGATTTTCCTTTTTATTAATTCAGCTAATAATTATTAATTAATTAAATTAATTTATCAATTTAAATAAAAACAAGTTAAATCTTGCTTCCACCTAGGTTCGAACCCGGGTGGAGCAAGACTTCACTCTTAGAGCTCACATTCGGCTCTCTCTCTCAAAATTGCCCTTCCATTTTATTAAATAATTAATTATTTATATATTTAGGGTAATTACGATATTACCCTTAGCCTGGTAAAAGACCATTTTACCCCTAGACCCTCAAAACTTAAAATTTCTTCTTTTTAAGTTCGATAAAGACTCCTTCGATTAAATCTTTATTTTCGAGAGCCTTACTTGGTTGGTTCCAACCTTTCCAAGCTCAAATAACTCCCCAAGTTAGTTGGCTTGGTCGTAGTAAGGGTTCTGAGGTCTGTTTCTACGCATATCAGTCTTTGTGAACCTTGGTCTAATCGCAAGCATTCTTGACAACCTAAGTCTTGATCCTATTCATTTTTAGGGTTGTTACATAATTGCTCAACACTTAGCTTTAGAAAGCTCTTTTGGAATCAATATTCCAATTTCTTGCTCAAAACTCTTTTGTAAATCTTAGTTTCCTCTATCTTAAATGTGGAAACATTTATAGACTCTTAGGGAATTCTTAGTTCCCTTATAACTTTTGAGAAATGAACTCAACTCTTTACTCTTTACTTAGCTTGAAACTTGAGTCTTAAATCAACTCTTAGGGAATACTTAGCTCCCTTATATTTCTTTGAAGGGAGGACTTCAAATCTTTACTCTTTACTTAACTTGAAATTTAAGTGTTAAAAAAAAGTTAAAACGTTGTTAAAGAACCTTGAGAAGAACGAGAAGAAAAAACAGAAATTCATGACAATGATGATGGACACACTCAAGAAATTATGTGGTTCTGGAGATGATGATAAAGTTCTCCTCTATAGACCTGGTAGTTGTAGTTTTAACTGAGGAGCCTAAGGGAGCCCCTCGTATTCTCTTTTTTATTTTTATATTGTGAGGACACAATTTCATTTTAAGTTTAGGCTGCCTCCCTTGTGATTAGTTGTTCTTGTTCGTATTATGATTGTACCCTTGTAAGGCATATTCAATTTTATATTTATTTGATTATTCCTGTTACGCCCCGAGGCTATCCCATTGAGGAAAACACGAAACCTAGAATCACGAATGACTCCAAGCCAAACCTGAGCTGGCATATCATAAGCATACAAAAATATGCTGAAATAAGAGATACTAAGTAGAAGCTTAAAACAGTGGTAACTGAAAGTGTGGAATACCCAACTCATATGAATATATGAAATGTACTAAGATTTCAAAATTAACTGAAAGATCACACTCAAATATAAAATTGAATCAAATACTATGTCATAAATAATCCTCTAACTAACTAGAGATGCTAGGACATGCCCATAGCTAACTCTAGCAAAAACTGAAACTAAAATAAGAGATTAAATGTAAAAGAAAATGTCTATCGTCCTCAAATAATGAGGACTCACCCTTGATACTATCGAATGCGGATCGGGAACCGATCTATACATGATTTGAATGCAGAGGACCTTAACCAAAAGATGTAGCGCAGAGTATGTGTTAGTACTTGAAAGGTACTAAACATGCAGTATAGGATACAATTGTTACAAAAACATGATAATCTGATTAGGAATACTCTAACAGTTAAATCACAAAAATTTTCTGAACCTGCCAAAGCCCCTAGGACAGTCTTTATCCATCAAGGTCTGGTGCTCCACGCCTCTTAGAGCGCCAAGGACGCCTGCAGACCCCATTCTTTCCTCATCTTTTCACTCTTGTTCCTAAGTGATGTACCCACATTTCTTAGTTGGTTCTAACACTCTATGTTACATCTAAACATCATGAAATCATCTATAAACATGAGATCATGAAACTTGAATCCATAATTCAATTCAAGGGAAGTTAAGAAGAAGTTAAAAGTCAAGTCTAAAAGTTAAGAAGTAACTCAAAGTAAGTCTGTAAGGTTTTCAAGAGTCTTAAGCTAATATTTTTACTTTATTTTAAGGCTCAAGCTACAAGTTGATCAAAGAGTAATGACTTGAGTTAAAATTCTCGAAAGTTATAAGGGAACTAAGTATTCCCCAAGAGTTAAGTTACAAGTTGAGCAAAGAGTAAAGAGTTGAATTCATTTCTCAAAAGTTATAAGGGAACTAAGTATTCCCAAGAGTGAAAAATGTATTTCACATTTTGATCAAGAAAGAAAGCTAGACTTCCAACAGAGCCTTTAACTAGTTTTAGTAAAGAGGAAACTATGATTTCCAAGAGAGTTTTTAATAGCTATGTTTGAGCAAATTATGTCAAGCAAAAGAAGTAGTTATTTTAAAAACACATGAGCTCAGTATTTTGGGAGTAGTATTGAGCACAAATATAAGAACGGGAGTTCATATTAACTCAAGCCCCCATAAACCATGTAGCTAACATGGACAGATGAAGGGTCATGCTTTTGAGATGATTCATTAGTGCTTTTTATTATTGATTAGTGGATCCACTTAGTAGTTCAGGTTCTATATCAACGACAAGGTATAGGACGACAAGGTATAATCAAACCTTTCTGGCTTACCATCGATTTCTCAAGATAGAAAGTGAAATCGAGAATTAGAGGTGTACATGCCCAGGTTAGTTTAGGTTTTTCAAATATCAAACCTAACTATTTGTGTAAAACTTTTAAATTTATAAACCAAAGGAAACTAATAAAACTCAATTTTTTTTTCAAATTCTTCAAATACCAAGCGAAATCATTGTGTCAGATTTTTAAATTTTAAATCAAATTAAACTAATAAATCTTAGATTTTTTCAGGGTTTTGGGGTTTTTCGATAAAGTGTACATGCAAACATATAATTAACTTGAAATCCAGATATTTCTTTAGTCCAATCAAAATATAACTACCTAAGGTGTTTCTTAAAAAACTAACACAAAATATTAGATGACTGATAACACTAAAATATTCAATAAAAACAATAATGAAATCATCATATAAAATGAATATTGCAAAGTCATAATAAAAATGATCATAATTTTAAAGTTCTAAATCAGGTTAAAATAAGTCTAATAAGTATTAGCTATATTATTAACATTTTAAAAAAGTTAAAATTAGATTATGTATTTTGAATGTCTAAACCAATGTAAAACTAAAGAACAAAGATTCAACATTACTGTCATTCTTAGTGTTGAATTAATTAATTTTGTTAGCATAATATTGATTTGATTTTGAGTTGAGCTTTATTAGAGTTACTAATATCTATGGATTATAAACTTTATTGGACCATTCAAAATTCTAAGTTTTAAAGAAATATAAAAAAATATGTTAAAAGATAAAAATTGTGAAAACATATGCAAGTAATATTTAGAAGTTACATCAAAGTAAATACTTTAAGTATAAAATAAAATTTTAAAAATATATATATAATATCGAGTTGATTTGGTATCAGGTTGACTTTTTTTAGTTAAAACCAAACCAACCCAAGTATAGTTGAGCTTTTTTTTTTCCAATACCAAACCAAGTAAAAACCAAACCATTAGTCGTTTTTTTTGTTTGACTCGACTTGCAATTTGATTCGATTTTTAATTTGGTTTTGTATTGTAGCTAGTTCCTCTACCTGGAAGAACTTGTTGAGTGTGTGAGAATTTTCTTTTGTTGGGAAAGTGATTTTCTTACCATGGATGATATTTATTCAAGAGATAAATGGTACAAGACTCAATGCGTTTGCAACTTATAATGTGAAGAAGTGTCTAAGATGTGTTTGAAAAAATGCTTCTATTAGACCTTGATTGTAACATATAGTAGCTCGTAATAGCCAAAAATAAGTTAAGAAACTAAAATTTATCAGTTTTTGAAAGAATAGGAAAAATCTAGAAAATTCCTAAGTTTAAGAAGTGAGTTTTGGTCCTTTTCAAACGACCATAACTTCTAGCTCAGGATGAGTTAGAGTCAGTTCTTTATATGGTTGGAAATCCCTCAGAAAGATCTTTCCAACGGCTCTAAGTTTGAATTATTTCAATATAATATGAGGGATATATTCCTTTCGAAAGTTGGGCTGTTGAAGTAAGAAATGTCCAATTCAGGATTTTAGTAAGGGCAAACTTGTCTTTTCACCTATCTATTTCCAAATTCGTTTTAAGGGTTTATTTGAGGTTAAAATTGGTTGGAATTCATAATAGAAAGGTTATTTACGCTTAGGGCTTGGAGAAGAGAAAAGAGAAGAAGGAAAAAGGGAGAAAAGATCAAGGATTCATCAAGAACGCCAAGATTTTCGAGTGGAATTCGTCGGGGGTGATCCTATTAAGGTAAGTGACATATTTACGTTTTGAGCTAGTTCACCCACACACCAACTCATTTAGTTCATCGAATTTTGAATAGCTTGAATGATGAAAAGTGAAGTTCTTGATGAACATTGTTGAAATCTTAATGGTTGAGTTATTACATGCCTTTAGTTGATTTGATGGTGTTTCCGGGTTGTTTCTCAATTCTAATCTATTGGGTATTTAGGTTATTAGTTATCCTAAGTGTTTGGGGGAATATCCATGAAAGTTTAGAAGGTTTAGAGATGAAAAACGGAGAAAAAAAGTCGATACTCCATCTGACAGGCCCTGGGGCGCCGCGCCTGCTTGAGACCCACAGGACATGCTTTGTCCGACAAGACCTGGAACGCCGTGCCAGCCAAATCCCCTCAGGACAGTCTTTGTTCGTCAGGCTCTGGCGCTCCACGCCTCTCAGAGCGCCAAGGACCCCTGGAGACCCCATTCTTTCCAAATCGTTTTGCACTAGTTGCTCAGTGATATACCCACGTTTCTTAGTTGATTCCAACACTCTAAGGTACAACTAAACGTCATGAAATCATCCATAAATATTAGATCATGAACCTTGAATCCATAATCCAATTAAAGGAAAGTTAAGATCAAAGTCAAAGAAGTTAAGAGTCAAGTCTAAAAGTTAAGAAGCAAGTCAAAGTAAGTCCTTAAGGTTTTCAAGAGTCTTAAACAAGCATTTTAACTTTGTTTTAAGCCTCAAGCTACAAGTTGAGCAAAGAGTAATGAGTTGAGTTAAAATTCTCCAAAGTTATAATGGAATTAAGTATTCCCCATGACTTAAGTTACAAGTTGAGCATAAAGTAAAGAGTTGAGTTCATTTCTCAAAAGTTATAAGGGAACTAAGTATTCCCCAAGAGTTACAAATGTATTTCACATTTTGAGCAAGAAAAGAAGTTAGACTTCCAACAGAGTCTTTGGCTAGTTTCAGTTAAGAGTAAACCATTATTTCCAAGAGAGCTTTTAAAAGCTCAGTTTGAAGATGTTTTTAAAACATATGAGGAGAGTATTTTGGGAGTAGTATTGAGCACCGTATCTAGACGCGAGATTATATTAACTTAAGCCCCCATAAATCATGTAGCTAACATGGACAGATGAAGGGTCATACTTTTAAGATGATTCCTTAGTATTTTTTAGCATAGACTAGTGGATCCACTTGGTAGTTCAGGTTCTATACCGACGACAATGTATAGGACGGTACTCTTGCAACGTGAGGTAAGACATTGTACTATCGTTTAGGATCAAAGTGATGGTTGTCGGTTAGAAAATCTCCCACAAAAACTATGTTACTTTCATATATAAGTAAAGTTGAGTTTGCTATTGCATTTTCTTTAACAAACTAGGTTGTTTCATTGTCTTACAAAGCTTTATATATATTGCATATGTTTTAATTGCCTTATATGTATTGAGTTGAGTATTAATGAGTTGAGATGAACCAAGGTCAGTTTCTTATTATTCCTTTCTAACTTTAAGTTATTGTTAAGCATTCCCACCCGTATACTCGTACATTCAATGTACTGATTACACTGACGTACATCGTCTTATGATGTAAACACAAGTAATGAGAATCTTCATCCAGTGCCTCGTTGATCCAGTTTGAGGACTGAGAGTGAGGGGTGAGCCTCCTTGCATTCCCGAGGACTCTTTTAATTGCTTTCCATATTTTTACTTATAGAATGTTGTGGGTTTTGTACCAACATTCATCTTTGTATTATAGAGGCTTCATAGACAGATAGTCAGTCAGATTATTCAGTTTGAGTCTCTTCTTATCTGGTATTTCAGATATTCAAATTTTGAGGCTTAGGTGCCATTTTGGCCAAGACATTTCTTTAAGCCATTTGTATGAGAATGTTTCTCTCTTTATTATTAAGATAAGTCTTCTGCTGATTTAAGTAAGTAAGGCCAAGGGTTCGCTCAAGACCACCAATGGTCATTGGGTGCCAGCCACGTACAAGATGTAGGCTCGGGTTGTGACAAATATGGTATAGAGCATAAAGTTCAAGAGTCTTAGGGAGTCTATTAAGTTGTGTGTACGTCCTATTTATCGGTGTGATGCGCACCATATCTATAATTAGGAGGCTGCAACATTTATGAATTTCTTCACTTCCTTTTATACTCACTTCGTGCGTTAGAGTTTATCTCTGAAAGTCTCTCTCTAGTTCGTGCTTACGCATGGTTTAGATAATTATGCCTCCACGAAGAGAAGCACGAGATAACCCAGCTAGGTGAAATGTTGAACCTCAGGAACAAGTGTTACCCAATGCACTTGAAGTGCAACCTCTAGAGGAGGTTAGCCACACTGAGTTCTGTGAAGCTACTAGGATGATAAGTAAGGCTTTGACTATCCAGATAGGTCAACAGAGAGGATCTCAATGACAAGAGGGTGACACCTCGAGAATTCAGGTGTTCCTGAGAATGAATCCTCCCAGTTTCACCAGTTCGAGCACTACTGAGGATCCAATAAACATTGTGAAAGACTGGAAGAAGGTTTTTTATGTGATTCATATCATTGATGTTGAGAGAGTCAAGCTAGCTGCATACTAACTGAAGAATGTGGTTAGGATTTGGTTCGACTAGTGGAAGGAGGGTAGAGATGTGAATGTAACACATCCGAGTTGTGCTTGTTTTGAAGAGGCTTTCTTGGGGCATTTCTTTCCCCGGGAACTGAAGAGGCTAGGGTGCGAGAATTCCTCACACTTAAGCAGGATTCTCTAAGTGTTCATGAATATGGGTTGAAGTTCACCCAACTATCTCGTTATGCTCCGGAGATGGTTAAAGACATGAGGAGTAGAATGAGTTTGTTTGTTGTTGGGTAAGGCCGTCTGTCAAGCAAGGAGGGTCGGGCAGCAATGCTTATTGGGTACATGGACATTTTGAGATTCATAGTCTATGTGCAACAAGTTGAAAAAGAGGATCTGAGGGAGAGAGAGGATTACAGGAACAAGAAAGCCAAGACTGGGAATGAGTATGGGCTGCAGAAAGGTGTTTCGAATCGTCCACAATTTCAAAAACAAAAGAGGAATTCACCATCATCTGCTAGTGCACCTGCATCGAGAAACAGAGTTGAGTATAATGGCCAAAATTCACAGTCAAGGCTAGACCAGCCCAGTCCCAAGGTAGTGTGGCACAAGAAGGTAATTGGGCTCCTACATGTGTTAGGTGTGGTAAAACCACGTCGGTAAGTGTCGTGATGGCCAGTAAGGTTACTTCAAGTGCGGTCAAGAGGGTCACTTTATGAAAGAGTATCTTAAGAATAAGCAGGGTGGTCGAAATCCAGGCAATAGAGCCTAATCTTCACCATTTGCACCACCAGAAAGGGTTGCACCTAGAGGACCTACTTCCGGCACTGCCGGAGGAGAAATTCACCTCTATGCAATCACTAGCTGCCAAGAGCAAGAGAACTCGCCAGATGTTGTCACAGGTATGATCAAAGTCTTTACTTTTAATGTTTATTCTTTGTTAGACTGCGTAACAAGATTATGTTTTGTAACTCCTTATGTTGCCAACCAGTTTGAGATTCTTCCTGAGAAACTATGTGAACTTTTTTGTGTTTTCTACCCCTATTGGAGAGTCTATTCTAGCGGAGAGAGTCTATAGTGATTGTACTATATCTATCAAGCACAAGAGCAACACGGATGACCTAGTGGAGTCAGACATGGTAGATTTTGATGTCATTCTAGGTATGGACTGACTTCATGCCAGTTATGTATCAATAGATTGTAGAACTCGAGTTGTCAAGTTTCAGATTCCTAATGAGCCAATCATAGAGTGGAGTAGTAGTTCACAATGCCTAAGGGTCGTTTTATTTCTTACCTTAAGGAGAGAAAGTTAGTTTCACAGGGATGTATATATTACTTAGTCTGAGTTAATGACTCAAGTGCTGAGGTACCTTCCCTTCAGTTAGTTCCTATAGTAATAGAGTTTCGAGAAGTTTTCCTAATGATCTACTTAGAGTCCCTCCTGAAATAGACTTTGACATAGATATCATCACAGATACTCATCATATCTCTATTCCGCCATATCGAGTGGCACTAGCAGAGTTAAAAGACTTGAAAGAAAATCTTAAAGATCTGTTAGATAAAGATTTTATCCGAGTAAATGTATCTCATTGGGGCGCTCCGGTCTTTTTTGTGAGAAAGAATAATGGTTCCCTTAGGATGTGTATAGACAATCGCTAACTGAACAAGTTTACCATCAAGAATAAGTATCCTCTTCCAAGGATAGATGATCTTTTTGACTAGCTTCAGGGTGCTTCTTGATTTTTAAAAATTGATCTAAGATCAGGCTACCATCAGGTGACAGTTAGGGAATATGATATTCCAAAGACAACTTTTAGAAACATATATGGGCATTAGAAGTTTTTGGTCATGTCCTTTGGTTTGACTAATGCGCTTGCATCATTCATGGATCTCATGAATAGAGTCTTCAAACCTTATTTAGATATGTTTATTATCGTGTTTATTGATGACATACTAATCTATTCAACGAATGAAGAAGATCATGCTAGTCACCTAAGGATAGTTCTTCAAACCATGAAGATAAGGATTTGTATACCAAGTTCTCCAAGTGTGAGTTTTGGCTTACGTCTGTGGCATTCTTGGGCCACATAGTTTCCGGTAATGGGATTACCGTGGATACCTAAAAGATCGAAGTAGTTTAGAGATGGACTAGGCCCACATCTTCTACAGATATAAAGAGTTACTTAGGTTTGGATGGCTAATAGAAGATTTGTTGATTTTTTATCTATCTCGTCTCCTTTGACTACGTTGACTCAGAAGACATTTAAATTTCAATGGTCTGAATTTTGTGAGAAAAGATTTCACGAATTGAAAAAGAGGTTAACTACTGCCCCATTTTTGACCTTACCAGAGGGTACTAAAGGTTTTTTTTGTGTACTGTGATGCATCAAGAGGTTGTTTGGGCTGTGTGTTAATGCAGAATGACAAGGTTATAGCTTATGCCTCCAGACATTTAAAAGTTCATGAGAATAACTATCCAACCCATGACTTAGAGTTGATTGTTCTGGTATTTGCCTTAAAGATATGGCATCACTATTTGTACATTGTTCATGTTGATATATTCACTGATCACATGATCCTACAATATGCGTTCACCAGAAGGAGATCAATCTTAGACAAAAGAGGTGGTTAGAATTACTCAAGGATTACAACGTGAGTATTCTTTACCACCCAGGTAAGGCTAATATTGTTGTTGATGCTTTGAGAAGGTTATCCATGGGGAGTATTGCCCATGTTAAGGAATAAAAGGGAGAGTTAGCCAAAGATCTGCACAAATTTGCACGTCAGGGAGTCAGACTTATGGATTCCAGAGAAAGAGGAATATTTTGACTAATGGGGATGAATTATCACTAGTGTCAAAGGTGAAAGGAAAGCAAGACCAAGACCCCATTTTGCTTGATTTGAAGGTGAATGTTCATAAGCAAAGATTATTTTCTTTTGAACAAGTGGGAGATGGTGTGCTGAAGCATACAGATTTTGTGTACACAGTGTGGATGAACTCCAAAAGAGTATATGGAGGAGGCTTATAGCTCCAGATATTCCATTCATCTGGGTTCCACCGAGATGGATCGTGATCTGACAGAGGTATACTGGTGGAAAGGTATGAAGAAAGACATTGCTAAGTTTGTTGCCAAGTTCCCGAACTGCCAGCAAGTGAAAGTGGAACACCAAAAGCCTAGAGGGTTAGCTTAGAATATAGAACTTCTAGAATGGAAGTGCAAGATGATTAATATGAACTTCATCACATGCTTGCCAAGGTCTCGCAGACAACATGATTCAATTTGGGTGAGTGTCGATATAATGATAAAATCATCCCACTTCTTGCCTGTAAATACCACTCATTCGGTGGAAGATTATGCAAAGTTTTACATTCGAGAAGTAGTAAGAATTCATGGAGTCCCAATTTCAATCATTTCAGATAGAGGTGCCCAATTTACTGCTCAATTTTGGAAGTCTTTCGAGAAAGGTTTAGGTTCTAATGTGAACTTAAGCAGTGCTTTTCATCCTGAGACGGATGGTCAAGCAGAGCGTACTATCCATACCTTAGAAGACATGTTCAGAGCTTGTGTGATCGATTTCAAGGGGAATTAAGATGATCAACTACCTCTCATTGAGTTCGCTTACAACAACAGCTACCATTTGAGCATCCAAATGGCTCCATATGAAGCTCTTTATGGGAGATGATGCAGATCTCCTATTTAGAGGTTGAAGCTTGGTGAAGCAGGGTTGATAGGATCAGATCTAGTTCACCAAGCCATGGAGAAGGTGAAGGTTATTCAAGAGAGATTGAAGATGGCACAAAGTCGTTAGAAGTCCAACACAGATGGGAGGAGAAGTCCACCGAAGTTTGAAGTGGATCACTGGATGTATCTAAAAGTTTCTCCCATGAAGGGTGTTATGAGGTTTGGTAAGAAGCGGAAATTTAGTCCCCGGTATATGAGACCTTATAGAATATCCAAGAGATTTGGAAATGTAGCTTATGCGTTCAAGCTACCATAAGAGTTAGCAGCAGTTCATCTGGTATTTCATATCTCCATGTTGACAAAGTGCATGGGTGATCTTTCATTGATTGTACCAACTGAGAATGTTGGGATTGAGGATAGCTTGTCCTATGAAGAGATTTGAGTTCAGATTTTAGATCGCCAAGTTCGCAACTTGAAAACAAACGAGGGTGCGTTAGTCAAGGTCCTTTGGAGGAACCAATTTATTGAAGAAGCGACTTGGTATGCTGAAAAGGATATGAAGAAGAGATATTCAAATCTCTTTGAATCAGGAGAGAATGCAAATCAAGGTACTAATTCTCTTCTTAGTACTTTATGAACTATGAGTAAGTATGATTGTTATTTCATTTTGGATTGTTAAGTTTTGAACTTGATGCTACTATTCTTAGAGTAGTGAAAGAAATCTCATTCGAGGACGAATGTTCCCAAGGGGAGATATTGTAACATCTCGTAGCTCGTAATAACCAAAAATAAGCTAAGAAACAAAATTTATCATTTTTTTAAGAACATAAAAAATCTAAAAAATTCCTCAGTTTCAGAAGTGAGTTTTGGTCCTTACAAACGACCATAACTTCTAGTTCAGGATGATTTAGAGTCAGTTCTTTATATAGTTGGAAATCCCTTGGAAAGATCTTTCCAACGGCGCCAAGTTTGCACGATTTTGATATCGTATGAGAGAGATATGCCTTTCAGAAGTTGGGTTGTTAAAGTGAGCAAAGTTCAATTCCGGATTTTAGTAAGGGCAAACTTGGCTTTTCACCCATCTATTGCCTAATTCATTTTAAGGGTTTATTTGGGGTTAAAATAAGTTGGAATTCAGAATAGAAAGATTATTTACGCTTAGGGTTTAGAGAAGAGAAAAGAGAAGAAGGAAAAAGGGAGAAAAGATCAAGAATTCTTCAAGAACGCCAAGATCTTCGAGTGGAATTCGCCTGGGGTGATCCCTATTAATTTGTGTGATATCTTTATGTTTTGGGATAGTTCACCCATACAACAACTTGTTTAATTAAGCGAATTTTGAGTTGATTGAATGATGAAAAGTGATGTTCTTGAAGAACATTGTTGAAATCTTGTTGGTTGAGTTGTTACATGACTTTAGTTGATTTGATTCGTGTTACTAGGTTATTTCTCGAGTCTAATCTATTGGGTATTGAGGTAATTAGAGATCCTAAGTGTTTGGGTGAAGATCCATTGAATTTTAAAAGGTTTAGAGATGAAAAATGGAAAAAAAGTCAAATTACCCGTCTGACAGACCTGGGGCACCGCGCCTGCCAGAGCCAAATAGGACATGCTCTATCCAAAGAGCCCTAGCACGCTGAACCAGCAAAATCTGCTCAGGACAGTCTCTATCCATCTGGCTATGGCGCTCCACGCCTCTCAGAGGGCCAAGGATGCTTGGAGACCCCATTCTTTCCCCATCTTTTCGCACTAGTTCATAAGTGATGTACCCAAATTTTATAGTTGTTTCTAACACTCTAAGGTACATCTAAACGTCATGAATCATCCCTAAACAAAATATCATGAACCTTGAATCCATAATCCAACTCAAGAAAAGTTAAGATCGAAGTCAATAAGTTAAGAGTCAAGTCTAAAAGTTAAGAAGCAAGTCAAAGTAAGTCCTTAAGGTTTTCAAGAGTCTTAAACTAGCATTTTTACTTTATTTTAAGGCTCAAGCTACAAGTTGAGAAAAGAGTAATGAGTTGAGTTAAAATTCTCGAAAGTTATAAGGGAACTAAGTATTCGCTAAGATTTAATATACAATTTGAGTAAAGAGTAAAGAGTTGAGTTCATTTCTCAAAAGTTATAAGGGAACTAAGTATTCCCAAGAGTTATAGATGTATTTCACATTTTGAGAAAGAAAGAAAACTAGACTTCCAAAAGAGTCTTTGACTAGTTTTAGTAAATAGTAAACTATGATTTCCAAGAGAGATTTTAAAAGATAACTTTGAGCAAATTATGTCAAACCAGAGAAGTAGTTGTTTTTAAAACATATAAGCTGCGTATTTTGGGAGTAGTATTGAGCACCAACATAGGGACGGGAATTCATATTAACTCAATCCCCTATAAACCATGTAGCTAACATGGACAGATGAAGGGTCATGCTATTGAGATGATTCCTTAGTTACTTTTAGAATTGATTAGTGGATCCACTTATTAGTTCAGGTTCTATATCGACACAAGGTATAGGACGATCCTCTTGCAATGTGAGGTAAGATGTTGTACCATCGCTTAGGATCATAGTGATGCTTGTCGGTTAGAGAATTGATCTACCGTGATTTCACGACATTTCTAATGTATTTCACTTAAGATTTTTGTGTGTCTAAATCCTTTTTTTAGTGATTTTAACAAATTTTGTGTCTTGTTTTGAATGAAAGATATTGAAGTGGCAATAAAAGAAAACAACTAAAAATAGTGCCGAATTAGACCTATAGAGGCAATCGATGGTTCGTCATTCAATTGATGGACCGTAGGTGTGATTATAGATGAGAAGCTAAGGACATTTAAGGAAAAAATCAGGTACGTATGACTAAGTGCGGAACCACGAGAGACAATAACGGTCCGTCGATAAGAAGTACCGTCGTTTGGTTCAGAGAAGGTTTCAGTACCTGGTTTTGGAAGATTCTAAGTATAGAGTTATGATCCCGCATCCAACCAAGTCTTTGACCAGGGAACGGGAGAATTCCCACTACCGCTGGAAGGCCAGCCGGGCCGTGAGCGCGGTGGGAACGGGCTTCCCAAGAAGCCAGCCCGGGCCGGGGTCAGCATAGAATGAAGGGGACGAGCATCGACTGCCCTTATATGGATCGACAGATTGTACTATTGGTGTGTTGTTTGATTCAGAGAGGGTGTCATCCGGAGAGCAAAAATAATTATAAGTCATTACAAACAAAAGTAGTCTGCGGACCGTCGATTGATCGAAGGTCTGTCAGTTGGTTCGTCGATTTATGCCGCGTACCTCAACAAAAATTTCCTTATTTGAATTCCTTTTTATTTAGGACTATATTTTATATATATATATAGGGTATTAAAACCTCTTTTTGGGGGGTTAGCTACTATTACTTTTTTTCTACTTTGTGTATTGGAGATTGGTTTTTGCAACTTTAGCAATTAGTTGATTTTCGGATTTGGTTTGAAGAATTTTTCTTGCAATTTCATGTTGGATCTCTGGGATTATTCTTCTTGTCCAGTAAGTTCATGATTTCTTCATCTAAAATTATGAATTGTGATCTTGATAGCATGGGTAACTAAATCCATAACTAGGGTTGTGGGAACCATGGGTAATTAACAAAGTATGACTAGCAATTAAGCAATTCTTAAATAGTGTCTTGAATGCATTTATAATTCTTTCGTTTAGAAGTCTTTTTAACGGTGGCCAACGTTAGAACTTGCCTTGTTGCTACTTGTCGGACCAAGGAGGTAGTTAATAAGAAAAGAATTATCAACATAGATTTAGTGTGATACTATCTAATAGGCTAGTGTCGATTGGTATGAAGTAATAACTAAGCCATACGTCAATTATGATGTCTAATATGAGGTTATGGTAAGGGTTAGTAAGTTTTACAAACGTAGCCAGGCTAAGGTAGGGGGTGAAATTCTCTAGATGTCGGACCAAAGATTTAGAGATACGTAACTTATCACTTTGCATGTAATACACTAGGAAAGAATTGCTATTGCTAGAAATACTGCGTTATGAACCTGTGGGGAACACATATACCCTAGTTACTCTATCATTTGATAAAACCAAAGTTTATTTTTGTTTAGTGCTAATTACACTATTATAGGAATTTGTTTCACAAACCCCCCCTTTTACTTACTTGCTTTTGAAAGGCATTGACTAAATAGATATAATCGTGAGTTAAGGTTAAGTCTAAACCATTTTCCTCATGGGATTTACCCCAACCTACTAGTTGGATTCTCTACTTGATAACAATCGCTTATACTTCTTTAGGGAGGTATAATTTGAGCGTATCAAATTTTGCCGCCGCTACCGGGGAATTCTTGCATTTAGATTAATTTTAATTACATTATTGATATTTAGTCAACTATTTCCTGATTTTACTTTTTTATTTTTATTTTTCTTTTACTTAGGTCTAGCTCTAGTGTATTCGAAGTACACAGAGCCTAGGGGAGTCACTCACTCCATACGATCCTGAAATAAATTAAACTTTGAGAAGAATGGACAACCAAGGGGTTCCAGTCAACCCTAACAGAGGAAATCTAGGTGATTGAGCAGGCCATCAGCCTACTTTACCAGTTCAGGCACGCAACTTGGCACATATTGAGAATGAGTTAGGTGATGCCTTGAGGGTGCAACCTCCAGTAGCCCCACGACTTAAGGATTACAACAACTGTAATGTGAACATTGCACACTCTGATAGACCTCTTGTACTACCCCCATCGCCCCATGGGAACACTTTCGTGGTGTCGAGTAGCTTGATGCAGATGCTCACCGCGAGGGGCTTGTTTTAAGGACTACCATCGGAAGACCCATATGTGCATATATCCAAGCTGAGATTGGTGTGCAAAAACTATGTATTAGACCAGACTTTGGTATGAATGTTATCGGGCTGTGAGTGTTTCCTTTAGCACTGAAAAGAGATGATGTTATTATGGTTCACTGAGCTACCCTACAACTCTATCCAAACTTGGGATCATTTGAGAGATGTGGTCATAGTGAGATACTATCCAGTGTCCACGAAGCTAAGCCACAACGATAAGGTAAACAACTTTGTGGCATTAACTAAGGAGTCATTGAGTAGCTTTTAGGACAAATTTATTACATTTGTGTGAGGTGTCCTGAATCATCGCATTGATGATGAGTCACTAAAGGAGTACTTTTATATAGGTCAAGATAACAACAACAAAGCATTGCTTGGTACTATTGCAGGTGGATTTTATGGGGAATGAACGTATGTTGAGATTGCAAAGAAATTGGAAAAGATATCTCACAATAATAAACTTTGCAGCACTAGAAAGTTGGACACTGGGCAAAACACCTTCGCGGTAGAGGCTACAAAAAACTCAACCACAGATGATATTCGTGAAGAGATGGCGCAGATGAGAAATGAATTAGGGTTGGTATTGAAGCATGTTAGCGGAGGCGCAACAAAGGTGAATGCGGTGAACTATTTTGTGAAACCACCACCACCGACTAATAAGTATTACTATGATAAGGATAAATATGCAGTTAATGATGAACGGAGGGGGGAGAGGGGGGGCTTCTTACCAAACGCCCAAGGTTCCGATCAGGACAATTGGCGCCAAGGTCAAGGAAAGAAAGTTTGGAACTATGGTAATTACAACTGAGAGGGTCAATATATCTGAGATGGGAACTACAATCGCAACAACAACTTCAACTGGAACAACTATGATAACAGGATTGAACGGGGTGGTCCATATGTGCCACCTCAAAATAGGGAAGCTACACCTAGGGATGGTAAAAGTAGTATGGCACGGGTTGAGGATATGCTATATAAGATGATGAGGAGATTTTATTCAACCGATGAGAATGTCAAATATATGAGAGGTTAACTATCAGACATTGGACAAAAGGTGGATGCATATGCTGTCGCAATAAAGCATCTTGAGATACAGATGAATTATTATCTACTACTCTTAACCCATACCAACCTGGAACTCTCCCAAGCAACACTATCCAGAATCCAAAAAATGATGTGCATTTCATGGCAGTCACTACTCGAGGAGGTAAGCAGACCATTGATCCACTTATCCCGTTTGTAGTAGAATGTGATATTAGAAAGGAAGATGAGGTAGAAGAAGCTAGTGGAGAGTTAGGTGATGCACCGTCAAAAGAAGTAGAGGATCTCAGAAAGTGGTCCCCATCCCTAGACCTACACCACCATTCCCACAAAGATTACTGAAGAAAACAAAAGATGGTAAATATCGACAATTTATCACTATGTTGAAATAGATTTACATCAATGTTCTGTTGGGAGAGACTTTGGAACAAATGCCAGATTATGCTAGGTTTACGAAGGACATGGTGAAAAAGAAGAGGTCAGTGAGTTTTGAGGATGATGACAGAATGCTGCATTGTAGTGTTATTGCTATAGGGTCTCTTATGCTGAACCCACGTCAGCCGGGTACTCTTCCCAGCAATACTATTTGAAATCCTAAAAATGATGGGCATTGCATGGCAGTTACTATTAGGGGGGTAAGAAAACCATTGATCCACCTATGCCGTCTGTAGTAGAAGATGAGGTAAAAAATGATAAAGATGTAGTTGGAATAATGGTCAATTGGTGGACAAAGCGGTGAAACAAGTAGAGGTACCCTAAAAGGTGATCCCCATTTCTAGACCACCACCACCATTCCCTCATCGATTGGTGAAGCAGACTGAGGATGGTAAAACCGGTGTTTTATTACTATGTTGAAACAACTTTCAATCAATGTCCCTTTGATAGAAGCTTTGGAACAAATGCCCGGGTATGGCAAGTTCATGAAGGATATGGTTACAAATAAGAGATCGGTAAGTTTTGAGGATGATGACCGAATGCAGCATTGTAGTGATATTGCTACCAGGTCTCTTGTGCAAAAGAAAGATAATCCGGGTGCTTTTACTATTCCATGTACCATCGGATTATTGCACTTTGCTAAAGCATGTAATCTAGGTGCAAGCATAAATCTCATGCCTCTCTCAATCTACAATAAGTTGGGTTTGGGTGACCCAAATCCCACTGCAATGCGGTTACTTATGGCCGATCGAACAGTAAATAGGCCCATTAGGATACTCCATGAAATGCTAGTTAAGGTGGAGTCGTTTATATTTTCGGTCGATTTTGTGATCCTTGAATGTGAGGTGGACTTTGAGGTGCCTATTATTCTTGGGAGGCCGTTCCTGGCTATGGGTCGCGCCTTGGTTGATATGGAAAAAGGACAGATGAACTTTAGATTGAACAATGAAGGAGCAACATTAGACATTTGTAGGTCCATGAAGCAGAGTGGTGAGCTCCAAACGGTATCTACTATATCTTACAGGGTTGAGAGTACAACTGAGGTACAAATTGAAGAGTGCCTTGGTGTTGAGGGACTAGCGAAAGTGATCATGAATTTTGAGATTGATGATCGTATTGAAGAGTATGGGTCTTTGGTTGCGGCACTTGAACGAAGCAAATATCAGTTCAAACCAAACATATTGGAGTTAGATATGCAGCATCGCGAGTCTCCACCCGTGAAACCATCTATTGAGGAGGCCCTAAATTTAGAGCTTAAGGTTCTACCACCTCATCTGAGGTATGTATTTTTGGTAAGAGATGACACTTTAACATTAATCATTGCATCGGATTTGAATGTCATCAAGTAGAGTGTTTGGTGGAAGTTTTGAAGAGGTTCAAACGAGCCATTGGTTGGACTATTGTGGATATTATTGGTATTCCTCCCGGTATTTGTTAACAAATCTAACTCATGCCTGAGCACAGGACAAGTATTGAGCACCAAAGACGGTTGAATCTAACTATGCAAGAGGTAGTGAAGAAGGAGATTATTAAGTGGTTGGATGCCGGATTCATATATCCTATCGCAGATAGTAGTTGGGTATGCCCTGTTCAGTGTGTGCCCAAAAAAGGGGGAATGACAGTGGTTCCTAATGAGAAGAATGAGCTTTTTCCAATGAGGTCGGTGACCGGATAGAGAGTTTGTATGGATTAAAGGAAATTGAATGCATGGACTGAGAAGGACCATTTCCCTAGGCCCTTCATGGATCAGATGTTGATAGGCTCGCAGGAAAATGATGGTACTGTTTTCCTGATGGTTATTCAAGGTATAACAAAATCCCTATTACACCGAAGGATCAAGAGAAGACCACGTTTACTTGCCCTTATGGTACGTTCACATTCAAGAGGATGCCTTTTGGGTTGTGTAATTCACCAGCGACCTTTCAGAGATGTATGTTGTCGATATTCTCCAATATGGTGGAGGACACTATTGAGGTGTTCATGGATAATTTTTCACTTGTTGGTGACTCATTTGATCAGTGTTTGAGTCACTTGGCCAAGGTTTGTAAAAGATTCGAAGACTGTAATCTTGTGCCAAACAGGGAAAAATGTCACTTTATGGTGAAAGACGGTATAGTATTGGGCTATCGCATCTCGGAGAAGGGGATAGAGGTTGATCGAGCAAAAGTTGAGGTCATAGAGAAACTTCCTCCACCCATCTCTGTAACAGGTGTGAGAAGTTTTCTGGGACATGCGGGCTTCTACCGGAGGTTTATTAAGGATTTTTCAAAAATTGCACACCCTTTGTGCACGCTACTTGAGAAGGAATGTAAATTTTATTTTGATGAATCATGTCTGAAGGCGTTTGGAGAGTTGAAGGAGAAGTTGGTGTCTGCACCCATAATTATTTCCCCAGATTGGAGCAAGCCATTTGAGGTGATGTGTGATGCTAGTGGGGTTGCTCTTGGTGTAGTATTGGGGCAAAGAAGGGATAAAATCTTTCACCCCATCTATTATGCAAGTAAGACCCTAAATGAAGCACAAAAGAACTACATTGTTACTGAACAAGAGCTCCTTGCGATGGTATTTGCGTTGGAAAAATTTTGCTCTTATTTGCTTGGCACGAGAGTCATAGTGCATACTGACCACTCCGCTTTAAGGTATTTAATGGCAAAGAAAAATTCAAATCCAAGTTTGATTAGATGGGTGGTACTATTTCAAGAGTATGATTTTGAGGTGAAAGATAGAAAAGGGACCGAATATCAAGTTACCGATCACTTGTCCAGATTGGAAGATGAAGCTATGCGAGAGTTGGGTGAAAAGGCGGAAATTGATGATACCTTCCGTGATGAGCATGTATTGGCCGCCTCTCATGACTTGATTCCATAGTTCACCGATTTTGCAAATTATCTGGCTAGTGATATAGTACCATCAGATTTGTCTTTCCATCAGAGGAAAAAGTTCATGCATGATGTGAAAAAGTTCTTTTGGGATGAGCCTTACTTATACCGGAGTTGTGCCAATCGGCTTATTCGGTGTTGGGTGCCGGAAGTTGTGATGCTAATTGTTTTGGAGGCATGCCACTCCTCGCCTGTGGGTGGGCATCATAGTGGTATCCGAATTGCCAATAAGATTTTGCAATGTGGTTAATATTGGCCAACCATTCACTAAGATGCTCATGAGTTCGTCAAATCATGTGATAGGTGCTAAAGAGATAGAGGAATTTTGAAGAGGCAAGAGCTCCCTTTAAACCCCATTCTAGTGATTGAGGTTTTTTATGTATGTGGCATTAATTTTATTGGCCTGTTTGTGAGTTCTCATGGGATGAAATAAATTCTTGTGGCGGTGTATTATGTGCCAAAATGGGTGGAAGCCATAGCACTTGCCAACAATGTAGGGAAGAGTGACACCGCATTCTTGAAAAAGAACATCTTCTCAAGATTTGGTACACCTACGGACATTATTAGTGATGGGGGATCTCACTTTTGTAACAAGTTGTTCAAAGGTCTATTGGAGAAATATGGGGTTCGCCACAATGTAGCCACTCCTTACCATCCACAAACTAGTGGGCAAGTTGATGTGTCCAAATTAAGCAGATCCTGTCGAAAATAGTGAATGCTAATTTTATGGATTGGTCAAGGAGGCTTGATGATGCTCTTTTGGCCTACCAGACTGCATACAGGACACCCATAGGTATGTATCCATACAAACTTGTATATGGGAAGGCTTGTCTTTTGCCAGTTGAGTTAGAGCACAGGGCCATGTGGCCGATAAAGAAACTGAAGATGGATTGGCATGAAGCTGTGGAACAGAGACTTAATGGGTTGAATGATCTTGATGAGTTTCGCCTAAAAGCATATGAAAGTTCAGTCATCTACAAATAGAAGATGAAGAAGTACCATGACCTAAAGATTAAGAAGCGAGAATTGCGGTTGGGGACTTGGTGCTTCTATTCAACTCTAGGCTACGCTTGTTTCCGGGCAAACTCAAGTCCAAATGGACTGGGCCATTCCTGATCACTAAAGTGTTCCCACATTGAGCGGTTGAGTTAGAAAACAAGGAAGATGCAAGGTTCACAGTCAATGGGCAAAGAATCAAGATCTATCTAGGGCATGCGGAGAGTGTCCATCAAGTGGTTGAAGCATATCGCCTTGATGAAGTCTGAGTAATCAAGAATCTTGCGTCGTGCCGCGATGTTAAATCAAGTGCTTTTTGGGAGGTAATGTGTATCCTCTAGTCAATAATATGTTTTTCTTTTCTTTATCGGAATATTTTCATTCTCTTGTTTCGTTTTGTTTTATTCAACTTCATGTAATTTTTTTAGAGTGTTGGCTAGAGAGTAGTTTAGGGTCCGTGTCTCAAAAGTGTTTAGAAAACACAAAAAGAATAGCTTAATGGGTGTCCAATATGCAGGGACCAAACCCAAGAATTCTGCAGAAATTGGCGTAGTACAAAGATATACGGATCAATCGACGGTTCATCGTTCCATCGATGAACCATCGATGGTGTTCCTAGATCCCGGCTATGTCCTAAACTTTGGTCTTAATCTGTGCACAATTGACGGTCTAGTCGATGGTCCGTCGACTGACTTACGGACCGTCGATAGGATATCGTCAGCTCACAAAAACCAGTGACCCGACCCGACCCAACCGACTATATTAAAATACAATTATTCAGTTACCTTCCCACATCTTTTCAAATTCCCTTCCAACCATTTCCCTCCCCTCATTCCCCTCTTTCTCCATGAACTCCCACAATCACTCCCTTCCATTTTCTTCAAAATCTCCACATCTCCCAAATTCCCAGAAATCACAGAAACCTAATCCCCCAGTTTCTACTCCATCTCCTTTGTTTTTACCATTCGGTGTTCGAAGGCAGGCATGTAGGTTTGTTGTTGCAAGATCACCCACTCATTCACTCCACTACAGTTTACAGGTATCTCAATTCCCCCTGCTTAATGAATTCTCGTTCATTTGCTTTTGGAAACAAATAAATTGTATGTGGGTCTTGACATAGGGAAACATTTGCATGGTTAAAATTGGTAAATTATGGGTTCTATGTCCCTTAGAATGATAGAAAGTGAATGGATTGGGGGTAGAATCTGTGTCAAGTGTAATATGATTGTTGATTTTCCGATTTAGGTATTGATAGTCTCATAGAATCCGTGATCGAAATTTGCGAAATGGAAGCCCTAAGGATGACGAATTGGTCTTATACTTGTTATTATGTGTTGGATGAACTTGTTATTTGCTTAAAATTGTAAAAATGTTTGTTTCAAACCAAACCCTGAAACCTGTCTCTGACCAACAGCACGAGACCCCATCTACGGATCGTCGATGGGGTCCGTCGATGTTTAAATTCTAAAATGCTTAACTTTGGAATGATGGAAGTGGATTACGGTCCGTCGATTAAACAACGGGCCGTTCGGTATGTCCGTCGTTTCTAACTGAAACTTTGATTTTTGAGAAATTCTGAATAATTCTAAGTGTCCGACGACGGAAGTGGACTACGGTCGTCGATTGATCGATGGGCCGTTCGGCACGTCCGTCGCTTCTAACGAAGAGGTCTGTGAAATGAAGTCGATGAAATTTAACTAAGTGTCCATCAACGGACACTAACGATGGACCATCGATTCATCGACTGGCCATCGATGGTGCCGGTCTCCCAGTTCTGCAACTCTGCACAAAGCCTGTGTCTTTGGTATGCAGGTTCTGTTTTGATTATGTTGCTTGTGTAGTCTGATTACACTAAGACTAACAACTTTCTTTTCAGGTACTTATGGCCCCCAAACCAGATATCGTCTATTATAGGGGTAGGTCCAAGTCCGTGGCACCATCCCGACGGTTGGTTTGCATGTGCGAGAATGAGTGGGATCCAGAATACTTTCCCCCAGGCACCCAGACCCCAACACCAGCTGCTAGAGCCACTCGGGGCACCCCCAAGAAGGTGGCATCCGGTGTAGTCACTGCCTCCCAGTCTGATTAGGAGTGAACACTGACCGTCACACCGTCAGGGTCTGCCTCGGGTTCTTAGGGAGAATCTGTCTTCGAGGAAGATTCAGTTTAGAGTCGGCCCATTCTACGGGGTTGAATGAGGACACTGCCTCCGGTTTTATATCACTGGGAGCCATTCTCCCATATGTGCCTGCCCTCCATGCCTCGTTTGGTGAGGCCCAGAGTTCGGAGTCTACTCCAGCACCCTAGCATGAGGTCCCTGCACCAGTTTCTGATGAACCAACCGGTGGTGCGTAGATGGCTAGTACCAAGTCTATAGGGATGCAAAAGTGTTGAATGATAAGGGAGTGATGACTCAGTTTGTGACAGTCGAGCGATGAGTTCTTACCGGTAGCCTGCACACAGTCCTTGAGGTGCATGGCTTATTTACCTGCCATAGGCTCTAGTGGATGGCGAGGAGTGTGGGGTCCTACAGTGAGAAGATTGTACGAGAGTTCTACGCATCATATGTTGCGACTCACAGAGGTGTTTTGGACAGACGGGTGAAGCCCGCCAAACACGACCCATTCACAGAGGTGTTAGTTAGAGGCTGCCAGGTGGACATTTCTACCACTACCATCTACCGCTTTCTGTATGGCGCATCTTTGGGACCTATGTCGGACCCCCTTACTCCAGAGTTCGATTACATGTGGGGTTTGGTCAAGAGTGACCAATTTCAGAGGACCAGAGAGTAGACAGAACCACCAAGAGGTGGCTTGCACAGCATCTGTCCGTTGATGGTGAGGGAGCAGACTGGGTGCTACACCCTAGAGGCCTTATCAAGAAGGCCAACCTTACTTTCGCAACCAGGTTCTTTTGGCTCTTATTCCGACACCGCTTATCCCCCAAGGCAGCAGATAACATCCTAACTTGGGATAGAGTGGTCATGGTAGCATCTCTGGTAGCTGGGTTCGAGATCGACTTCGCGATGTTGTTGATATTCGTGATACATGAGAGAGATTTTAAGCACTATTCTACTTACCCGTTCGCCTGTGTGATTTTTCAGTTATGCAGGGATGATGGAGTGCCCATTTCACATTATGATGTCCTCCGTACACCGACCGGTACTGTAGATATAGGTCTCATCAGGGATGAGGCCAATGTGGCGGCACCACGGTGAGGGCCTCGAGTTGATTTGCAGCCACTGAGTGAGAACTTGGCAGAGACGGTAGAGTTAGCCCAAGGGGCTGATCCTTCCGCTTTAGAGCTTATAGTTACTGCCCCGGTCGAATCTGCCCCTAGCACTAGTAGGGCACCCAGTTCCTCCCGGTCTACTCCTCCATCAGTAGCACTAGTCCTGATAGCTAGGGTCTAGCACTAAGAGGCCTAGATGGCCACCTTGTTGCATCATATCCACCCTTGGATGCAGAAACCTATTGTCGAGACTGAGGGCCGAATTGAGAAGAGAATGGCTTAGCAGACGGAGCAGAAGATTCAGGCGGTCCACCAGCGCCTCGATGCATTTGAACTGAGAGTTCTAGCACGCCCAGCCCCCACCATTTATTTGACGACTGTTCAGGAGGTTGTGGCGAGTCTGCTGGCAGAGGTTGATGGTATACTTGAGATGTGGGGACCCTATCCTTAGACCGCACCTGTGAAGATCGCGGAGGACACAGTGCTTGTTGCACTGTTCACGACCACCACTGGACCGCCGCCTGAGCCACGTGAGTGTTCCAAGAGGCACCGTTCCAGCCGCACCAGTGAGAGTGAGGATGCTCGTGCTAGTAAAAAGGAGCAGACGGATATAGAGGCTGCAAGGAGAGCCTCTTTGGTTGATGAGGAGGCCCGTCAGATGAGGGCTCGAGAGTTGGCTGTTGTGCCATCTATTTCCAGGTTGGAGGATGTTGAGAGGAGCACCACTAAGGGTGAAGATATTGCTGTGGGAACCACTGACGGTGTCCCTACTACTGAGGGTGCGAGTTACGGGAAACCGTAACCGCCTGCTTGTTAATCTTCGGCGCTATGTGCCTCAGGTTTGCTTCACCTACCACCCTGTCTTTATATTTCTTATGCAATGGGGACAATTGCATGTTTTTTTATTGGGGTTGGGTAAATGGAAAGTGTGTGTTAGGGTAAAGTCTAAGTATCCCAACTCACTATCCTCTCTTGGTGGTTTTCTTGCATGTGTTCTTTTGCCGCAAGAGACTGCTTACTTTACTGTTGAACCGGCATGTCATAACTTGTACACAGTATGAAAGTGAAATATGAAGCATGATTGCTAAACTTAAATGATATCCCGTTCTAAGAAAGTGCTTGCATGAATAGGTGTAAAGAAGTTAAATGTGTTGGCTCTAATAATGAGATAGAGATGCACCACTGCATGACCGTTACTTTAACACTCAAACTAGGTGTCCGATAATCTGATAGGGTAACGAGATTTTAAGAGAGTGAGGAAATTTGATTGTTCCACTATTGGTACTTAGCTAGAACTTGCCCGGTTAGTACTGCAAAAGGAATCTGTGTTAGACATTTAAGAAAGGATCACAGGCCCTTGTTCAAATTAGCAAATATCTAGCCTAAAACAAAGAGAACCAAATGAAATTGTTATCCCTTTTTGATCCACATATTTTGAGCTCATAATATACCTTTCTTTTCTTCACCAACTCATATTCCCTGGGTATAAAATGTTGTCCATGGTCCCTCCTTGGACATGTGCACCTCAACTTAGGCCAAAAGCATAAGTTGAGAGTGGGTAATGCAGAAACTGACCTCGTCTTGGCCCTGACCAAACCTTGGGTGTTGTGTACCTCGACTCATGGCAAAGCCATAAGTTGAGGGTGGCTATTATGAGTGATGTTCCGAAAGTGGGTATGAAAAGAATAATGTGGAAAAGAAAAGAAACACTGAACAAGAGAAGTGACTCAGTTAAAATTCTCAATTGAGTAAAGAAAGAAAATGAGAGAAAGAGATTCAACAATGAAAAAAAAAAGATAAAAAGAGTGTTGAACAAAAAGAAGAGTTATTTCTGCAAAAGAGAAAGAAAGGAGAAAACACGGCAAAGATTACAAAAAAAGAAAAAGTAGGGCATAATAGACGATGAAAGAGGTAGGACGCTTAGCCGTAATGTCAATTAGGGAAACAAGTTACTAAAATGTACCTATATGTACCATATCTGACCCTAAGCCTACGTTACAAGCCAAGAAAGTCCTATCGTGATCCTAAGAGTCTAATATAGTGAACTTAAGAAGTGAAAATAAGGGCAAGCATATGGCAACAAGTACAACTAGGTTGAAATTGTTTTGAGAGTGAGTGTTGAATAATGATCCTTATACTCAAAGTTGAAATCACTGTGCGAAAAAGGAGGATATATTTTAAAGTGAGGGGACTAGTTGTAATATTGGAAAGTTGGTACCTTGGCGAGAGATAAAAGTGTAGAGGTGTCAGTGCGTGGTAAGTCTGTGTCATGGTCTGATCCACATGAGTAAGCCTATCAAGCCTAAGAGTAGAAATATGCACTAAAGCAACGAGAAAGTTGGGATTGATAGCCATGTGATTGTGAAAGCTTAAAAGAGGATACTTGTGTACAAAGTGTTGTGTTGAGTCATAGTGCGTCGCTTGAGTACAAACAACAAATTTATGTTGAGGGTGTTGATGTACCGTGGTTTCACAGTACTTTCAATGCTTTTTCCTTAAGATTGGTGTGTGTCTAGAGACTTATTGTAGTAATTTTAATATGTTTTTATCTTTGTTTTGCAGGAAAGTTGTCCAAAACCAAAAACGCAGAAGGTTGTGGAGATTTAGTGCAGAAGGTGACCCACGAAGGCCATCGATGGTCGTAAGTGAATCGACGGACCGTTGGTGGTGATCGTCAGTTTGAGGTTTAGGCATCTGGAAGAAACTCGGGGAATTTTGACTAAGTGTGCGGCTATGAAAGGATCGACGATCCGTCGATTGATCGATGGATCATCCTGTTGAATCATTGATCTGATCAGAGAATGTCCCAGTACCCGATGTTGAAAAAAAAGCTAAGTATGGAACGACGAGAAGCATCGATGGACCGTAAGTGAATCAACGGACTGTGATGTTTGTCCGTCGATTGCATCAGAGAAGATGCAAAGTGAAGGATATAAAATGATGCTAAGTCTGGACTTACGGAGGCAGTCGACGGTCCGTCGTTTGATCGACGGACCATCTCTGGGGGGCGTCGATTGAAGCTGCGTTTTTAGACAAACAATCCTTATTTGATTTCCTTTTATTTTAGGATAATGTCTTTATAAATAGGGAGTAAAACCTCGTTTTTGGGGTTGGATTTTTTTATTAGTTTCTTAGTTTTGTTCTTGGAGATTTGTCTTTGGAACTTGGGCATTAATTCAAATTTTCGGATTTGGTTTTTAAGTGAATTTTGTGACTTCAAGTTCAATTTCTGGATTTTCTTCGAATTTGTCAAAGTAAGTTCATTTATTGTTTATCGACTATGAATTGTGTTCTTCTATCCATGGGTAACTAAATCCACAACTAGGGTTGTGGGAATCATGGGTAATTAACAAAGTAACTCTAGCTTAATAACAATTCTCAAATAGGTTATTTTATGCACTGATAATTCTTTCGTTTAGAAGTCCTTTTAACGAGTGCACGCGTTAGAACTCACCTTATTACTACTTGCCGGACCAAGGGGTTACTTAATAGGAAAATAATTATCAACATAGATTTAGTGGGATAATATCTAATAGGCTAGTTTCGATTGGTGTGAAGTAATTACTAAGCCACACATCGAATATGATGCTTAATACGAAGTAAAGGTAAGGGTTAGTAACTTAGACACACGTAGCCGGACAATAGTGCGGGGTGAAACTCTCTAAATGCCGGACCAAGGATTTAGAGATACCTAACTTATCACTTTGCATGCAAAACACTAGGGAAGAATTGTTATAGCTAGGATTACTGCGTTATGAACCTATGAGGAACACTTACACCGTAGTTTCTCTCACAATTTGATAAACACTATAGATTTCTTCTTGCTACTTGTCCTACTTAGAGATAATTAAACACTTTTGTTTCACAAAAAAAACCCTTTAATTAACTATTTCGGAAAGGACTTGATTTAATAGACGTAATTGTACGTTGAAGTTAAGTCTAAACTATTTTCCTCGTGGGATCGACCCCAACCCACTTGTTGGGTTTTGTACTTGATACAACCGCTTATACTTCTTTATGGAAGTGTAATTTGAGAGTATAACGTACTTGTACATTAAATGTACTTATTTAAGTTGGCCTTCATTGTATTATGATTCAAACGCAGGTAACGAGAATCGATATCCAGCACACCGTTGATCCAATTGAGCACTCCATAGTCAGTTGGTGAGCCTACTTGCATTCAGGAGGACTCTTTTATTGCTTTCTAGTTTAGTTCATTAGGATGTTTTGGGGTTTGTCCCAACATCCATCTCAGTTGTCTAGAGGCTTGATATATAGTGAGACAACTAGTTATGAGTCTTTAGTTTTGTATTTCACATTTTTTGCATTCTCAGTTTATTTCATAAGTTATTTATATAGATTGTTATTATGATTTAAGTCTTTCACAAAGTAAGTAATCTAGACGAAGGATTCACTTGGGACCAACAATGGTCTTCGAATGCCAGTCCCGCCCAAGGTGTAGGCTCGGGGCGTGACATATTCCTCTTTCATTATGGATGTATGGTTTAAGGAATGTCATTTACTTACATAATAGGGTTCCTAGTAAAGAGGTCTCAAAGACTCCTTTTGAACTATGGACTGGTAGAAAACCTAGGTTAAGGCACCTGCATTTTTGGGATTGCCCGGTAGAAGTTAAAGTTTATAACCCACAAGAAAAGAAACTGGATTTTAAGAAGAATCAGTTGTTTCTTCATTGGTATCCAGAAAAATAAAAGGGTATAGATTTTACTATCCTAATCGCAGTAAAAGAATAGTTGAAACTGGAAATGCTAGGCTCATTGAGAATGGTGAAGGTAGTGGAAGTGAAGAACCACGTAAAGTGGAAATTAAAGAAGTTAGCGTGAGGGTTCCTCTAACTTTTACTTCTTTTAAATATGTTGCTCCTAAAGTTGTTGTACAACTTAATAATCAAACAATAATTGATGCTCTTATTAATCTTAATGAAGCGATAATTGATGAACCTACAGTAGATGTACCACAAGAAGTAGGATTAAGAAAATCGCAAAGACAAAAGTGATCTGCTATTTCTGATGATTATTTGGTATATTTACATGAGTCAGAAATTGACTGGGGAATTGATAATGATCAAGTTTAATTTTCACAAGCTATTGAAAGTAATAATTATGTTAGATGGATAAATGTTATAATAGAAGAGTTGAAATCCACGGAACAAAATGAAGTATGAGACCTTGTTGAATTACCAGAACGTTGCAAAAGAGTTGGGTGTAAATGGATCTTTAATACCACACGTGACACAATTGGCAACATCGAATGTCAAAAGGCTACACTTTTTGCAAAAGGTTTCACTCAAAATGATGGCCTCGACTATAAAGAAACATTTTCACCTGTCTCTAGAAAAGATTAACTCAGAATTATAATGGATTTAGTAGCTCATTATGATTTAGAGCGACATCGAATGGATGTGAAAACAACCTTTCTAAATGGAAATTTGGAGAACAAAGTTTATATGAATTAACCTGAGGGGTTTCTTGTAAGGAAAGGAGCACATGGTGTGTAACTTAAGAAGTCATTATACGAACTTAAACAAGCTTCCCGGCAATGGTATCTTAAGTTTAATAAAACTATTGTAACTTTTGGACTTGCTAGAAACTAAAGATCATAACTTATAGCAGATTTGATCATCTTGATGTGATTGGACATTCAAATTCAGATTAGGCTGGTTGTGTGGATACAGAGAATCCACATTTAGATATTTGTCTCAGTTAGCTGGAGGAGCAATATCATGGAAGAGTGCGAAGCAGTCTGTTTTAGTTGCATCCACTATGGGATCTGAGTTTGTGGCATGCTTTTAGGACACAGTTCAGGCTAATTGGCTGTAGAACTTTATTTCAATACTTGGACTAGTCGACAGTATTTTCAAGCCGCTGAAAATTTATTAGATAATACTGCAACAGTCTTCTTCTATAAAAAAGATAAGTATTCTAATGGTGACAAACATATGGAATTGAAATACTTTTCAGTTAAGGAAGAAGTCTAGAAGCATCAAGAGACAATTGAACATATTAGCACCAAACTTATGATTGTCGATTCTTTGACGAAAGGATTACCGCCCAAAACATTTGTTGAATATTTTTAAAGAATGTGTCTTATAGATAGCAATGAATGATATTTGTAAAGATTTTATTATGTTTATACAATTGACACTATGAGCTCAACCATATATATGTTTCTGTATAACTTGTTTTTTCTTGTATACATTATGTTGTGAATGCCGATGACATATTTTGTTTTGGATAAAGATATTCTAAGCATTATTGTGGATCCGTTATGTATTTGAAAGGTTGTGTTAGGCAATAGACTAATATTGTAGTGCATGGAAGCGACTATGTCAAATAAAGTGGTGTACAACCGACATGACTCATAGTAGTTGTTTATTTAATTACGACGAATGATGTTGGATTTAACATTGTGCACATGACGATTAACATGCATATTAAACCATTAAGTTAAAGGTTTTGCTCCAAGTGGGAGAATGTAAATTTCTATGGCCCATTGACTATATTTTGTTTTAGTAATTAATATATTTAAATCCTAAATATGTGTGGAGAAGTGGAGAAGTGGAAAAGTTACTTACATGTGTGGAGAAGTGGAAAAGTGGAGAAGTTACCTAGTAACTTCCAACTACCCATTACCTCTTTCAACTACCCATTAAGTATGGACTTACTTGATAGTTTTAAAACTATCCATTATATCAACTACTCAACATGATGGAAAGGTGGAATGATATAAAAAAAACACTCTTAATTAAAGGGCCTTCTCTCTGGCATAAATATATAGTCTTATACATCAAAATTATTCTTAAAGTATAAGGCAAGAGAGAGAAACAACTTGTGAAGAATGAAAAGAAAGAAATGACTTCCGCTCAATTCAAGTAAAGATTCTTAAAAATCACAATGACTTATTCGGGTATGTATTCTTGACTGAATTATCATAGTAATAGATTTATGTGAAAATCATATAATGCTACGATCATGAATAATTGATAGGATTTATGAATGCATAGATTGTTTATGTTTTGATAATCCATTAAAATTCATAACAAGTGACGCCAAATTCTAAAAAAAATAAACAAAGATAGGATAACGTTTGAACAAAATGAATAAAATCTGATTTTTTAATTAATGTTAACAGATTTGAGTGAAATAAGGAAAATAAGTATTCCTAATTTTTTTGAATCTCCTAGGTTTATGTTAGTTAACAATTATGATCAATGAATTCAAAATTAATTAATACACCTTTATTCATTTTTATCTTCTTCTTTTTTCAAATTCGATTTTTATCCTTTTTTATATTTTTATTTTTTTCAAAACGATTTTTTACAATTACTTTTAAAAACTCTTTTTTTTTCCATAAAATGTTACAAACTGAAATTTTTAATTGTTACAATTTGAAAGTTTTATTATACTGCTATAACTAGAAATATTAAACTAATAAATGTCATTTTATAAAATTTTCAAATTTACTAAAACCATTGGGTTTTTTTTTGTCCCACAAAATAGACATGACAATAGATAAGATTGAGTTTAAGATATAATATTTAGGATTTTTTGATATCCAAAAATCTAAAGTGTCCGATATGATATAGAATTTTAAATCATAAACTTTAAAAGTGAAATCCATAGTCCAATTCATAAATAAAAAAATAAAAAAAATCAAACGAAATATCCAAATAAATTGAATTTAGATTTAAAATTTTGTTTGCCTAGACTATGCTCACCTACTATATAGGATTAGACAATACTTTCTCATATTAATTATTCAACTTTTAGCATGGCTACCTAGAGTTTTAAAAGTAAATGCAGACTTTTGAAACTTGTAGGGTTAAATTAAAACTAAATTAAATATATAAAAATATTTTTTAATCTTTTGGTCTTAAATAGGTCATATGAAAGTAGGGATCAAAAAGTCGTGTAAAATGAAAAACACATTCTTTTTTAAAAATAACTAAAAGAGAAAGTAAAACAACAAAATTGAAACAGAGGGAATAACAATTTTTAAGGTATATACAGTTAGGAGCGATGAATATTCATTTAAAAATATCTGAAATCAATATTATGATATGTCATTAATTAGGGGGACAATGAAACAGTTGGCCATAAAAAGGTTCCATTATTTTCATATTTCTACCTATGTTATATATTTAATTATATATTTAAGAGGCGGAGTTAGGTAAGGCGGAGTTAGGTAGGGTTCATAGGCTCGAAAGAATCCACTAGTTTTTTTGTAGATCCTATAGTTGTATTAGAAGATTAATTAATATATTTATATGAACATGTGAACCCCCAAATAACATTAATTTAGAACTCCCAAACTCCTAACTTTGACTCCGCTTATATTAAATAATTTGAACACATTTATTTTGTATAACTTTCATGATTTATTTTTGAGTGGATGTAATTATAAAATATTAGAAATATCTTAAACCGTTTGATTCTCAGTTTTATAATAATCAAGTGAAGATTTAAATTAAAATATTGAAGTAGTAAATGAATATGGAGGGAGATGAGATATGTATTCAATATTTCAACTATGTGTTTTACCTGCATAAATATTGCCACCTGAACTATAAAAAATAGACCACATTCTTTAACATTAAAAATATATTAAATATTTCAACTAGCTATACCAATCACACACTCTATATAAAGTCTGCATGTATCTCACTAAATTTGTAAACCTTCTCTTATAACAAAATCTCACTCAATTCTAAGTAATGGGTTTGAAAGGTAAGTTGATCTCTAACTTAGAGATGAAGTGTGCTGGAGATTTGCTTCATGACCACTTCAAATCAAATCCACACCAAACATCCACCATGTCTCCTGATAAGGTAACAGACTTCACATTGCATGATGGTCAATTGGGAAAAACTAACTCTGTTATTGGCTGGAAAATTATCCTTGGTAAGCTTCTCATATTATTCCATTTTTCAATTGGCTATGGTAGAAGCGATCGATTAATTAGCTTTCATGTTTGAACTTAAGTTATTTTCTTAATATGTTCAGAGGGCAAAGAGCGACATTTCAAACAGGTCGTACACATAGATGATGCAGCGAAATCAATAACCTTCAATTTTATTGAAGGATATATGAATGAATTATATAACTCAATGACAGTTATATTAACCGCAAAAGAAAACTGGATTACTTGTAGTGTGATGTATGAAAAACTGAATGAAAATATTCCAGAGCCTCTTGACTTTATGGAGTTTCTTATTGGCCTCATCAAGGACCTTGCGACTCACCATGTCGGAAAATAGATCTCAGTCCCCATTCCCAATTAATAACAAGATTGAGTATTATTACTATCCTAAATCCTTACGAATAAATAAGACTATTTGTGTGATATATGTTTCACAAGTACAATGGTGTATTATCTGTAACATAAATATCTTTATGAATAAATAAAACTATTTGGTGTGATATATTTTCATGAATTGTGATAATTTTTAGTAATATATATTTAATTTTTTTACGGGAAGTGTAATCCCCAGTATCATCATATGTAATGCCCTAAAGTATTCATAATTAATCTTAAAAAATAACCCAACACGTAAAATTTAATATGCCAAAAACTATGAAATTATAAAAAATATCTAGACCATATCTACTGATTGTCAATATACTTTAAATAAGTTATATAATATCGAACTCGGCTCACCTCTAGTAGAATAAGCATCTAATATGTCTCATAGTGATATAAAGGTCAATAATTATTTGATCAAAACAACCTCTTAAATCATGGTTAATATAATCGATCCTTTCCGGCTTACCATTGATTTCTCAAGATAGAAATGAAAATTGAGAATTAGAGGTGTACATGCCCGATTTAGTTTAGGTTTTTCAAATATCAAACCCAACTATTTGTGTTAAAATTTTAAATTTATAAACCATAGAAAATTAATTAAACTCAAGTTTTTTCGGGTTTTTCAAATACCAAACAAAACCATTGTGTCGGATTTTTAAATTTTTAAATCAAACAAAACTAATAAATCTTAGAATTTTTTGTTTTTGGTGTTTTTCGATAAAGTTTACATGCAAACATATAATTAACTTGTACTCCAGATATTTCTTTAGTCCAATCAAATTACAACTATCAAAGGTGTTTCTTGAGAAAATAACACAAAATATGAGATGAGTGATGACACTAAAATATTCAATAAAAACAATAATGAAATCATCATATAAAATGAATATTGCAAAGTCATAATAAAAATGATAATAATTTAAAAGTACTAATTCATGCTAAAATAAGTCTAATAAGTGTTAGTTACATGATTAAACATTTAAAAAAAAATAGATTATGTATTAAATGTCTAAACCAATGTAAAACTAAAGAACAAATATTCAACATTATTGTCATTCTTAGTGTTGAATTAATTTATTTTGTTAGCATAATATTGATTTGATTTCGAATTGAGTTTTATTAGAGTTACTAATATCTTTGAACCATATTATCTTTATTGGACCATTAAAAATTCTAATTTTAAAAAAGCTTGAAAAAAATGTCAAAATATAAAAATTATGAAAACATATATATAAGTATTATTTAGAAACTACATCACAGTAAATACTTTTACGTATAAAATAAATTTTAAAAATTATATCTATAATATATGGTTGATTTGTTCTCGGGTTGACTTTCTATAGTTAACACAAAACCAACCCAAGTATAATTGAGTTTTTTTCAATACCAAACCAATTTAAAACCAAACAATTAGTCATTTTTCTTGTTTGAATCAACTTGCGATTTGATTTGATTTTCAATTAAGTATTGTATTTAGGCTAATTCCACATATGTGGAAGAACTTGTTGAGTGAGAGAGATTTTTTTGTTTGTTGGGAAAGTGATTTTCTTACCATGGATGATATCTGTTCAAGAGATAAATGGTACATGACTTAATGCGTTTGCAACTTTTAATGTGAAAAGGTGTCTAAGATGTGTGACAAAATGTCTCTACTAGACCATAATTATGAGATTATTAAGTAAGCTAGTAAGTATTTTTGTACATTATTCTTTATATTTTTCTTAGTTGGGTTCACTTTATGATACGTAAAGTTCCTTCAACATGATCCTTTAAATAAGCATCAATTATTATGTCATCACACGTATTATTCCCTCAATATGTTATCCAATTTATTATTCAAGATTTTCTTTTATATGAAGTTATGAATTGAGTTGTTGATGATTTCTTTAGGTAATATTGAATATATTAACATGTGTTTTAACTTGATTATGATAATTGTTGATGGTTTGGTCTAAATTGAAGAACATGATCCTCAACCCCTAACCCTAGGTTGTGATCTTGACTTATATTGTATTATGATCATTCAATTGACTTGGTTATTGATTAAATTACTATCATATGGTGTTATTATTAATAGATTAAGATGAATTATAGGTCTATAATTCTAGTTTTTGAGATGTGATTTAGGTTATGGAGTATATTGTGAAATTGACCTAAGTATCTTGTCTTAAACTATGATCTAGTGTTGAATTGTGTTATAGTGATGCAATTAGCCTTGTTATCTTATTGGTTATCATTGTGTGATGATGTTACTCCCCTAATTGGGTTCAGTTATGAGTTGATGGTAATACCTTGGTCATGAATTGTGAAGGAGACTTGGTAAGTCTTATGATCCCTATACTTTACTTCAATTTATGGTAAATTGTGTTTAAGCCATGATATTGTATTGGAGTGCGCCTTGATTTTGTTAGATAGGGTGGTATGATGTTGAATTGAAATGTCTTGTCTATGGTTGTAAGGTTGATTAAGGTGAAAGGTGATTAGGGTGTAGATAACTACCAATGTGCGTTATTATGAATAAACATGTAAATGTGTTGACCTTTCTTATATGGATTGTGATGAGAGGATTATATTCATGCAATCCCTATTGAGCTATGATTATGATGATTATACAAGGGCTAGACCCTATGACCTAAACTAAGTTATGATTGATAAATAAAGACATTAAAGACATTTCAAGAAGGGACTTAGCTTAGCACCGAGTGATCTTGTGTGTGAGGGGGTGACACTTTCCCACATAGGGAAGGTAGGGTTCACTACGGTCCTCACGGGGTGGATAGCCTCATAACCCAAATAGGGTGTAGAGTGATGTATCCAAGATGGCCCCAAGTACATTAACTATGTTTCCACCATAGGAATACCAGCTAGTGGATCCACCTAGATGCTACGTTTCATGTTAGGTTCTATCTTGGCCGGTAGACCACCTTCCATCGGTGTAAGGTTTTACAACACCGGATTCCACACTTATCTCATGTGGTCTATGTCGGTTAAGGCAAGTGTTCCCTAAACTAAAATGAAGTAATAAATTATAAACTAACTAGGGTGACTCATGAGGTTTGACTTAGCTTGGGTAGGGGTATGAGACTCTACCTATGACTTGCACTTACCTTGTGGGGAGCTTTAGGAAGTTGATATCATGTATGTATATGGTAACGATGTAAATGATGATAGTATGTTGACTTTACATGTAAATGATATCATATGGTGATGGTTATGCTTATGAACATGTATTTGGTCTATATTGTTAAGGTATGATGTTATGTATCCTTAAGAGTCGTATTGTGTAAAGTTGGACATTGGTTATGGATTTCTTGTTGGGTTACTTGATTAAGTAAGGTTATGGGGCTTTGCTTAGTTATTGCACTTGTTGACTTGATAGGGATTCGTGAGTACTTGTCTTGCTTATTATGCTATGATAAAGTCTAATTCATGCTTGTGATGTTATTCCTTGATGATAGGGTTATAGTAGATAATGGTTCTTGTATGATGGTATGCGTATTACTTTCTTTGCTTAAATGAATATGTCATTGTTGCTTGGTATGGGTTGTTTGATTATGCATAAGATTTTCAAAGGATAAAAATGGCATGATTTATCTAAATGTCGTTTTTAGCATGATTTAAAATTATATGTGCATATGGTCTCATACTTAGTACAAGTGGCGTACTAACCCCATTTTCTTCCTTTTTCCAAACATATTAGGTTCCGGTCGTTGAAGGCTCATTTGAGACGACTTGAAAAAGACTTGGATATTCTCTACCATCCAAGTGGGTAGGTCCTCACTTTCCGAGGGCGATGCCGATATCTAGCTTATGGAGTTGCTTTACTTTTTAGACTCTCATGTTCATTCTATTTCGTTTGAGTATGCTTTGTACAAGCCTATAAGTTGCATCTTGGTATAGATGTAGGGCTATGCCCAAATTGCTATGAGCGTTTTAGATGTTTATGAGATAAGACGACTTTGAGACTCTATTATATATATATATATATATATATATATATATATATATATATATATATATATATATATATATATATATATATGCAATAAAAGTAGAAGACTATGTAATCTTCTTATATGAAGGGTTTGTGTATACTCGATATAATTATAAGTATGTGTATGTAGAGGTCTATGTAAACCTCAATGTAGAATTATTAAAAGTTTTAAATTCTTCCGTATTTTTGACTCATAAATGCAATGATGAAAACTAAGGGGCTACTCTTAGTCCTCAAAGAGGTTGACGACGCCTGTTACGTCTAGGGGGTAAACCCGGATGTGGCATATATACATCTATTTATTGTATTTGTATATGCATTTATGTTATATACTTGCATATACACAGAGTTGACATCATGTTTTAAACAACTTTTCTATTATAATGCACTTGTTTTAAACTATTTTATAATGAAATGAGTTAGTAAGTGTTCATAATTTGAGCAGAGCCAAGGTAAGTGTTTCTCTCAGAATCTCTTTCAAGCCTATTTTATTTAGCATTACAACTCGCGTACTAATGATCCGTGGTTTCACGGCATTCAATGCTTATTCCTTAAGATTGGTGAGTGTCTAGAGCCTTTTTTGTAGTAATTTTAATATGTTTTTATCTTTGATTTGCAGGAAAGTTGTCCAAAATCAAAATGCAGAAGGCGGTGGAGATTTAGTGCAGAAGGTGACCCATGAAGGCCATCGACGGTCCATAAGTGAATCGACGGACCGTAGATGGTAACCGTCGATTGGAGGTTCAGGCATCTGGAAGCAACTCGGGGAATTCTTACTAATTATGGGGCTATGGAAGGATCGACGGTCCATGGATTGATCGAAGGACCGTCCTGTTGAATCGTCGATCTGATCAAAGAATGTCCAGTACCCAATGTTGAAGAAAAGCTAAGTATGGAACGACGAGAAGCATCGATAGACCGTAAGTGAATCGACGGACCGTGCTGTTGGTACGTCGATTGGATCAGAGAAGATGCAAAGTGAAGGCTAAAAATTGATGCTAACACTAGACTTACGGAGGCAGAGGACGGTCCGTCGTTTGATCGACGGACCGTCTGTGGGGCTCGTCGATTGAAGCCGCAGTTTTGGACAAACTTTCCTTATTTGATTTCCTTTTATTTTAGAACAATGTCTTTATAAATAGGGTGTAAAGCTTTCTTTTTAGGGTTGTATTCATTTATTATTTTCTTAGTTTTGTTCTTGGAGATTTGTCTTTGCAACTTGTGCATTAATTCAAATTTCCTGATTTGGTTTTCAAGTGAATTTTGTGATTTCAAGTTGAAATTTCTTGATTTTCTTTGAATTTGTCAAAGTAAGTTCATGATTTATTGTTTGTCAACTATGAATTGTGTTCCTCAATGCATGGGTAACTAAATCCACAACTAGGGTTGTGGGAACCATGGGTGATTAACAAATTAACCCAAGCTTAATAACAATTCTCAAATAGGTTATTGCATGCATTGATAATTCTTTTGTTTATAAGTCTTTTTAACGAGTGCACGCGTTAGAACTCGCCTTATTACTACTTGCCGGACCAAGGGGGTAGTTAATAGGAAAAGAATTATCAACATAGATTTAGTGGGATACCATCTAATAGGCTACTTTCGATTGGTGCAAAGTAATAACTACGCCATACATCGAATATGATGCTTAATACCAAGTAAAGGTAAGGGTTAGTAACTTAGACACACGTAGCTGGACCAAGGTACGGGGTGAAACATTCTAAATGTCGGACCAAAGATTTAGAGATACCTAACTTATCACTTTGCATGCAAAACACTAGGGAAGAATTTATATAGCTAGTATTACCGTGTTATGAACCTATGGGGAACACTTACACCCTAGTTTCTCTCACAACTTGATAAACACTAAATATTTCTTCTTGCTGCTTGTTTTACTTAGAGATAATTAAACACTTTTGTTTCACAAAATCCCCCCTTTAATTACCTATTTTTGCAAAAGGACTTGACTAAATAGACGTAATTGTACATTAAAGTTAAGTCTAAACTATTTTCCTCGTGGGATCGACCCCAACCTACTTGTTGGGTTCTTTACTTGATACGGCCGCCTATACTTCTTTAAGGAATTATATTTTGAGCGTATCAAATTTTGGCGCCGCTGCCAGGGATAGTGGCTATTAGATTAACTTTAATAACATTACTGAATTTTATTCAACAATTTCCTAATTTTACTTTTTTCTGTTGTTTTTGTTTCTCTCAGGTCTAGATCTAGTGTATGCCAAGTATACGGATATGAGGAGAACCAATACTTCCATCCGATCCTGAACTGAACTGTACACTTTGAAGAATGAATAATCCGCTGAACCCAACCGATCTAGGTGATGGGATCAATCGCCAGCACCCACCATCGGTTGATGCTCATAATTAAGTGGTTGCGGATAATCCGTATGATGATGCTTTGAGGATGCAGCCTCATATGCCATGCCCTCAAGGGTTCTATCCGAGCAACATCAATATCACTGACTTTGATGGGCCTCTTATCCTACCTCCTCTACCGCAGGGGCACACGTTCGTGGTAACTTGTAGCTTGATGCAGATGGCCACCGCAAGGGGTTTGTTTTTAGGGCTACCATCTGAGGATCCACATGCTCACATCGCCAAATTGAGGTCGGTGTGCAAAAGTTGTGTAGGGAGGACTTGGATTTGAATGTCATCGGGTTGAGAGTGTTCCCTCTTTCATTGATGGGAGAAGCCGCAATATGGTTTACTGAGTTGCCCTATAATCTATCTATACCGGGTATCAGTTGAGGGATGTGATCCTAGCACGGTACTACCCGGTTTCCAAGAATCTCAACCACAAAGATAGAGTGAACAACTTTGTGGCACTACCTCGGGAGTCGGTGAGTAGCTCTTGGGACAGATTTACTGCTTATGTGAGAGGTGTCCCAAACCACCGCATTGATGATGAGTGTTTGAAAGAGTACTTCTATCGAGGGTAAGATGATAATAACAAAGCAGTGCTTGATACTATTGCGGGTGGTTCTTATGGTGAGTGCACATATGAAGAGATCGTAGAGAAGTTGGAGAAAATCTCTCGCAACAATAAGGCTTGGAGCACTAGGAAGTCGGACACGAGGAGAAACACCTTTGCAGTGCAATCTACACACAATCCGGCCGCATATGAGATTGGTGAAGAGATGGCTCAAATGAGAACTGAGCTCGGGTTGGTATTGAAACATGTCACTGGAGGTGCAGAAAAGGTAAATGTAGTGAATTACTTGACTAAACCACCACCGCCAGTAGATGACTACTACTATGATGAGGATACTTATGCAGTGAATGAGCAGACGGGGGGTTTCCGACCAAATGCACAAGGCTCCAATAAGGAGAATTGGCGCCAAGGTCAAGGAAATCAATGTCGGAACAATGGGAATTAAAATAGAGAGGGCCAGTATGTTCGAGATGGAAACTAGAACCGCGACAATAACTTCAACCGGGGTAACTATGGTAACAGAAATTATCGAAGTGGGCCCTATATTCCGCCTCAAAATCGGGAAGTTGCTCCTAGGGATGGTGGAGATAGTATGGCGCGAGTTGAGAATATGTTGCAGAAGATGATGAGGAGGTTTGATGCTAGTGATGAGAATGCCAAGGAATTGAGAGGTGATTTGGCTAATATCGAGCAAAAGGTGGATGCACATGCGATCTCGATCAAGCATCTTGAGTTACAAATGGCCCAATTGTCTACTACTGTGAACCCACGTCAACCGGGCACTCTTCCTAGCAATACTATTCAAAATCCTAAAAATGACGGGCATTGCATGGCAGTTACTACTAGGAGAAGTAAGAAAACCATTGATCCACCTATGCCATCTGTAGTAGAAGATGAGGTGAAAAATGATCAAGAGGTAGTTGGAACTAATGGTGAATTGGTGGACAAAACGGCGAAAGAAGTAGAGGTACCCCAAAAAGTGATCCCCATTTCTAGACCACCACCACCATTTCTTCAGAGATTGGTGAAGAAGACTGAGGATGGTAAATATCGGCGTTTTATTACTATGTTGAAACAACTTTCAATCAATGTCCCTTTGATAGAAGCTTTGGAATAAATGCCCGGATATGCCAAGTTCATGAAGGATATGGTTACAAAGAAGAGATCGGTAAGTTTTGAGGATGATGACCGAATGTAGCATTGTAGTGCTATTGCTACAAGGTCTCTTGTTCAAGAGAAAGAGTATCCGGGCGCTTTTACTATTCCATGTACCATCGGATTATTGCACTTTGCTAAAGAGCTATGTGATCTAGGTGCAAGCATAAATCTCATGCCTCTCTCAATCTACAAAAAGTTGGGTTTGGGTGACCCAAAGCCCACTGCGATGCGGTTACCGATGGCCGATCGAACAGTGAAAAGGCCCATTGGGATACTCTATGATATGCTTGTGAAGGTGGAGTCATTTATATTTCCGACCGATTTTTTGATACTTGACTGGGAGGTGGACTTTGAGGTGCCTATTATTCTTGGGAGGCCGTTCATTGCTACTGGTCGCGCCTTGGTTGATATGGAAAAAAGGGTAGATGAAATTTAGGTTGAACAAAGAAGAAGCAACATTCAAAATTTGTAGGTCCATGAAGCAGAGTGGTGAGCTCCAAACGGAATCTGCTATATCTTACAGGGTTGAGAGTACAACTAAGGTACAAATTGTAGAGCGCCTTGGTGTTGAGGCACTAGCGGCAGTGATCATGAATTTTGATAGTGATGGTATTAAAGAGTATGGGTCTTTAGTTGCGGCACTTGAACGAAGTGAATATCGATTCAAACAAAAGAAATTGGAGTTAGATATGAAGCATCGCGAGTCTCCACCCGCGAAAACATCTATTGAGGAGGATCCAAAATTAGAGCTCAAGGCTCTACCACCTCATCTGAGGTATGTATTTTTTGGAAGAGATGACACTTTGCCGGTAATCATTACATCGGATTTGAATGTGCATCAAGTAGAGTGTTTGGTGGAAGTTTTGAAGAGGTTCAAACGAGTCATTGATTGGACTATTGTGGACATTATTTGTATTCTTCCCAGTATTTGTTCACACAAAATCCAACTCATGCCCGATCACAAGCCAAGTATTGAGCACCAAAGACGGTTGAATCCACCTATGCAAGAGGTAGTGAAGAAGGAGATTATTAAGTGGTTGGATGTCGGAGTCATATATCCGATCGCAGATAGTAGTTGGGTATGCCCTATTCAGTGTGTGCCCAAAAAGGGGGGAATAACAGTGGTTCCTAATAAGAAGAATGAGCTTGTTCTAATGAGGCGGGTGACCGTATGGAGAGTTTGTATGGATTACCGGAAATTGAATGCATGAACTGAGAAGGACCATTTCCCTATGCCCTTCATGGATCAGATGTTAGATAGGCTTGTAGAAAAAGGATGGTATTGGTTTCTTGATGGTTATTCAGGGTACAACCAAATCTCTATTGCACCGGAGGATCAACAGAAGACCACCTTTACTTACCCTTTTGGGACGTTCGCATTCAAGAGGATGCCTTTTGGGTTGTGTAATGCACCGGCAACCCTTTAGAGATGTATGATGTCGATATTTTCCGATATGGTGGAGGACACTATTGAGGTGTTCAAGGATGATTTTTCAGTTGTTGGTGACTCCTTTGATCGGTGTTTGAGTCACTTGGCCAAAGTTTTCAAAACATATGGAGACTGCAATCTTGTGCCAAACAGGAAAAAATGTCACTTTATGGTGAAAAAAGGTATAGTATTGGGCCATCACATCTCGGAGAAGGGGAAAGAGGTTGATCGAGCAAAAGTTGAGGTTATAGAGAAACTTCTTCCATCCATCTCTGTAAAAGGTGTGAGAAGTTTTCTGGGACATGCGGGATTCTACCTGAGGTTTATAAAGGATCTCTCAAAAATTGCACACCCTTTGTGAAAGCTACTTGAGAAGGAATGTAAATTCTATTTTGATGAATCATGTCTGAAGGTGTTTGGAGAGTTGAAGGAGAATTTGGTGTCTGCACCCATAATTATTTCTCTAAATTAGAGCAAGCCATTTGAGGTGATGTGTGATGCTAGTGGGGTTGCTCGTGGTGTATTATTAGGGCAAAGAAGGTATAAAATCCTTCACCCCATCTATTATGCAAGTAAGGCCCTAAATGAAGCACAAAAGAACTACACTGTGACTGAACAAGAGCTCCTTGTGGTGGTATTTACGTTCAAAAAATTTTGCTCTTATTTGGTTGGCACGAGAGTCATAGTGCATACTGACCACTCCACTTTGAGGTATTTGATGGAAAAGAAGGATGCAAATCCAAGGTTGATTAGATGGGTGATGCTATTGCAAGAGTTTGATTCTGAGGTGAAAGATAGAAAAGGGAGCAAAAATCAATTTGCTGATCACTTGTCCAGATTGGAAGATGAAGCTATGTGAGAGTTGGGTGAAAAGGAGGAAATCGATGATACCTTCCCTGATGAGCATGTATTGTCCGCCTTTCATGACTTGAATCCATGGTTTGCCGATTTTGCAAATTATCTGGCTAGTGATATAGTTTCATCAGACTTTTCTTTCCATCAGAGGAAAAAGTTCATGCATGATGTGAAAAAGTTCTTTTGGGATGAGCCTTACTTATTCTGGAGTTGTGCCGATGGTCTTATTCGTCGTTGCGTGCCGGAAGTTGAGATGCTAAGTGTTTTGAAGGCATGCCACTCCTCGCCTGTGGGTGGGCATCATAGTGGTATACAGAATGCCCATAAGATTTTGCAATGTGGGTACCATTGGCCAACCATTCACCAAGATGATCATGAGTTCACCAAGTCATGTGATTGGTGCCAAAGAGATGGAGGTATTTCGAAGAGGCAAGAGCTCCCTTTAAACCCCATTCTAGTGATTGAGTTGTTTTATATTGTGGAATTGATTTTATCGGCCCGTTTGTGAGTTCTCATGGGATAAAATATATTCTTGTGGCGGTGGATTATGAGTGAAAATGGGTGGAAGCCATTGCACTTGCCAACAATGAAGGGAAGAGTGTCACCGCGTTCTTGAAAAAGAACATCTTCTCAAGATATAATACACCGAGGGCCATTATTAGTGATGGGGGATCTCACTTTTGCAACAAGTTGTTCAAAGGGCTATTGGAGAAATATGGGGTTTTACACAATGTAGCCAGTCCTTACCATCCATAAACAGTGGGCAAGTTGAGGTGTCCAACACAGAAATTAAGCATATCCTGTCGAAAATGGTGAATACTAATAGAACGGATTGGTCAAGGAGGCTTGATGATGCTCTTTGTGCCTACCGAACTGCATACAAAACCCCCATAGGTATGTCTCCATACCAACTTGTATATGGGAAGGCTTGTCTTTTGCAAATTGTGTTAGAGCACAAGGCCATGTGGGCGATAAAAAAACAAAAGATAGATTGGCATGAAGCGGTGGAACGGAGGCTTAACGGGTTGAATGAGCTTGATGAGTTTCACCTAAAAGTTTTAGAAAGTTCAGCCATCTACAAAGAGAAGATGAAGAAGTACCATGACCAAAAGATTGGGAATCGAGAATTTGCGATTGGGGACTTGGTGCTTCTATTCAACTCTAGGCTACGCTTGTTTCCGGGCAAACTCAAGTCCAAATGGATTGGGCCATTCCTGATCACTAAAGTGTTCCCACATGGAGCGGTTGAGTTGGAAAACAAGGAGGGTGCAAGGTTCACGGTCAATGGGCAAAGAATCAGGATCTAACTAGTCCATGCGGAGGGTATCCATGAAGTGGTTGAAACATATCGCCTTGATGAAGTCTGAGTAATCAAGGATCTTGCGTCGTGCCACGACGTTAATTCAAGCGCTTCTTGGGAGGCAACCCAATGTCTATGCTCTAGCTAACAATAGGTTTTTCTTTTCTTTGTAGGAATATTTGCATTCTCTTTTTTCATTTTGTTTTATTCAACTTCATGTATTTTTTTTAGTGTGTTGGCTAGAGAGTAGTTTAGGGTCCGTGTCTCAAAAGTGTCTAGAAAAACACAAAAAGAATAGCTTAATGGGCGTTCAATGTGCAGCGACCAAACCCAAGAATTCTGCAGAAATTGGCCTGGTGCACATATCTACGGATCAATCGACGGTCCGTCGTTCCATCGATGGACCATCGATGGTGTTCGTAGATCCCAGGTATGTCCTAAACTTTGGTCTTAATCTTTGCACAATCGACCGTCCAATACGGTTCGTCGACTGACTTACGGACCGTTGATGGGGTATCATCAGTTCACAAAAACCAATGACCCGACCCGACCTGACCCGACCGGCTATATTAAAATAAAACTATTCAGTTACCTTCCCACATCTTTTAAAATTCCCTCCCAATCGTGTCCTCCCCTCATTCCCCACTTTCTCCATTAACTCTCACAATCACTCCCTTCTATTTTCTTCAAAATCTCCATATCTCCCAAATTCCTAGAAATCCCAAAACCCAAATCCCCCAAATTCTACTCCGTCTCCTTTGTTTTTTCCGGTCGGTGTTCGAAGGCAGGCATGTAGATTGGTTGTTGCAAGATCACCGACTCATTCACTCCACTACAGTTTACAGGTATTTCATTTCTCTCTGCTTAATGAATTCTCGTTCATTTGCTTTTGGAAACAAATAAATTGTATGTGGGTCTTGACTTAGGGACACATTTGCATGTTAAAATTGGTAAATTATGGGTTCTATGTCCCTTAGAATGATAGAACGTTAATGGGTTTGGGGTAGAATCTGTGTCAAGTTCAATATGATTGTTTATTTTCCGACTTAGGGTTTGATAGTCTCATAGAATCCGTGATCGAAATTTTCGAAATCGAAGCCCTAAGGATGACGAATTGGTCTTATACTTGTTATTATGTGTGGGCTTAACTTATGATTTGCTTAAAATTGTCAAAATGTATATTTAAAACCAAACCCTAAAACCTATCTCTGACCAACAGCACGAGACACCATCTATGGACCGTCGATGGAGTCTGTCGATGGTTAAATTCAAAAATGCTTAACTTTGGAACGACGGAAGTGGATTACGGTCCGTCGATTGAACGTTGGGCCTTTCAGCATGTCTGTCGTTTCTAACTGAAACTTTGATTTCTTAGAAATTCTGAATAATTCTAAGTGTCCGATGACTGAAGTGGACTACGGTTCGTCGATTGATTGACGAGCCGTTCTGCACGTCCGTCGTTTCTAACTCAGAGGTATGTGAAATGAAGTCGATAAAATTTTACTAAGTGTCCATCGACGGACACTATTGATGGACCATCAATTCATCGACAGGCCGTCGATAGTACCCGTCTCCCAGTTCTGCAACTCTGCAAAAAGCCTGTGTCTTTTGTATCCAGGTTTTGTTTTGATTATGTTGATTGTGTAGTCTGATTACAATGAGACTAACAACTTGCTTTTGAGATACTTATGGCCCCCAAAATAGATATCGTCTATTCTAGGGGTAGATCCATGTCTGTGGCACCATCCCGGCGGTTGATTGGCATGTCCGAGGATAAGCAAGATCCAGAATACTTGCCCCAAGGCACCTAGACTCCGACAACAACTACTAGAGACACTCGGGGCACCACAAGAAGGTGGCGTCCGGCGTAGTCACTGCCTCCCAGTCTTATGAGGAGCGCACACTTACCAGCACACCGTTTGGGTCTGCCTCAGGTTCTGAGGGAGCATCTGGCTCCAATTAAGCTTCAGGTTCAGATTTGGCCCATTCTACGGGGTCGAATGAGGCCACTGCCTCCGGTTCCAGATCACTGGGAGCCACTCT